>CM073124.1:5481495-5808995 GCA_037039145.1 Fundulus diaphanus | reverse complement strand
TGGCACTAGGGATGCACGATATATCGGCATTAACATCGGTATCGACCAATTTCAGTCATTTTTTAACATATTGATATGGGACAATATAGGCCAGTTAAACTGGGCCGATATTGACAACCAATGTTTATTTCCAGCTAGTTGCCCTTTATACCTGTGCTTAAAGAGGGGGAGGTGAGAAGGTTGATCATGCAATCATGTTAAAGTGACAGTGATGCATCACAACCAGGATTGTGGGTTTTTTAAAAGAAGCAGAGAGAAATAAAAAAAAAAGCAGTGTGTAAGTCTAGACTATAACCCACATTCAAAAATTCAGTTAGAACAGTTTTCAGTTGGTACAAACTTTTACAAACGTTAACCATCACAGAAATGTAAATGTGCGTGCACACACACACACACACACATGGGTAAATATCGGTTATCGGACATAACAGCAATATTAATATCAGAAATCAATATCGGCCCAAACTTCACTTACAACATTACCAGCCACTCTCTGCCAGTGAGGGAGTTGTAATGTATGCGCTTCACCTGATCTGAAGACATGGCAACTGAATACGCTAATAGGTCGGCGAACACATGCACGTATCGGCCGATGCCAATGAAGGAAAAAAAAAACGCAAATATTGTCCGGTCGATGTATCGGTCGACCTCTATTGTGGATGCATGTTTATTGGAGAACTATGATCTGAGACGGGCTAATGCGTCATATGAAAACAAAGAGAAACCAGATTAATGTTAGCCTAACACTGCAGCAGACTGCTGTGTAACAAAACCATGCCATCAGGAACGAGATCTGAGTTTATTAGAGCACAGCTGTTTGAGTTGAGTCGGATTTATCGTTCGAAACAAAAAGGTTGTCCTACAGAAAGCCATATTGGAACAAAAGGTCTGCGGATGACAAGGTTAACGGATGTTGCAGTGTGTTATTTTACTACGAGTAAATGAGCACATACACACGGCACTGATGGACACATTATTGGCAAATAGCTATTCAGAAATGACTCCAATAGGCATTCGAGACAAAAAAAAAAAAGATCCTGATTGGAATATAATTTCATCATATTTAAAGTATCGGTGTATAAAAAGTTTGTAGTCTTGAACTAAACACACTGGCAACAAATGATAAGTCTAAAAACATATTCCTCGTTTAAGATAAATGATTACAAGCCACAGCATCTGCTTGTCGCTTCATGATGTGACACCTACCGATCTTTCTCAGCACTGTTCTATTTCCAGCCATGCTTCTTAAAAATATCCATGGCTTAAGTTCATTGATCTGTGTTGGATCAGTGGATTTCCACAGGATTCATCCCCTGTGTGTTAGGGGTGAGTCTGTTAAATGAGACGCAATGCTACGATGATCTGAATGTAACGGTGCTCTTCACTTGGACAATGACAAAATCACAGCAACCACATCCGACCACAATTAATTGTTGAATTATTCAACTTAACAGCATTAAACTCTTTAGACAATCGTATTTTACTGCGATGCAGTACTGGCACAAAAATCCCCAGAACGGCTTAAGCGTTAAGTTACATTTACCACACAGGACTGAGCTGTTTGCAAGTTAAGCTTACCTGATAACGTCGAGTCCGGACACTTCTTAGCAGACAGATTCAACCTGCAGCCTGCACAGAAACACACACACACAAGTTAAAAATATTATTTAATGCACTGTCCCTTTGAGGCACAGCGATAACAGTTTGTACATTTGTTAAATCGATTTCCAGACAAGCAGCAGAAGCATAACGGGATGTTGTGTAGGTTAATAGCTCAGGGGAATAGCAATCTATCATCAAGTGTTAACCCAACAAAATACAATAAGTTGTTTCATATAAAGCTCCTGTTTAACCAAAAGTACCAGGGTAAAAACACCTGTTTTTTTTAACCAGGGTTATTCGTTAGATTTCTGTTTCCACAGCTCTGAACGGCCACAGAAAATGTATTTAAATCGGCCAAATGACATATGGGTAAGTTGTGAAGAAAAAAGCACTACCCCTCCTGTCCAGCGGGTGGCGGTAATAAGAAACCAAAGGTATCGACAACAGTCCCGCTGTTACCTGAGCATAACTTCTGTGACAGTGTGACGCACAGACCTGCGAAGCCGCAAAAATGTAACTAGAAATTTGATTTGTTTAGTTTTTTGTTAACGGAACTTTACCTGAATTTATTTATGTCTGGTTAAGAAAAATACTATTTACACAATGTATTATGAGTTAAAGACGTAATTTGATAATAACAATTGAATAATTGATTGTGTGATCGAGTTAGTCCAGATTTTTTTTTAGTAAGAATGAACAGCAAACTGGGACAACCCGGGCCAATTTTTCTCTGCCAAAGGCACGAGTTTGTTTAGTCTCGTACACACCTAGAGTGTTTCATTAGAAGAAGAAAAAAGTTGGGGGCGTGGCTTAAGGTTCAAACTAAACTTTTTGAATTTGTGCAGGATCAGGTATAGCTCCTTTAATTTGATCCTTGAGGAACTCCTCCAGTTGTACCGTTGTTGCCAGAAGGTGTCAAAGATGAACGACTTACTTAATTCCTTATTTACTCGCCTGCTCTACAGTAAAACATTAAAGCTAAGTAACGTTGGTGAGCCGGCTGTTAGCGCAGCAGGAACGGACATCTCTGAATGCGCTGGAGGACTTTTACTATTAAGAGACTTAATACACTGAGCAGATAAGCTTATTTGAGTTTTATGTAGCCACATTCTCACCTAAAAACATCGTAACAGTGTTTTTTTTGTTTGTGTCACAGAAAGCCTAATATATCAAACTTTGATATGTTTTAGCTTCTCTCTTATGTTATTGGGCTTCCATTTCAACAATCTGCTTCAACAATGCTGGGATAATCTGAAAGTGTACACATGAGAAGTTGAAATGAATTGGGTAAAATTGTGTCATAATACTCAGACGGCTTTCAAAATCCCGAGTAAGGTAAAAGGGGCTATAAATAAGGACGAGGCTGACATTTTTTTATTTTCTATTTTTCTTGAACAAACCGCGCTGCTGTCGTATAAGACCATTTGTTTGCAAAGAGAAGGGCAGAAGGTGAGCCTGCAGCTGTCCACACATTCACACCTTACTGCGAGAAAACACACAGCAAGACTGTAAACCCCAGACAGACAGAAGGTTGCTTTAGCAGCTTTAGATTACGGCTTATTAAGGTGTTTTTAAAGTCTAATCACCACTGGTTCACACAATATGTTGCCACCTGTAAATCTAGCTGCGTTGCTATTTTTGTAGCAGAATTTAAACTTGTTAAAACTGCTGGTGCGGCTTTAGCTATTTATGTAACTGGCTCTGGCACATATAACTCTTTAATTTATTGCATCCATATTATGTTTAATTTCATTTGTCCTGGTGTAATACAAAATTTTAAAGGAGCTGTAAGTAATACTGACACGTTGTGGCTCAAATCGGTACAACAAGCTTGCCAATCCCAACAATCTAATATGCCGTTTTTAAACGGTGTGTTGCTGTTATGAATTTTTACTTCCACAGGACAGGTCTAGGATATTATATTCTGTTTTATTTCATTTTTGCCTCTCTGACCGGCTTCCATGTCTGCAGGCTGCTCCTCTTTTTCCAACATAAAATACCAAATGTTATGCTCTGGTTTGGGAACCCTGGGAACTCTCATATGATTGGCTCAGGAACCAGGAAGTAAACACGGGCTACACTCTGAACCGAAGTAGTTCTGGACCGTACCTCTAGGTTTGAAAGGAGAAAACGTGACTAAGACATTGTTGATGGAGAGGACAGACTGTTTATAGGGAATGTTACTTCCATCCTGGGTTACAAGTGAAAATGATTTAGGTTGATTTTACAGTAAATATCTGACTTATAGCACCTTTAAGTACACTGTAATTGTATGTTTATGAAAAGGGTCATGTAAAGGTTAAGCTGACCTACTTGCTTGACCATATTTAAAACTGCTTAAAGGAAGAAAGGTGTTAATGATGTTTTTTTTAAAGCTGAGGTGAGAACTCAGCATGAAAACTTCCCTGTAGGGCAGAGGACAGAAGGAGGAGGAATCCTGACTGATAGAACGGAGAATAAGAAGGTTAATGCCACTAGATGTTATACTAGAAAAAATACATTTATATTTTTGTCACTATTCAGTGTTGCCATAAAGGTTATGTTTAAATTAAGGGAAAATTAACCTTAATGTGACCAGTTTCTTTATTACCAACTATTCTTCCCACATCTTAGGAAAATACATTTATCCCAGGTTTAACATTGAACCACAAAAGTCTAAATTCACCTGTAGCCTTAAACAAATGTATAAATGAATATAATATATATAGATAGATAAACTGCTTTAGACAGCAGAAAAAACATGTTCTATGGTTTTGCTAGGGAATTTTCTTTAACCCAAGAGGAGTAGAAATGTATCCCTTCAATAAAATAGAGAGAAGAATACAAGTCCCATGTTTCATGATGGGTGATGGAGAAGTACATAATTGTAATACAATCGCTTCACAGACAGAAGGGAAAAAACAAATAGAGACAGAAGACAATTAAAACCAGTCAAGTGGAAGAAATGAAATGCAAATAAAATAAATTTCATGAGGTGGAACAGGAATTATTGTTGAAAGGTAGCAGGAATACACCAAGTCAGGGCTTAGACAAAATGTATGGAAAGAAAGAGCAGAGAACAGACTGAGGAAGGAGAGAAACATGTGGAAAAAAACAAAAAAAACTTATAGATGAGGAGAAAAATGGGAGCAGAGAAGAGGAGGCCTGACCATCTGCCTTGCACTGTTGGGATACTTGGAAAGGTTTCGGCTGGGTGGTATCTGTACAAATGACATCACGACGTTGGTATTTGAAAATATCAGGATACAGTTGGAACTCCCCTTCCCTGAAACCCAGAAAAACCCCAGAGAGAGAGACTGAATCGAACACGCAGCATTATTCTGTTGGATAACAGCCTGGATTTAAAGTTTCTGGCTGAATCCACCGGTGGATTTCAAGACCAAGTCTTATTTTGTTGATTTTAGTGACCAAGTACTTTTATTTTGATAAAAAAAAAAAGAACAGACATATGTTTTAAGAATGTGTATCTAGATAATAATTATTGGACTGTATTTATCACAGAGAGAATAGTTATTTAAGGCACCGCTGACATTAAGTTAAACTATGCATCTGACTGATTTAACTTAATGCGCTGAATCAACAGAGAGGATGAGCTAAACCGGTACGCACAGATATGTGTTTGTGTACGTCAGGGACAGCTGATGAGGTAAAAATGGTGTCCGGTCATTGGAAATAAAGCACTGGTGCTGCTCCAAGAAATGATCGCATCAGCGCCAGCAACAATGAGCGACCCGTTAATAAATAGGATTTTTTACGGCACCTTCACGAGGCTTAAATAATCCTAAAGACAGGTCCGTTCAAGTGGATGTCTGGGATTATGAGGGAGGCTGCTGTCGTGAAAACGGTTAAAAATGTGTGAATGCACAGACAGCAGCCAGTCTTCTGAGCTGAGGAGCCTCCTGATTGGAAAAGAGCCACAAACAAGTGTGGGAATCAGACCAGAGACACAGAAGCAGCAGCAGATTAAAATCAGATTTATGGGCCTAAAACTGCTGGAGGGTTCTGGCCAAGTGAACCGTGGCTCTAGTAACCGGGGGACAGGAGATGTAGCAGTAAATCCTGAAGCTTTATAGGGGGGTCCTTCTAAACAAGACTGCGCTCCTCCATCCACGACCCAAACAGCCCAATAGATCACGGCTGGACTGTGGAGAAATCAGGAAAAAACTACTTATGCGTGAAGGAGAAAGTAAAATCCAGTGTTTCCCCTACCGTTCAACAAGGGTTGAACGACCAACAAAACTGTCCGTCCCCCCAAGAAGGTCAGGGCATGCAGTGAATTATTACGTTTGTGCGTGTTCGCGGTTAATTTTATTAAAATTACCCGTTCTAAATAGCACCATCCTGAGCTATTTCGGTCTCCAGGCTCCCACATGATAAGGTGGATATGAGTCCGCGGACAGGTAAGTCCATCCATCCGTCCATTCTCTTCCTCTTATCCGGGTTCGGGTCGTGGGTGTAGCAGCTTCAGTAGGGAGGCCCAGACGTCCCTCTCCCCAGCCACTTGGGCCAGCTCCTCCGGGGGAATCCCAAGGCGTTCCCAGGCCAGCCGGGAGACGTAGTCTCTCCAGCGTGTCCTGGGTCTCCCCCTGGGCCTCCTCCCGGTGGGACGTGCCCGGAACACCTCTCCAGGGAGGCGTCCAGGAGGCATCCTGACCAGATGCCCGAGCCACCTCAACTGGCTCCTCTCGAGGTGGAGGAGCAGCGGCTCTACTCTGAGTCCTCCCCGGATGACTGAGCTCCTCACCCTATCTCTAAGGGAGAGCCCAGACACACTACGGAGAAAACTCATTTCAGCCGCTTGTATCCGGGATCTCGTTCTTTCGGTCACGACCCAAAGCTCGTGACCATAGATGAGGGTAGGAACGTAGATCGACCGGTAAATCGAGAGCTTCGCCTTTTGGCTCAGCTCTCTCTTCACTACAACGGATCGGTACAGCGCCCGCTTCACAGCAGACGCCGCACCAATCCGCCTGTCGATCTCCCGCTCCATCTTCCCCTCATTCGTCAACAAGACCCCATGATACTTGAACTCCTCCACTAGGGGCAGCACATCCTCCCCAACCCGGAGAAGGCACTCTACCCTTTTCCGGTTCAAGACCATGGTCTCGGATTTGGAGGCACTGATTTTCATCCCGGCCGCTTCACACTCGGCTGCGAACCGCTCCAGTGAGAGCTGTAGATCACACCTGTAGAGCTGTAGATCACGGACAGGTAAGTGCAGAGCCCAATTTGTACGAGCGCGTACGCGACGCCACACCATAAATTGTTCGGCGGGAAGAAGTCTCCCAGGCAGCTGCAGCCTCTCTGCACCACGGACTGACAGGTGTGCTGTGGGAAATGTAGGAATTTGTCACAAGTGTAGCAAATAACTGCGCTCAGCTGTGAAGTTTGAAATGTCCGGAGAGAGTCAGCAGGTGTGCAACCAGGTGTGCAGCCGCCTTTGATGTTTCTCTAGTCGTCGCTGCTTTACTTTCAGCTCAGAGTCACCTGGGTTCGCTCGCAGGTAAACTCACACTCCCGCCAGGTGAGAGAGCGCTCAGAGTCACAACATAATTTTTACATGCCTTGATAAACAAGTCTACGTTTCGTAAACGGACCCAGTTAATGAGGATGGCTGCACTAAAAAAATTATATCCGACAGAATTAGTATCACTTGTGTCGGAAGCACAGGATCCAACGGGATGAACGCATTCTTTATCAGTTTTTTGCTGTTGTTACATTTGTTTATTTCAGGTGGTGCCCCGATTACTTCAATATACAAAGAACGTTTGCCTGATATGAGGATGACCACGTCTGTTTAAACTCCATTATTATAAACACAAAAGCTCAATGCAGCACATTCTCAATTCAATTCAATTTATATAGCACCAATTAATGATACACGTCATCTCAAGGCACTTTCCAAAGTCAAATTCTATCAGATCAGAAACATAAAAAGTGAGACAGAAGATGGCTGCTCGTATAAAGCTGTATTCTGTGACATTAATGGACGGCTAAGTGGAAGAAAGCCGCCCCCAGACAGAATTTCTAGGGAAAACACTGCAATCATTATTCTCGTTAATTGAAAAGCTCCTGTGCGGACTGCAGCATACAGCCAATTAAAGTTAAAACTAGTCTAACCTGCGAGCAGAGCTCTAAAGAGTCCGGGGCCCGTCCCGTTATCAGGAGTTATACACGGACCCGTGATGCTGCAGCCACTCGTTACTCGTCACGACGACGCCAGGGCGGGTACATTGTCTCACGGAGAGGGTTAATTGCTCATCTCAGGCACAAGATTATGAATTTATCGTTTCGGCTCCAGAAGGAGTTGTGGCAGGAAGCGACACATGAAGAAGCCAAGAACATTACAGGAGCCCAAACGTGGGATGCAGTGCAATTATACTCCCCCACTCTCTTCTACCCAGGATTCTGGTATATTGCTGCCGATAAGATAGAAGGACCACAACCTCGCTGTAATGAGGTTGTGCATCTCAAGGATCTCAAGGAATTCATGCCTAGACAAATAATTGGTGGGGGGCTTTGTTGTCAACACACCCAGGAGGACCTCACCAAGATATTGCAAATACCAGTCGTGCTCCAGTTAATGATTCACCCCACACAGGGTTTCCACTACTTGCCACGCCAAAATAAAAGCCACCACATCTTCAGAATGAATAGAAAAATATTCATTTCAATTAAATTTTATTTATATAGCACCAATTCATGGTACATGTCATCTCAAGGCACTTTACAAAGTCAGACTCCATCAAATCCTCCAGGTTGGTCAGAAAGTTTCCTCTCTAAGGAAACCCAGCAGGTTGCATCAAGTCTCTCCAAGCAGCATTCACTCCTCCTGAAAGAGCGTAGAGCCACAGTGGACAGTCGTCTGCATTGTTGATGGCTTTGCAGCAATCCCTCATACTGAGCATGCATGAAGCGACAGTGGAGAGGAAAACTCCCCTTTAACAGGGAGGAGAACCTCCAGCAGAACCAGAACCAGGCTGAGTTCCAGTAAATGTTTGCACCAAATCAGTCGTGTTTTTCAGTCATCATCTGGGTGGATGCTCCTTTATGTTCCTCTGCCTTCAGCTCGTATGACAACAAACGCACACAAACACTCACACATGTGACCCGAGAACTACAGCAGCTACGTCACGTCCGTTTGCTAACAACTAGCTTTTAGCTCAGGCTGATTACGTAGCGGGATTATGTGGAGATATTTAGCAGGAGTCACTCAGACTTACCTTGGGCGGTAAAAAATATGCTTGGCCGGTTGATTTTTTTTACGTCTACCAGGCAACTTGGCTGGTGAATCAGGAAGTTAATTTCGGACACTGGTTGTACCTTAAGCAGCCACAATCACACGGGAGGTGGACAGTAATGTGGCAGTGGTGGCCTAGTGGTTGGAGAGCCAGGAGTCTTGGAGAGGCCCCAAGGGTCGGTGGTTGAAAGCTCAGTCTGGGTCCTTGAGCAAGACCCTTGACCACAGATTGCTCCCCATGCGCCATTGGGCAGCACACTGCTCCCTAAGGGATGGGTTAAACGCGGAGACAAATTCCCCCTCTGTGGTACTACAAAGGGAAATGTTTCTTTAACTGATACCAGAGTTTACCATAATATCATTGCTTTGAACATCTGTATTAGAAACTCCTGCAGATATTATCGTTTAAATGTAGAGGAGACTCCTGGTGACTTATTCATGAATGATGGAGAAAGACATGGTTGTTCTGGTCTGTTATCTAGATTCACAGCTCTCGGTCCGGACCCCGATGGTCATGAGATATGGATCGTGACTGAAAGAGCGAGATCCTGGATACAAGCGGTCGAATTTGCGTCCTGTGTAGGATGGCTGGACTCCGGTGTTGAGCTTTGAGTAGAGGCGTTGCTCCTCTGCATTTTAAGGAGTCGGTTTGGTCATCTGGTCAGGGTTTCTCCTGGACGCCTCCCTTTGGAGGGATTTGTGGGCAGGTCTCACCGGGAGCTGACCCAGATTAGGCCGGAGGGACTATAACACCCTCTTTGGCCTGGGAACGTTTTTTGGTTAAGAGGAAGTCCGTGGATGGAGAAGAAAATTCCCGTTAAGCCGCACCTCTTCTGTAGCCATTTCTCCTGTGTAGCCAAAAGATGTTTTTCAAAACAGCCACCCTTAACATGTTTAGTGTATTGTTTTAACATATTGAGGGATTGCTGCAAAGCCATCAGCAATGCAGACGACTGTCCACTGTGGCTCTACGCTCTTTCAGGAGGAGTGAATGCTGCTTGGAGAGACTTGATGCAACCTGCTGGGTTTCCAGGAGAGGAAACTTTCTGACCAACCTGGAGGATCTGATGGAATCTGACTTTGGAAAGAGCCTTGAGATGACGAGTGTCGTCTCGACTGGTGAGTGTTAATTTCGGACCCTGTGTACAACCCAGCCTTCGTTACTCGGATCTTTAATATATTTATGGAGCCAAACGTCTCCAAGTCACTCATTTGGTCATTTTGGACGTACGAGCAACAGAAACAGCTTCTAGACACATCCCCTCAGCTTTACACATGAATTTACCTCAATCACTAATAACAAAGAAAGCAGCTCCACCTGTTAGGTTTCCCCTCCTCCCCTCTAATTGGGCAGTGCCCCCCCCCCTCCCCTCCAGGTTTAACGAAACTCAACAACGGCTCAGCTTTTCAAGCAGAATGCATCAGCAGCATGATGATCAAACCCACAGCAGAGCCCTGCCACTTATTTCCAGCTTACAGACCCACCCTAACCAGGCGTTTTATGTGCCATCACATCAATCCGGTGGATGCAATGCTTCAAGATAAAAAATAAAAATCAATGCAGGACCAAAACTTTCATCAGGATTGACCCGGTCCAGTGGCTTCATGGGGGAAAATGGGAAGCAGACATGTAGTTTTGGTGCTGTGGTTGGTCTAGACGCCGCGCTCAGCAGGCCCAGCAGCCTTCCAGGCAGACAGTCTATGTATTATTCAGCTGCTGGCCGGCGTTTTGCTGCTCCAAAGCCAATCTTACTATTTATGCTGGTCTGAGAGTGAGCACAGCAGATGGAAACATCAATGATAATTAGACTTCTGTGCGAGTACTGGTTGTGAAAATGAGTTTGCACTTAAGATTCTAATAATGTTTTAATATGCTAATAACCTTTAAGTTGAATAAAAAAAAGGTTCCAAAACAAGCTGAAATAAAACTGAATCTGCTCCAGTTGTAAATGAACAGCTACACATGCAGGGAAATATGCTTGTTCACCTTTTTTTTTTTGGCTCTCTTTTGGCGCTGGGGGAAAATCACAAGACTGGAAACAGATGATAACAACCAGCCTCTATTCGTCCAGCAGCAACAAACCTGCCTCCCAGCACCTTGACAGATGAGGAGATTATAAACAACGGGAACCGAACGAAATCCTTCTGTGCGGTTCGTCCCTGGTAATAAGCAGCTCCTTATGGTCAGCCCGAGTCCAAACAAACTCGTCTCGGGGTTAAAAATACCTTCAATGACAGGTGAGATGGAGCCAAAACACACAAAGTGATAACATGGACATACTCTGACAACAGTCTGCTGTCTCCTGGCGTAACCAGGAGTCAAATGGGTCGTTAACCCCTCCCCGCCTTCCTTAGTGCTGCCGAGGCGTCAGAGCGACAACTGCGTGGCCTCATGCCTCGCGTGGGACAATAAAACACTCCTTTCACCACACCCAGATATCTATGGCAACAACTGGGCTGCTATCAGCCACGAGCCGCAACTCTGTGCTCTGGATCGCGTGTTCCTGCAGTCCTGTGTTTCTCACTGGTTAATTTTAGAGCCCGTGGCCTTGATGTTCATCTGTAGAGCTCACAAAAAACTGATAGGAGCTACGGCATAACCAGCAGTGGTTACATGTACAGATTACAGAATTCACTGGTATAATCACGCTGTTTTAAAAGAAAAAAAGCTTCCTTCAGCCACGGCAGACAGAAAACACAACAGTCACTGTAAAAACTTCTCTCAGTGCTGCAGTTCTTGTCTTTTTAGGACAAAGCGAGCAATTATCTGGTCCTAACCCAGGGGTTTAAAATCTAACCTCAAGTGTAAAAAAAAAAAATGTAAAACAAAAACAAACAGTTACGTTGCCATAATTTATTAAACAAGCTAATAGCAAAAATTAACAGGTTGTATGAGAAAAAAAAAAGTACAGCCAATGATTGACTAGCTTTTCAAAGAGGATTTTTGACTTTATCATAGTTATTGAAACGTTTTGGTCCACTTTTGTCACAAACTTTCCTTTGTGACAAAGCTTATAGTTAGAGTTGCTCATGTTCCCCTGAGCTACCTCTGTAGTTATGCTGCTATAGGCTTAGGCTGCTGCAGGACATCAGGGTCTATTTTTCTCACTCTGCTGAGTTCTCCTACTGCTCTCCAATCTGCATTGTTTGTTGTTACTTCAGCTTTTAACTTTTAATTCTCTGTAATTTTTCTCTTCATAGAAGGTACACCTGGTCTGGTGTTCTGTTAGCTGTGACATCATCAGGGGAGGCAGATCATCCTCTATTACCATCTAACATAGAAAGTACTCCTGGGTCAATGTGAGCTTCTGAGCTTTCTGTGTCTCTGCTCTGTCTTCTCTAAGCCCCAGTGGGTCGAGGCAGATGAGCGTTCACACTGAGCCTGGTTCTGGTTCTGCTGGAGGTTCTCCTCCCTGTTAAAGGGGAGTTTTCCTCTCCACTGTCGCTTCATGCATGCTCAGTATGAGGGATTGCTGCAAAGCCATCAACAATGCAGACGACTGTCCACTGTGGCTCTACGCTCTTTCAGGAGGAGTGAATGCTGCTTGGAGAGACTTGATGCAACCTGCTGGGTTTCCTTAGAGAGGAAACTTTCTGACCAATCTGGAGGATTTGATGGAGTCTGACTTTGGAAAGAGCCTTGAGATGACGAGTGTTGTGAACTGGTGCTATAGAAATAAAATTTAACTTTTCTTTTCTGTGTGCTTTTGAACAGTTGACTTGAAATTTAAACCACTTTAGGGCGTTTTAAACTCCAGTTTGTCAGTGGATGCTCCATTCAGACTTCTACTGGCCGGCAGCCATTTCCGGGTTTCTTCAAGGTCTGACCCTGCTGACCCTGATCCTTTCTGAGATCTAACAAAAACAAACTCATTTGTATGAACTTTTTTAAATTAAAACTGCATTTAACCTAGTAAAAGCCACATTAACATCCAGACCTCTTTAATGAGGGTGACCTGGCCAAGAATGGCAGCAGTACCCGCTTAAGTGGACAAGACAGACGCCAATAAAAAAAGCAAACGTTAAAGTATATAAAGTGTACACGATTTGAAAGATGAAAAGCAGAAGTTATTGTTAAAAGTAAAAATTTAATATTTAAAGCAGTGATAATTCAAGATTTAAATCTCTGGCACTGTTAGAAAGATTTCAGTTGTCCTTTTCTTAAGATAGAGCAGCAGGTTTTCAGTGAAACCCGTTTAGACGGTTTCAGTTCAGATTGGAGGGCCGTCCAAGAAACTTCACTTTACTTCAGCAATTAAACGCAACAACCATTGGATATTAATAAAATAAATATGCTGCAGGTTTTTTTTTAGAGCAGAAAATACATGCTGTGTAGAAATTAATGCTTCTTATGACCATTGTCTGATTTTACTAAACTCACAATGAAGTGCAAGAAAGAATATCCTGTATGTTGATGCTTTCATAGACAGAAAAAAGTGGAAGATTTTTCAGTTGGGATGCATTTTATGCATAGGAATAAAACATTTCTTCAGGAAGATTTGAGCCACCAGTCACAGATAAGAGCCTACAATGGGCGTCTAACAGGTGTACTTTCTTTTTACCATGACTGTACACCATGTTAAATCGAAATTTTTAAAACATCAACCATGCAAAGCAACATCTATAGATGTTTATCTTAATCAAAAGTATGGAAATAAAAAGAAACAAAAAAGTTTTACAGTCTGTGGGACAGTGTTATAACTGGTGTATTTATACACTCAACACCACAGGTGCAAATCATCATCAGCCGTAGAAATGCTCGCAAAGTTCAACAGATGAACCACTGTTGAACTTTGGTTATAAAACCTTTTAAATTGGGTCTTTAGATACCTAAACACCAGCAGCCTGTCATGAGGACAACTTGCTGAAGCTTTGTTTCATCCAGCGATTCTGAACTGTTTTCTGGTGCGCCCTCCTTTGAAAAAGGAAAAGTTTTCAGCCCCCCCCCCCCATCCCAACAAAATGAGCCAAAAATGTAATTTTTATCATTTTCTGTTTTAATGCATTAAATCTCTGAATCTCATTTTGATATTGCTTATTCTTTATATATATATATATATATATATATATATATATATATATATATATATATATATATATATATATATATATATGCACACACACATTTAGAACATATAACAATGGTTTCAAACACACTTTAACTATATAATATTAACAACAATATAAAACTCGTACTCCACTTTTAACTAGCTATGAACCCCAGAGCAAAAATAATATGAAGCCATTTTTATTAAAAGATAAACTATTTTTAGTTTGTTAATAGTATTCATCATACCACTGACAGCAGGTACAGACCAAACAGCAGGGGGTGCTGTTGTCACATTTAGTCCTGTATTTTCAGGACAAAATAGTGGACATCTGATTGATCATTTGAACAACGTGAATATAAACGCTTGTCAGGATCACATTATTCCAAATGAGGTGAACTGACCCGAGTGCGCATTTTTGCCCGACGTAAACGTGACGTATTGTTGAGTGGCGGAAATCTGTTCGAAACATTAAACGAGCTCAAAATCGTTGTTTACTCAGTAACGTTTCAACCGTAATAAGAACATCATGCACGTCAAGCCTGGGCACTCGAAGACAAACAAACTCGTATAATACTGCTTTGTTTACACTTTTTTGTAGTTTAGCAAAGATGGAAGTTCTTCTTCTTTTGTTTTTTTAGGGGAATTCATAACTGCCCATGTCAGAGTAGTTCTATTCTGAATAAAGCCAGGTGCATATACACACACATTATGATCGGATTAACTGATTGCGTGCCCATATAAACGGTGCAATCCGATTATTTAATCTGAATACATTTTAATCCGGTCGTGAAATTTTGTCAATTTAAACAGCTACTGTGTTGCCATGGTCAGTGCTTAGACTGACAATGCAATAGAAACAGCAAACATCTAAAGAAAAACTTCAAAATACGTTCTGCAAACCTGCAGCACTCTTCAAGAACCCCTTAACACCAAGTCTCACTGCAAGAGCCTTATCACTGAACAAGATACACGTGCACTGATATTAAACGTATGCTGGCACAATCAGAAATACCAGTCTATTATTTCTGTGGTTAATAAGGTTAACGATCAAACAAAGACAAAACCATCATCCCTTTAAGTTGTTGAGTCCAAATCTGGAAAAGTCGAGGCCAAACGCCTGCCTCACTGAGCATGCCCTCAGAAACAGACAAGAAATGACTAAAAGGCTGACTTTAAAGAGTCGAGAAGCGGCAATAAGATCAGATCTAACCTGTAAACCCAGTAAAAAAGCCGAAGGTGTCCTGGTTTGATTCCAGTCAACGCGACGCAGTAGATATATGTGTGCAGCGGCGCGGCCAAACCCACTGAGTTAGCCTCCTAGCATCAGAAGACGTACAGGAATTTCTGCTGAGCCGTGTGGAAAGAAGAGCCTGAATGCATCTTGTGCAGGGTGCTGCTCAAAACCTAGAAAACTAGAGAAAGGGCGTCTCTGCAGTCAGAGACACAGCAGGCGGCGCGAAGGCACAATGAGGTCACCGTAGAGTCGACGTGTTGGTTTTAAAGGAATGTTTGATTACATTTTAACCAGATATACAGTGCCTTGCCAAAATATTCCTTCTTCTGGAGCCTGTTCCGTTTCTCCTGTTACAAATACAAACTTTTAACGTATTTTACTGGGATTCTAACATGACGCACCAGCGAAAAACGGTGCATATGTGAAAGGGAGGGCAAAGGACGCACTGCTTCCACAGGTTTTACGCAGATACATCTGAATAAAAGGGTGGAGGCCAGGCAAAGAGAGCATTAATAAGAGAAGCAGTCAAGAGGCCCGTGGTAACTCTGTTGGAGATGCAGAGCTCAGGAGAACGACAAGCTTTGCCCTCTTCGAATCTGGCCTTTAAAGAAGAAAGACATCAGCAAACTCATTTGTAGTTTCCCAGAAACCGTGTGTCGGTGCTCATGTAAGACGAGGCCAAAGCTGAACTTTGTGGCCTGGGCGAAACACTGCGTCACAGGCGACAAACACCCCGAAGCAAAGCGTCCCAGTGGCAGCAGCATCATGCTGGGGGAACAGTTCATTTCAGCGGGGACAGGCAAGTCGACGCGAAGATGGATGGAGCGAAAAGAAAAAAAACAGGGAAATCCTGGAAGAAAACCTCAGGCTGCAGAAGACAGAGTTTCACCTTAAAGCAGGACAATGACCCTAAACATGCAGCTACAATTATAAAGGAACGGCTTTAAATAAAGCACACCGACGTATTAGAATGGCCTAGTCAATGTTCAGACCAAAATCCAGCCGAGGATTCATGGCAAGACATAAAACCTACTTTATCCATTCCAGGTTTGAGCTATTAAAGAAGAAGAATGGTTAAAAACAAAGCTGGCAGAGACATGCCCCAAAGCGCTTAAAGCTGCTGCTGCAGCATAATGTACAACATACAGAATAGGGCCAAAAACAAATACAGGCCACGTTTATTAGCTTTTCTTTAAATAAAATGTGCATTATTTTTACTTCCCTGTTCACTGCTTTGCATCACTACACATAAACTTACCATAAAATGCACAACGTAACAAAACAAGGACATGTTCAAAGGTGCGTGTACTTTACCAAATATGGGGTGGATTTCTGCTTTTCTATCATTTAAAAAAAGATTTTAAATGATTACTTGCCTACTTTTTAGCATTTTCTCAAAAAAAGTGTCTCTACACACGTTTTCTTATTTTATCCTGTTTTTAACCAGAAGATAACCACTAATGCAGTGAAAAAAGTTAATTCATTCATTCATTCATTCATTTCCACCCGGCCTGCCATGCCTTGCCTCCAGGAAAACTCGCAGCCAAGGCAAGTGGAGGATCCGGGAGGTAAAATAAAGAAATAATCTCACCAGCCCACGCCTCCGACTGTTATCACCTCACCGTGGCAGACTGAAAGTCCGCTCCGAGTGGACGCCCGTGGACCCGCGGGGTGCCGTGGACGCAGATAATGAACAAAAAGCCAATGTTGTGCTCCCAGCCCACTACAGAAAGCGCTATTACCGGGGAAATTAGCCTCTTAAATCACGGCGCGCTGGGAAAGCCGCATCAACGGCTAATATAACGGTAAGGAATGGATTAAAAAAAAACATCCCTCACCTTCACCACTTGGTCTGTCGGCTGATCTAAATCCCGCAACGCTTTGTTGTAATTTTCCGTCACCGTGTCACACCGTCTCATGTATCCAGCAAACTCCGTCCCCCCTTCTCTCCGTGTGTGTCTCGGCTCAGACCCGCTCCGCTCTGCCGCCCTCCTGGCTGCTCCTCTTTGACGATAAAACTTGACGAGCCCCGGCTATTGTTAGCGAAGCCTGCTGCAGAGAAAGACCCGCCCACAGGAACGTCGTTCCAAGCACACCATTGGTCAGTGTGGGATCACCCACGCTTCTCATTGGCCGATACGGATGTCCGTTCTACATCCAGGGCGGGTCTAAGTTTGCCGGTGAAGATTCGGCCGTGATACGTTCAAGGTTCATGACGAAACCTCCGAAACCTTAGCTTCCTAATACATTAGAATGGATGGCGTTGCGTTCAGGGGTATCATTTCGCCTGAAATGTGAAGTTTCAAAGACTTTGGATGGCATAACAATATTTTTCAATTTGCTAAAAAAAAAAGGGGGGACAAAACCCTTTTTTTCAGTCTAAAAATTATGAAGGGAACTTACAGACTACTTCAACATACTCTGACTAAGTAATGTTAAAAATAGTCAACCTTTATTTAAATTCTCAAATCACTAAGTGAAAAAAAATTATAGTTACATTACACAGTGACTGTTTTCAAGCCTTTACCGCTGTTAATTAAGATGATTTTCCGCTTACAGCTAATGGAAATTATGACATTTAAGAAGACATTCCATAAAAAAACACGTTTTAATACAGAGATGTGTGCTTAATAAAAAGTGTATATAAGGTTATTTTAAAAAGATAACCTTAAGTGTGTGTAGATAGATAGATAGATAGATAGATAGATAGATAGATAGATAGATAGATAGATAGATAGATAGATAGATAGATAGATAGATAGATAGATAGATAGATAGATAGATAGATAGATAGATAGATAGATAGATAGATAGATAGATAGATGTTAAATGGACTGTGAGGCTACACACACACCATCTCTCTGCCACATCTCTATACACTATGCACACATAGCCCCTACTTGTCAGTGTAATGTAACCTGTATGATAAGGATATCTGCAATTAATTTCAATCCATTGTTCATTACATACATTTAGCTCTTAGTAACAATGTCGCTACCACATTTATTTATTTACTCGTGTGCAATTGCCTGTTTACCCTCATCTGTTACTGTTCATAACTTGCTCTACAGTTTGCTTTCTCACCTTCAACTTGTTTACAACTGTCCACTCAACATAGATGCAGACTCTTCAATGACTTTTAAACTGCCTTAATCTTATTTTGTTGTTTCTTAATTACATGTTTTACTTACTTTTGTTCATTTTATTTC
Source organism: Fundulus diaphanus (assembly GCA_037039145.1). NCBI lineage: Eukaryota > Metazoa > Chordata > Actinopteri > Cyprinodontiformes > Fundulidae > Fundulus > Fundulus diaphanus. The sequence goes on along the minus strand of CM073124.1, from coordinate 5,790,659 downwards.
TTGGTCCAGGAACCAGTGCTGTAATGTACTGCTGGGAACAGTGGACGATGTCAAATTATCTTCTATCTTATAGCCATTCTTCCAATATATATTGTCTTGACGACATTAAATGGAAGAGAAGACACCCAAAATCCAGTATCCACAGGCTATACACTTAGCGCAAAGTAGGAGGCAGAAGCCTAGTGAGCATCAGAGCCACAATTGAAGATGAAACATCCAAGATGATGATGAAGATGGCGATAAAGCGCTCAGTGAATGTCTCAGACAATGGAAGCTGGAAGAGAAGGAACTGAAGGAACCATCGTGGGAGGGAAAACCCTGCATGGGATGTACCGCCTATAGATAGCTGAAATAGCTGATACGACCAAATCCTACCAATGGCTAGAGAGGGCTGGACTGAAGGACAGCACTGAAGCTCTGGTCATGGCAACACAGGAGCAGGCCTGGAGCACCAGAGCAATAGAGGCCCAGATCTACCTTATGAGACAAGATCCCAGGTATAGGCTATGCAAAGAGGCCCCAGAAACCATCCAGCATCTCACAGCAGGGTGTCAGATACTAGCAGGGAAGGAATACATGGAACGCCATAAGCAAGTGGCTGGTATAGTGTACAGAAACATCTATTCAGAACACCAACTGAAGACCCCCAGGTCAACATAGGAGTCACCTCCCAAGGTGGTGGAGAACGACAGAGCTAAGATCCTGTGGGACCTCCAGATACAAACAGACAAAATGGTAATGGCCAACCAGACATTGTGATCACTGATAAGCAGCAGAGGACAGCCGTTGTGATCGATGTGGCCATCCCATCTATCTTCTAACATGTATATCCATTGTGGGATGGCGAGGGGTGCTGGTGCCTATCCCCAGCTGTCAATGGGCGAGAGGCGGGGTACACCCTGGACAGGTCGTCAGTCTATCGCAGGGCAACACAGAGACAAACAGGACAAACAACCATTCACACACACAGTCACACCTAAGGAGAATTTAGAGAGACCAATTAACCTAAACAGTCATGTTTTTTGAATGTGGGAAGAAGCCGGAGTACCCGGAGAGAACCCACGCACGCAGAGGAAGAACATGCAAACTCCATGCAGAAAGACCCAGGGCAAGGGTAGGACTCGAACCCAAGACCTTCTTGCTGCATGGCAACAGCGCTACCCACTGCCACACTGTGCAGCCAATGTGGCCATCGCGAATGATGGAAACATCATCACAAAAGAGAAGCTGTAGAAATACCAAGGGCTCAGGGGAGAACTAAAGGGAGCCTGGAAGGTAAAGACAACAGTAGTGTGGTCATCAGAGCACTCAGGGCTGTAACCCCCACTCTGGAGATGTGGCTCCAACAGAAACCTGGAGAAACATCAGACATCTCAGCCCAGAAGATCTGACGAACAGCTAAGATCCTAAGAACCCTCAAGCTCCCAGGACCCAAGCTGGAGAAATGGAGAACCACTGACCCTGCTCAGGAGTATGAGGGGTGGGTGAGAGAGCAGTTTGTATATATATATATATATATATATATATATATATATATATATATATATATATATATATATATATATATATATATATATATATATATATACACTTAACACTATGTAGACAACCCATTCTTCCTTTATCAAAATAAATTCCTGTATCACATTTAAAGATTTTTGCTCGCCTGTCTCGATTAAAACCCAGGATCTCAGTGCTCCTCACCAATGTTGTCAGATTTGTGGCAACAGATGCAGATCGAAGAATGGTGAGATAGTGACATCTGGCGGTAGGAGAGGAAGACGTCCACAAAATGCGATTAAAAATGGACCAAACAGTTCAATTACACAATGTCTTGTTTTCCTTTTGTCAGTAAAACAATATGAAAACGAATAAAATTCATTTCAGAACGTTTGTCTTGTTTCTGAAGGAGATCCGTCAACAATGAGTTCCCAATTATTCGATCTGTATGACAGGACAGTTTTGTGAAAAATACAATCTGAACTTTTGCAATATCCTAAGAAAATGTTTGTGGTCAAAGTTTTAACCTATTCATTTATATAATGTTCCTCTGGCGATTTAAATTGACCGTCCACTATGTTGGCTCTGAGAAGTTCAAAGACTTCCAGGGCTTTACAAATAATTTATTGGGGAGATAATAAGCATCTGATTTTCCAAAGTACAGTTTGGCCATGTTTAAAATTCATAATAAATAGAAGCTAACGTAAGATATTACAATAGTTCAATGGCTAAGCGACAATTTGGGAAAGAGGAAGCAAATGTATTTGCACAGAAATCCCTTTGATGCAGACAGACAGAACCATGTAATCTTTGCTGTTTTTCACGTTTACGTTTAATTTTTCTGTTTTGAATGAATGCATGATGTCTTTGCAGAAGATGATGAAAATATAGCTACCGCTTTGTGCTTATTCACTGAAATGAAGATTTCTTTTGTCTGAATCTTAAATGATGTGATTGTGAAGAGAATTTGCCTGAAGTTGAATATAAAATATAAAATGGATTATTGCAGGGGTTTTCATAGATCCTAGATTCTGCAGCTGAGTGGTTTTATAACAGATACAAAGCCTTAATTAACAGGTTTTCTAATCTTGGGAGATCTATTAATTAGAAAGTCGACCAACAAACTTTAAATGTAAGCTTATTCATTTTTAGTGGCTGCAGGCAAAACATGACTGTTTAAGAATATAATTTGGCAGAAAATAAGATTTTAAGGGTGTCTGTTTTCAGCAGCATGCTGAGAGAAACGTGGCTGGGAAAATGAGGAGCAATGCCTGCGGTGGAGAAAAGAGAGGGAGGAGGGAAACTGTGGGGTTCGGTCACTTCCGCACCATGTGAGCAGCACCGGGACTGAAGCTTCCTCGGCCCCGGATGGTCGGACTGCATCCCCCAGGATGGAGGGCTGTTAACCGGGCGCGATACAGACATCCATCGGTGACCTCCAGAGCGGACCGAGCGGCACCCAGCAGCTGAACGCCCGCTCCGCGCTGCTCACAGAGCGGAACCATGACTGCGGACGTGGCCGTGTCTCTGTCGGTGCTCGCTGTGGTGGTGCTGCTGAGCGATGCGACCCGCAGGTTGCTGGCGCGGGCCCTCCGGGACACCGGGCTCTCACCGTACGCGGCGGAGCTCGTGTCCACCTTCCAGCTCTGCTGCTGCGCGCACGAGCTGAAGCTGCTCTCCGAGGTCGGCGGCATCCCGCCCCAGCTCGCGCTCACCTTGACGTACGTGACGTCCGTGGCCCACGGCCTCACCTTCAGAGGGGCCGTGGGGAACCCCTGCGGCGCGCTGGAGCACGCGTGGCGCGCCAGGTCCGCGGGTGGGTGCGCAGCGCGCCGGATCGCGTGCCAGTTCGCAGCGGCCGTGATGGCGCGCGCGGCCGTGCCGGTGATCTGGGGCATGGGGCTGTCGGGACTGCACAGCCGGCACAAGCTGCTCGGGTTCCGGTGCGTCAGCGCCATCCACGCGTCTCTGCCCGGGGCCGCTGCCGTGGAGCTGATGTGCGCCTTCGCTGTTCAGACTGTCATCACGCACACGCACTCCGTGGAGGAGAGATACCGCGTGCACGCAGTGGCTGCTGCCATCACAGCCGCGGTCTATGCAGGTAGGCTGATTGGTTCTCCTTCTTCTACTGCAGGTGTGTCCAAAGTGCGGCCCGCGGGCCATTTGCGGCCCTTGTACTGATTTTTTGTGGCCCTCCCCGATCCTCATTTACCACACCATACCATACCAACTTTATTTATGCAGCACTTTATACACCGACAGGACCAAAGTGCTGTACACAATCATGAAATACAATGCAATTATAAAATAGAAAGGATTGAATATAAAATACATATTAATATACAGACACAATAAAACAAAGTGAAACCTCTCAGATTGTGCCAAAAGCCAAAGAAAAAAGATGGGTCTTAAGAAGGGACTTAAAAACAGCGAGTGAAGAGGCCTGTGAGATCAATAAAGACTATCTTATCTTATCTTATCTGTCTTATGCAGGGACGTGCAGAGGGGGGGGCGGAGGGGGCTTGAGCACCTGCCCCTTTGCCCCCTGGTGCCCAAAGTGCCCTTTTGTCAGTGTTTTTTTTTTTTTTTTTTTTAATTTATTTATTTATTTATTATTATTTATGTGTGTGTGTTTGTTGGTGTGTGTGTGTGCATGATGCATGTCCAAAATAATAATAATTTAGATCTACCCTGGCTGGTTACATGATCCACATAACGTGCCCTCACTCTGCCCTACTTTTCCTCTCGCAGCTCCCTTCTCCGCTGCCTCGCGCTGCCTGGTCTGTCCTGCCCCTTTAAATCTGCAGCACACTTGACTGTGCTCTGTGCTGTTTAACTCCACTGTCATTGGTTATACTGCTTTAAATCCCGCCTTCACTCTTTCTGATTGGCTGTTTTCTAGTGTGTCTGTGTGGGTGCTTGCTTGGAGCGGAGATTTCAGTTTTGATTCATACAGGGATACCGCGGCCGGTTACCACAATCAATACTAGGCTACGAAACTAGTCCCATTTAAGAAACTAAATATTATCTGCAGTAAAATAGGTGAAAGCTGCTGAGTGCAGTTCTGTAAAGAAGCAGGCGGGAGAGTTTTGATTTATGGAACTTGTAAGTAACCAACATTAGCATCTCAAAATAGCATCTAATTCTGAAGTAGAATGCATTTATCAACAGAAACCTAATCTGTTTTCTAAAACTAAATATTCTGTGCCAGGCAGGAGTTCTGAAGACTGCTGGAAAGATGGAAAAGCAAAGACTGTAAGCTTAGACTATTAAAAATTCAGATTCTTAGCCACAGCTGCCTGAAAAAGAAAAGGTGAGGGTTTCCCTTTTACCAATATTTCGTTGTCATTATTGCTTTCATTTTTTGTTGACCCTTTGATGCAGTTCAGGTATAAATAGCAGGTGATATTTCTTTTACATGATATACAACACAACAAGACTATATGCTGCCTAAACAACTGCTATATTTTGTTTAGACTTTTGCTTATTTATAATAGCATAATTAGGATTTCACAAAATGATAGTGCTATTTATTTCTCTATTTTTACTTCTAGAATTAGAATTACGACAAATAATTATCGTACAAAGCTTTCCACACTGTCCATTAGTAAATTAATACAAACCAGGGTCAGAGCTAGACATTCTTATCATCAGGGGCTTAGCCCAAAAAATATTACTTCATTACGAGGGTAATTTGGTACACCAAAAAAGTAAAAATGATTTAATCTGTTGATGTTGTCGTAAAATGTATTTAATATAGGCCTTAACATATCTTAACGTTTAATCTGCTGTTCTTTAATAGTCTTACTAGTATATACCAATAGTATGTTGTTCTCATTTGAGTGATGAAATGGACAACCACTCATGTAACAGATCAGTTTTAGTGTCACTAATCTTACTCAAAGTACTGTATTGGGTCCTCCATGCTCCTTATGTATAAAGGTTTACTGCACATTTAAACATTGAAATCTCACTATTGTTAGGGAAATAATTAGTTGTCTCAGAGGATGTATGTAAGGAGAAGCTGTTGTCTACACTTCAGATATATGATGTAAGAAATGTGTTTGGAATGTTAAGATAAATTACATAAAATGGGCTAAGGAGAACATCTACAACCCAGTTGTACATTTGTTGAAGTTTGAATTTAGTATTTGAAATGCTGTCAGTGTCAGTGACGCTTCTACTTCCAGTGCAGAGTAAATACAGTACATGTATTTGCAGTCCCTTGAATGTATAATTTTGCTGTTTTATGATGCAGACAGAGTATCTTAGATTAAAAAAAAAGGGTGGGGTTTATCTCTCCACATTTCCATATCTTCAAAAGAAAATAGAGGATATATCTAGATAACAGACATATTCTGAATATATTTGGTTTAATTGATAAGTTTTTACCATTTGTCTCTGTTGCTGGTAAGTTCAAATGCAAACTTTTTCAAAGTGGGAAAAAAGCCCCAATTCAACGTTCATCAGATCGGAAGCTGCTTTATAATTTATAATAATAATTGAACTTTATTGATCTCACAATGGAGAAATTCACTTATGCATCTTTACCCATCCCCTGGGGGAGCACTGGGCTGCCACTGTGCGGTAACCTGACTCACGGCAGATGTATGTCGCTCCGCGTAGCTTCACTCACATATGTGAGTGAACTCACGTACATCTGGCGTGAATCAGGTTACCTGTGCGGTGCCAGGGGAGCAATGGGGGGTTAAGGGTCTTGCTCAGGGACCCAGAGTGGTAGTCTGTGGGAGTTGAACTCAGAACCTCTGGGACCCAAGCTCAATGCTCTAACCACTAGGCCACCAGATTAACAAAAAGCATCTGGTGTGTGTCGTGCTTATAAAATTTGTATAAATGTAGCAAGAAATACTGCTTTTTTCTTTAGACAGAAGAAACGCGTCCTGACGCTCAAGTCAAGCATAAAGAAATAGGAGCATGCATACTGCGTAGGACCAATGATGTCAGACCAATGAAGTGTCCCTAGGGTTGAAGTTTAAATTAAACCTACACCCTTGATTCCATGTTACATTCTTCATAGTATAGGTTGGTACATTTCAGCCGGATGTATAGCAAGGTATGTTTCTGTATCGTGTTTTAAATCCGTGGCCCATGTGCCCTCTTTTAACTTTGAGCACCTGCCCCTCCAACGGTCTCTGCACGTCCCTGGTCTTATGCTCAAAGGAAGATCATTCCATAGCTTGGGAGCTGCCACAGAAAACGCACGGTCCCCTCTGAGTTTGCACTTTGTCTTTGGGACCCTCAGAAGCAACTGATCAGCTGACCTGAGGGAACGGGAGGGGGTGTAACAGCTCAGACAGATAGGGAGGGGCAAGAAAGAAATTTCAAGAAAGATTTGGCCAACCAGCCCTGGTGGCTCGTGCAGATGGAAACTTTTTATTTTTAATTGTTATTGCAGTCAACTTCAAATCTTACATACGTATGTGTGTATGTATGTATGTATGTATTTTTATTTTCTTGTAAATCTGCGTGCTTCGTCTCACTGTCACTTTGCTGCTGTTAAGCCTGAATTTGCCTCTGCTGGGTCTAGTTCGTCCAACTGACAGATGCTAACGTGCAGCAAACATGCAGATCAGCGCTGAATAAGAGCTGCTGGGATTAAGGATAATGAACAGGGAACCTTCCTTCATGTGGAGAAGGAGGATGCTCCAGCTATGGGGAGATGGAGGCAGGTGATCCACCGGGGTCACCCCTGTAGGCAGCAGGTGAAAGACGAAGCAGAATCTCTGCACTGCTGTCATCCCTCAGACCAAAACCTCATGAAGCGTTCTAACTGCTCGTATCTTCTGCTCGAGCGGTGCGTAACGTAGTGAACTCACCATGACTTAAATGCTCTGTTTGTGTTTAAGGCGGCGGTGTGACGGGAGCGGTGTTTAACCCGGCGCTGGCCTTCTCTACACAGTTCCCCTGCAGTGGAAACTCCTTCCTGGAGTACTGCTTTGTGTACTGGTTGGGTCCGCTTCTGGGTAAGATCGGCTGATGGAAAAGTCTGAAATTTAATCAACAACGGTCACAGTTTGCACACTTGTTTTTAACTTTCAAACTCTGGCAATATGTATTACAAAAAACAACTGTATGTGTGGTTTTTGTGTCCTTTTTTTCCCCCCCGAAATAATAAAATTTAAACCGCTTTATTCGTCTATTTTGCGCTTTATAACCAGTCAGTATTTATTTATGCTAAAACATGTTTTTGAGTACTGAAAGCTGCGATTATCAGCTCTGGCCTAAATTTCTTTGCTTGAACTTTTTTCTTCTTTTTCTTTAAAAGCTAAAAATAAAAATTCAAGCTAGAACTCGACCAATATATATCGGCCGATTATGGGCCAATATTTGCGTTTTTGTCTTGTATCGTATCGCCCGATACGTGCACGCGTTGGACGATCCAGCAGTAGATGCTTTTCATTTGTTTTCTTTGCCATTGTAAAGAAATTTAAATCAACGCTTTGTTTCACTGCCGGCTTCTAGCCTCAGCAGCATGCTTGTGTTCACAGTGTCGACATAAATCTGATAAGCTGCTTAAATGCTGGATACTCATGACTCACATATTTGGCAGGGAGTTTAAACTTTAAAAGGACTAAACATGTCTTACATGTAGACAGAATCACCTTTTATATTTAACTAGAAAAGTTTTGACTTATATTCTATTTCGTTGTTAATGCATCTCTCAACAGTTTATGGTTAAATGGGGTCTTTAATATGAAATCTCTGGACTTTCTGATGATCTTTTAAACTATTAAGACCAGACCCCCAAATCCCTTTTTTTTCTGAATTGGAGAAACATTTCTTAAAACTTTTGCAGATTTTGTTTTTACTCATTTTGAAAGAGACTGATTCATTGGAAGCAAAAAAAGAAATTAATAAATTAGCGGAGATTTAAGGTTTTTAGTACATTTAAATGCACTGAAAAGTCACTTGAGAAGGAAATACCGTGGCTTTTCTTATTGGAGGCGGTCAAAGGTTTTCCTTTATTTTCAGTTGTCCTACATTTACAAGAAATTAGTAACCTACTCCACAGGTTGATTGCTTCACACAGCAAAACCATAGCATGAATGTAAAGCAACAAGCAGACAACACACTAGAAGCAAGGCATTAAAAATAGGAAAAGCCGAATGAAAAAGCACAATCCTAGTTCATTAATTAAATAAATACAAAGTGTGCATAAAGTGTTAATGACGTGATGACTGAAGAAACCCACGATGATATTGGCTGTTTTACTCGCATTGATGTGTAACTGGAAAATACACACTCGTCATATTCAATAAAATAGAAAATGCATTTCTAAGAGGCTTGCTTGTCAGATTAAAAGTACTGAAGTGGTAAAGTATGAAATGGTTTATGCAAGCATGTCCAAAGTTCAGCCCAGGGGCCATTTGTGGCCTCCGGGCTGACTTTGTGCAGAGAAAGAAAGTTTTGGTCCTCCAGCACAGATAGCTGATGCAGATGGAAACTTCTTATTTTTATTAGGGCAAAATTATTACAGGTTTAGATCTTATAACTGAAAATATTAGATACAACAAAAGGTATTAATCTTTTAATAACCACACTTTTTGTATTCTCTTTAATCTCATAGTAAATAGGATTATATCTATCTGAGGACTTTAACTCAAACGTTTGTGCATTAAAACCTGTTTCGTATTCATTTATTACAATTATCTAAATACAGCAGGTGTTTTCAAAGAAAGACATAAATCCTGTTCTTTATATTGCTAAACCGAAAATAATTAAGTTCTTTTCAACCGAGCCTAAAATGATTTACACAATGGTTGACCATCTTTTAATAAAGCAAATAAGCAAAACCTGTTTTTTAACTTTGGATCTACAGTTATTTACACATCCCATTACTTCAGAAAATCTATTTTATTTATTAAAATTATCATATTTTGTAGAGCAGGTAAAAAAAATCTCAACATAATTTTTGGTTAATTCTGTATCCTTCTTTAATAATTTTTTGGCCCTAGAGTACTTTTGACTTGACAATTTCGGCCCACCTGCCAAAAAGTTTGAACACCCCTTGTTTATGCAGTGATGTCATGGCACCTTTAAACTGGTATTAAACAGTCTTTTCATTAAGTCCCCATTTCTGCATGAAAAATTTAGCTTTTTTTATTGGTCTGATGAAATATTTTAATATTAAATGCTGTGTTTTTGTAAGCTGGGGGTGAAAAAAAATCATAACAGAAATAAAGGCTTTAAAATAGCAGTCTGTTAATCTATATAATGCGTTTCCCTTAGTTAATTGAATTACTGAAATAAATAAACTTGTCAGTTTTCTAATGTATTGAATATGACCAAATCTCTTTCTTTGACTGTTTTTTTTTTACTTTCTTCACCCTGACCTGTGTTGCTCCTGTCGTTTCAGGTATGATGAGCTCAGTGCTTCTCTTTGATAAACTCACGCCGGCGTTTTCACAAAGATCGGCGCCTCTTCACGTCCCGCTGCGGACCAAGAAGCAGACATGAGCTCGGCAGGGCGGCATGTTTACCATAGAGCACATCAGATGTAAATCCTGACAGAGCTTAAGTTACTGCTCAGCTTCTTTTTCTAAACAACACTTCAGTTTAAGAGATTTTTAAAAATATGAATTAGAGCAAAGACGTCAGGGTGAGTTAATGTTTGAAGCACAACACTTAACCTAGAATGAAGCCGTTTATAGACCCGTTTACTTTTTGCAGGTAGAGGTCAGCGAGGGTTTGCCCAGTTTATTAACAGGGAAAAAAAACACTTTTTACCATCTTCAGCTGGTTAAACCACAATGGTATCTTATTTTCTGAACAAATTCAGCTAAAACATTAAGTAAAATCCTATCTCGACAATTTTATATTTACAATGAACTTCTATTTGGAATGAAAAGTCTTTGGATAATATAGTAAATAATCTTATTTCTGTGGAACATTTTAAACAAATTGTTTTAAAAGAGAAGTGTAACCAGTTTTTCTCCTTGTTTTTATGCGATATTCCCATAGAACCGTACTGTAACTGAATCTTCTGCACAATCCCATTTATTTTTTGCACAGCTGTTAACTGGTTGCATGTTCTCCTTGTGCATGTGTGGGTTCTCTCCGGGTACTCCGGCTTCCTCCCACAGTCTAAAAACATGGCTGCTGGGTAAATTGGTCTCTCCTAATTGCCTTGAATTGTGAGTGTCCCTGTGGGGACAAGCAGGTTGAGATGATGGATGGATGTTAACTGGATTGCAGTCAAATAAAAACATGGAAACATAAAGGAAATTGTTAAAATTGCAGATGGATCTCTCTTTTTCTTTTTAATAGCCCATAGACTCAGTGGTTGGTTAAGATGTTTTGTTCATTGCTTCAATGTCTGTTGCTTATCTGAGATCAGGATGTGGGGGTAACAGGTTCTGAGAAACCTGGACTTCCCTTTTTCCAGTGACACTCTCCAACTCTCGAGGCTTTCCCAAGCCAGCAGGGATATAGAGCCGATAAAGAAAACTCAAAAGGTCTTCTCCCAGTAGGGTAGAAGACAATCGTGAGATGTAGAGCAAATCCGAAGACATTGTGTAAAAGGGGACAGACGGGCCTACAAACTGACCAAAGTTGGTAACTGTAGAGCAAAATCTGTGGCTGTGAGGGTGAATAACATAATTTTCCCTTGAAAATGTAACACCTGTTCATGCTATATGATTTTAACCTATTTTTCAAATTTACAAACTTAAGAAAAACCCTGTCAAAGCTACCAAAACATGACCGCCCACCTAAAGCAGGGGTGTCAAATTAATTTCTATATTGGGCCACTTTGGCATCCTAAAGGGTCTAAACTAAAAGGGTCGGTTGCTACTTTTGATTTAATAATTTAATTTCAGTTCACATAGAAATATAAAAAACTTCACAGTAACATAAAAGTAGCATCCTTAGGTCCAGTTTATCTGCAAAAAAAAAGCAGATATTGATATTGGGGTGAATTACACTCATCATTCTGCATCACGTTCTCTCTTTCTGGACATTTCTGGATCGTTTTAATGAAAATCTGATAAACTTCTTTAAAAAAAAAAGTTCACATAGAAATATAAAAAAATGCACAGTAATGTCAAAGTAGCACCTTAGGCCCAGTTTATACAGTTTATCTGCAACAAAAGTTGATATTGGGGTGAGTTACACTTTGAACTCATCAATCAGCATCACTTTTTCTCTATTTAGACATTTCTGGGTTGTTTTAATGTGTTGTGGGAAAACTGACATCTAGTGGCAGGATGCTGTTACTACACAGTAAAAAAAAATCAACATTCGCTACAGGAGGCACAGTTTTAGCCACTTTATAAGTATATATGCCTCTACTTTATGACATGATATGCCTTTTTTGGCTCTTGAGGACCGGAAAAAGAGGTATACACCATAATACTGAACAGGTATAACCTAAGCTTGTCTGTATGTTACTAAACTTCAGCATCGCCCCAACAGAAAGCTGCGTAAGTTACTGACAGGTCTAAGCCAACTGCTGAAATTTTCTAATCAAACCTTATTAAATTTACACTTTCCCACAATATAAAAAAAAAAAACTGGTAGCGGATAGCGTGATCTTCTGATGTCAATTTAAAACATCCGATAAGCCAGTTTCAGGAACAAAAACTGGTTTATTGGGGAAAAACGACATTTAGAACGTAACTAAATACATCATAAGACCAAACACCTGGACATATTTGACATTTTAAATCCTAAAATTGAGACCGAACTCTGTATTTTACTGAGAAGCCATAATCCAGTTTGGGGACACACCTAGCATGCGAAACGATGAGGTGGAAATCTAACTCTGCACGTCACCCTGAAAAACCTGCCTGTGAGGAGGACACGGTGGTGGAAGCATCATGCTGTGGGTTTATATTTGATTTTAATCTTTAACATTTGAGTTAACAGAATATAACAAATCAAACTCAGAACAAAAGATACAAAATTATTTTATTAATTTCTTACAAAGACATCTAAGGAGGAAAAAAAACAAATCTAGTAAATTAGCTTTTAGGAACAAAACAAAACGTTTTAATATAGTCAACAGGATCCGAGTGTTTCCTGGCAGCATCCCAGCAGCCGACTTCATTAGCAGCTCACTGGATGACAGCAGCTTGATGACAGAACCATAAAAATGCATCAACATGCTGCTATCAGCGAGCTTTAACACAAGACGCACATGAGCCGAAGCAAGAAGGGCCACTAAGAAGAGTTTCAGCACACGGAGGAGAAGGGAAAATTCCTGAAACAGGAAGAGGGTGTGGGTCAGAGCAGAAAGCCGTGAATAAGTGCTGCCGTCTCCTCCTCTGGTCCCACTGGTGCTTTGTTTGGATGTTGACACGACTTGATCCTGCAGGGAGAAGCAAAGCACATGCATGAAGGGGCCAGCTACGACATCTATGGTTAATATCTTACTGCTTTTTCTTGGTTTTCCTCTTTGGGAACATGAGATAATGACGTGTGATTGTGGCGGCATCTGTGGTGTAGCAGCTTATCTACAGCTGAGAGGAAGCTGTTAGACGAGCTCATCAAGAGGGCAACGCAGATTTTTTCATTTTTGAGCAAATTTCAGTGATAAGACAATCTTGGTGCTAGGAAAAAAACAATCGCTTAATCTGGATGGCATTAAATTGGCTGCTGGTGATAAAGTAAAAAAAAAAAACTTCTTAACAAAGACATGTCATTTAAATCCACATTAAACAGGTTTCCAGAGTTTCCTTTTTTCACCTCCGGAATATCGCCAACATTAGAAACATTCTGTCCAGGGGTGATGCTGAAAAACTAGTCCATGCATTTGTTACTTCAAGGCTGGACTATTGTAATTCTTTACTATCAGGAAGTCCACAAAATGCAGTTCGAAGTCTTCAGCTGATCCAAAATGCTGCGGCAAGAGTTCTGATGAAAATCAACAAGAGGGATCATATTTCTCCAATTTTAGCTTCCCTTCATTGGCTTCCTGTTAAATCAAGAATAGAATTTAAAATTCTTCTTCTAACGTATAAAGCCCTTAATAATCAAGCTCCATCATATATCAGAGCTCTGATTACTCCGTATGTTCCTAACAGAGCACTTTGCTCTCAGACTGCAGGTCTGCTGGTGGTTCCTAGAGTCTCTAAAAGTAGAATGGGAGGCAGATCCTTTAGCTATCAGGCTCCTCTCCTGTGGAACCAACTCCCAGTTTTGGTCCGTGAAGCAGACACCCTGTCTACTTTTAAGACTAATCTTAAAACTTTCCTTTTTGACAAAGCCTCTAGTTAGAGTGGCTCATGTTACCCTGAGCTACCTCTATAGTTATGCTGCTATAGGCTTAGGCTGCTGGAGGACATCAGGGTCTATTTTTCTCACTCTGCTGAGTTCTCCTACTGCTCTCCAATCTGCATTGTTTGTTGTTATTTCAACTTTTAACTTTTTGTTCTCTCTCTTTGTCTCTTCATAGAAGGTACACCTGGTCTGACGTTCTGTTAGCTGTGACATCATCCAGGGGAGGCAGATCATCCTCTATCACCATCTAACATAGAAAGTACTCCTGGATCAATGTGAGCTTCTGTGCTTTCTGTGTCTCTGCTCTGTCTTCTCTAAGCCCCAGTGGGTCGAGGCAGATGAGCGTTCACACTGAGCCTGGTTCTGGTTCTGCTGGAGGTTCTCCTCCCTGTTAAAGGGGAGTTTTCCCTCTCCACTGTCGCTTCATGCATGCTCAGTATGAGGGATTGCTGCAAAGCCATCAACAATGCAGACGACTGTCCACTGTGGCTCTACGCTCTTTCAGGAGGAGTGAATGCTGCTTGGAGAGACTTGATGCAACCTGCTGGGTTTCCTTAGAGAGGAAACTTTCTGACCAACCTGGAGGATCTGATGGAATCTGACTTTGGAAAGAGCCTTGAGATGACAGGGGTTGTGAATTGGCGCTATATAAAATTTAATTAAATTATATTGCAGTGGCACAAGAAAGGCAGGTTAAGAAAACTTAAAGGTATACTATGTAACCGGGGTTGATTTTCCAGCGAGGCGTCCCCCAGAGGGCGAAAGTAAAAGTGCACTGTCGTAAATATGCTCAGCTGTTCTACTGGTTTCTCCGTCAAGCCAGGCGCGGTTGTTTTGAGCTTAGCAGAAGGCGAACGCAACGAATACAAAAGTCGAAAAAACGGCAGTACAAACAATGACTAACACAGTGAAAGTATGAACATGCACACAGAGAGAGAGAAACCATTCCAATGCAGTGTTTCCCCTAGGAATTTGCTTACCGGACGACCGGCGGAGCGGGGGGGGGGGGGTGTAGAGACAAGCTTTGCGCGACCGGCGGAGCGGGGCGGAGGCGGAGCGGGGGAGACAAGCTTTGCGCGCATATGGAGTTAGTTTTTTTTTTTTTTTTGGAATGTTGGGAGGCGGTAGCGTGAGGGAAACCCTACAATGTTACTTACAATCGCATCAGCAGAAACGCGAGGTCCGCGTCAACCTTGCAGCCTTCTCTTTCTTTTAGCTCTCGCCATTCGGAAAAAGCTTGCCTGATGTTCACCCGTGTACGACTCCTCTTTCTGTCCACAGCCCTTTTCCTCTTTCTTGCCTGCTCCAACATGGGCTTTCGCTGTTTTATCGCTGGTTCTGCCATGATAACTGCACAGATATCGCCACTGCGCTTGCAACAAACATGTCCTCGCCGTAAAGCAAGACCGACTCTCGCGATCTTGCACGAGATTCTGAGCCTGTGGGCGCGGGCCGAGGGCTCCTGCAATTGCACGTGCGGTATTTCCCCCACAGACCACCAGGGCGGCCGAGAAAAGCTTTGTTCAACCTGAAATGACTCATTTAATCATCCAAAACGGTATGGAACACATTAATTAACTGAAAAATGTTGCATAGTGTGCCTTTAAACAAGTTATGTAGCATTAGTAGTAAAAAAAATTACCCTTTTAAAACAGATCCATGTCTAAACTAAGACTTGGTCTGGAGAATTCCCCTGAAGACTGAGGTTGAGCAGGGCCCTCCTGAAAGAAAGTAGGAATCTGCTGGGGAGAGGTCTTTGGCTGTGAACACTGACTCTTCACAGCCAGTTCCAAGGTGGAAAATCCACTTTTTTTGTCCTTACGTTAACATAAGGAATACAGAAAACTGTGAACATTCAAATGCAACACTAAACAAATGTGTTTTAATCTTAATTAAAGGAACTCAGGCTTTCAGCACTTTTACAGTTTTCTGGGAGTTTGTTCCAGATCAGTGGAGCATAGGAACTAAATGCTGCTTCTCCATGTCTGGTTCTGGTTCTGGTTCTGCAGAGCAGGCTGGAGCCAGAAGACCTGAGTGGTCTGGAGGGTTGATGCACTGATAACAAGTCTGTGATGTATTTAGGTGCTAATTCAGGGATTTATAGAGAAGTATTTTAAAGGGAACATATGCAAAATTCACTTGTTTTGCCCTTAAATATGTTTTGTTGTGTGCCTGGAGTCTTTAGAAGCGCACAAAATTTGAACGTGGTCTCTCCAGGAGCTGCGTAGGTATATTTATTTTCTGGTTTTGGGTAATATTTTTCACGCCGTTTAGTTTTGTCTGTTTTCTATCACAATTTTTGAACAAGTATGTCACTATTTGCTGCGGAGCTGCTGAACAAGGTCATGGACTTTTATCTAGTTCTCTAAAAGTCTCTTATTCTTAGTTTATGTTTTTATTCATTTTTTAACCTATGTGTGAATCTACATGCTTCGACTTACCAGCCACTCTTCTGCTGGTACAACTGAATAAAGGCTATTGCTATTCTATTTGTATCTCGGCTCGGCACTGGAATTATAAATGAAGCAACTTCAGGACATGAAACAAGATCAGGAAAAAGTTACGTCAGTTTGAACAGCCAGCTTTATCTGCTAAACCATGACGTTTGGTTCAAGCACTTTGAACAAATGAGGCGTAAGAATCTGCAGGAATGAGAGTCCAGCGCTGCAGATTTAAGGCAGTTTGTTGTTTAAAAAACACAATGAGATGCATTCAAATCCTCTGAACCCAAGTTAACGTGTAAATCCGAGCAGCCCCGGTGTTTGTCAAATAGAATAAACTAAAAATGTGCATTTATTAAAAAACAGCTGTGCTTACTAGTGCTCGACGTCTGCGTCCTCAAACTGACCGGCCTCCATGGCTGCAGCATCCACCTCCATCCCATCTGCAAGAACAGGCCGCATAAGTTAAAATCATTCTCACGACTTTATCTCGAAACTAAAAAGAAACTTTAACTGAAAATATTCAAGCCTAAAGTCTCAGTTAGCAAAAAAAAAAAAAGTTCAGCATTTCAAAAAAAGGTGTTTTAATTTGTCAAATTTTGCTTAGCTTGTAAAAAGTTTGTTCTTCATTTAAGCAAAAAAAGATCCTTTATTGTTTGGTGTCTAGATTTTTTCAAATTGTTTCTACTAAATTTAGGTCATTTAGGTCACTAAATGTCAAACAAGCCCCTACAGAAATAAAAACTCACATGTTGGAGCTGGGATTAGGGATGGGTATCGTTAAGGATTTATCGATACTACTACTCTTAACGATACTCCTTATCGATCCGGTATTTTATCGGTACCATCATCAATACTTATTTTTTTTAATCAAAACAAAAGGGTAAAAAACAAATAATTATGACTGGTTTATTTTTTGGAACAAAAGCAAACAAAATAAGAGTACAAAATTTATATTTTTTTAATAGAAATAGAGCCGTAAAAACATAACTTTATAAACAAAAGGCTAAAACACAATCTTGAATAAAATGTATGTAGGAGAGAAGAATATCAACACTGACAAGACAGAAAATTATCAAAAACGCTTTAAATATGCTCAAAACAAAAAAAGGAACTCTATAAAAATAATTTTAAGTATTGAATAATATTTTACCTGAATCTAATCTACATTTAGGTCTGTTACAAAATAAAAAAATAATGCTGGATGATAATTTTTTCTAAAACTTGTTGCGATAAATTATATTATTGTAATTTGGAGACCCTTTTCAACTAATGATAACGGCATAAAAATGCAAATATATCCTCTCAACCCACCGGTTCAGACAAATTAGAGGTGGCGTCATTTGGTTTAAATCTAAAAAACTCCCAGGCTGCAGCGGTCGTGTTTGGCTTTCAGACCAAATTCATTCATTTTCAAACCAGCGTTTCTCTGGCTCTCCCTCACCAGAGCATAACCTGACACCGACCGCCTGTCAGCTTTCAAAGTGTGAGGTTTGCTGAAGAGACGTAAACTCAAGAGCGATCGGTGCTTTTACTTTAATTTTTTTAATCCACTAGTGTCATTGTCACTTTTTAATAACAAAAAAATGGCTAGCGAGGTCTGAAAAGTTGTTAAATAGTTGGCCACAGTCGGTGTTGAAAGTAAGCGAAGCAAAAATCAGAGCGCAGAACGTTAGCTCCTCCCATCAGTCCCCTCAGCGTGTTTCTTAAGGAGGAGAAGCTCAGCAAAACAACATTGTTTGGGTTGGAGTCTCCCAGAAAAAATTAGCGCGACCTTAAAAATACTAAGAGGACCGATAAGGCTGAAGGTTGTCGGTTCGTCCGACGTGGCCACGGGGCCGTTTTAATTCCGGGTTTCGGTGCCCGTCCCTGCCTGGGATGCTTTACTTACTTTTAGTTCCTTTTTTGCAGTGCAGGATTCGTTTTAAAAGTTACAGCCTGATTTTTCCCCTCTCTCCATGATCAACAACCAAAAACGTGCCAATAATAACTTAATTTACTCTTTTATTAAAACCTATTTTACCCAGTCAGCTGTTAAATAAAACAAGTTTCATATCTGATTTATTTATTTGTATCAAAGTCAAGCAACTAGCAAAGCAGGCGACCCGAGGAGTGACTACATAGTTCTGCCCCGGGGTTGTAATATCGACTAAAAACAGAATAAAAACACCACCAGCTCGACTCAAACCTTCAAACTCCGGCTTTGCTTCTTCGGTCCTCACTCCGGCCATGTGGTACTGCTGAGCCACGGACTGGGCCAGCATCCCTTCCAGCCTCTCCAGCGTGGCCTGGCCTTCCTGCGTGAGCGCCGACAAACCCTCGTCACACGTGTAGAAGGTCGGGATGTCAGCATGGCCGTGCTCTTGAGTGCAAGGGTGGAAACATGGATTAATCTCTGAGTCTTGACGCACCAGCCAAGAGTTTTTGAGAAAGTAGGATTTTTCTAAAGCTGATTTAAGCCAATAAGAAGAGATTTTCACCATTACTAAAATGATTACAGTGTTTACATTTTAAACCTGGGTTTTCCTCACCGCATTATAAGCCCAGCGAGCCGCTATGCTTTACTCATCACCCCAGCCAAGCTAAGCATAGTTTTTATTACTTGAAATGTTTCAGAGCGACATAAAACGTTGAGTAAAGTTAGTCTGGGAGAAACCCTCCATAAGCTAATGCGCTAGCTGTTATTAGCTTGGCGCACACGCTACCAAGCTGCGCCACTTCTTCGAGCTGCTTCATGCAACGCTCCTGGCGCTTACACTACCACCTCCCGTTACCCACCGAGACAATTATCACCAGGATTTATTGGAGCAAACCCCTGTAAACTGTTAGGAACATTTGTTAAGGATTAGCACCACTAGCATTAGTTAAATTGCAGTATGTCTGTATTCACCAAAGAAATACATAAACTTCCATAAGGCTACCAACGTTTCCAAAACCAACAAGCTCCATGACGCAGAAGTTTAAAGCTGTGTTCAGTCTTCCTGTTATCAGCTGAAAGTCTCACTCTCTCTCACTATCCCGCAGCCTGAACTTCAGACAGGTGCTGACAAGAAAATACAGTTTTTAAAACATCTTGTTGCATTCTTGTAGCTCCAGTGACCTGACTTTAAAAACATCTCACTGATACCAAGTGTGGTCGAGTCTTCTTCCCTCAGTGACAGCGTCCACACCAGAGAGTGTTACACTGCCGGCCGTTAGCTGTGGGCTACCGGTTAGCATGATTTGTGTCTTTCCGATCAGCTGATTGAACTGAAAATCGTCTGACTCCAGAAACAAGAGGCATTTTCTGTGTAAGGCTGTTTAACACATCAACGGTTGTCCAAATAGTTGCAACCTGTGACAGCGGATCTCTAAAGAAAAGATATTTGTGTTGAATGCTAACATGGTATGCCCGTCGACTTGTGGGTGACGGCAGCCATGTTGGTTATAATGAAGGACATTGGTGCAGGACTACAACCCTCGTTAGTACAGAGAATTTATTTTAACGCTCCACACTGAGGCATTTAAGGGCTTCTTTCAGAGTGTTATCAATAAAGCGACACGAGTCTCTGCAGGTTTGGATGTTTTTCTGGAATCTTTCACCAGATCTTCAATCTGTTTAAATATTAAACATTAAAAGTTGTGATATTGTGAAGTGATGAATTTTGCACATCTTACCTGCCTCTGCAAACATCAAGTCAGACAACCGGTGCATGGAGGGAAGGAAAACAAGAAATAAAGACGTGTTAGCATTTTTATTTACTGCACAAATAATTATGACAAATTCCAGAGCAAATTACTGGTTTAAAACAGCTTTGCACTGTAAAAAACAAACAAAAAAAACACTGTATGGATTTCTTCCCCCTCACCAGCCTCTTCCACGTCATACTCCTCTCCCTCAAAGTCATTGTCAGAGTCTTCATCGTCCGGGTCGGGATGAAGGGCCTGGCATTCACACATGGCTGAGAACATGGACTCCACTGTAGAGTGGAGCACAAACACCTGATGTTTCACGTCAAGTAGCACAACTCAGAATCTAACAGTCATTTACTCCAAAAATAAGATATAACTTTTGGTTTCCAAGTAATTTAATGGCATATATTTATAAATAAATAAATAAATTGAGCAGATCTGTAACACACAGTAAAACTCCTGCAGACAAGTCAGATGATCTACTTGCTTTAAATTAAAACATAGAATATTTTAACGAAACACTAGAAAATAACTAGTTGTTGATCAGAAGAAGGGCCTCAGATGTTTGCCTCAATAAAAGAAAAATGTTGAAAAGTTTCCTTATTATTTAGGTCGAACGTTGCTTGTCTAGAAAAATGTTTTTAGTCTATTCCCAGCAACAAAGACGAGAACCTTATTTGCCTCATTTAGCTAACGTTAATGAATGGATGTGCCCACGTTGTGTTTTTGAATAAATGGGTGACAGATGTTTACTACCGGTGCTTGCTATAGAGTTTAAATGAAAGGAGAAAAGCATGACTAATAAAAAAAAGTCCATTGTGTTGGACCAAATATCTGCCATTTTATAAGACAAGGATTTGTCACGCAAACCAGCTTAAAAAATAAATAAATAAATAAATCCTAAAAAGAGCCCATTAGATGGAGGGTCAAATTTGAATCAGTCTTGCACTGCAGTTGGGGGCCACATAATATTATTAGTAAGTAAGTGAAACCATTAGGGATGCAAGATATATCGGCATTAACATCGGTATCGGGCAATGTTAGTCATTTTTAACATATTGTATCGGCCCGATAAGTAAAAACTGGGCCGATATTAACAACCAATGCTTATTTCCAGTTAGTTGCCCTTTATACCTGCATTTAAAGAGCGGGCTGGTTATGCAGTAATGTTAAAGTGACAGTGATGCATTGTGGGGTTTTTTAATGAAGCAGAAATAAAAAAGCAGTGTGGAAGTCTGGACTATAACCCACATTAAAAAATTCAGTTAAAATCGTTTTCAGTCGGTACAAACTAAATAAGCATACACACATTGGTAAGTATCGGATATCGGACATGACAACAGTATTAATATCGGAAATCGATATCGGCGCATCTCTAAAAAACATATTTATATAGCACCTCACAAGATAAAAATCACAAAGTGCTTTACAACAGAAGATAAAAACACAGTCGAAACTTAAACAGAAGCAGATTTAAAAAAGATGTGTTTATAGCTGGCCTTTAAAAGAGGCCACTGAGTCTGTTGATCTCAGAGGAAGGGCGTTCCAATCTTGGAGCAACAGCAGAAAAAACTCCGTCTCCCTTGGTTTTCAAATTAGTATGGGGAAGAGTCAGCAGGTCTTGATCACTGGACCTCAGAGCCCTGATGGGGCGTAGGGGTGTAATACCTCAGCGGTGTACAATGGTTTCATGCAGAACTCTCCAAATCAAAACAAAGATTTTGAAATGCATTCAATAATAAACCAGGAGTCAACGAAGCTGCATAAGAAGTGGAGCAGCATGACAAACTTTAGAAGTTCTTGTCAGGAGCCTTGCTGCAGCTTTTTCAACAGACTGCAACGGGTCTATAGAGGTTTTAGTAAGACATGTGTAAAGCGCATTGCAATAGTCCAGATGTGACGAAACAAAAGCATGAAGTTAAATTTCCATCTCAGGATGAGGGTTTGGCGATGTTTCGCAGATGGTAGAAACAGCAACAAACAAGAGACTTAACAAGATTTTCAAGAGCAAAGCCTGAACCATCAGTTATCCCAAGGTTTCTAATAGAAGACTTTGTTCACACTGCAGATCTTGATGCTCAATTCAGATTTTTTTGCTGAAATCAGATTTTTTTTTTGAGGTGGCTGTTCACACTACTATTAAATGAAACTAACAATTAAATGCGACGCCATAATACTTCTGTCTGAGCGGTTCAAGACCGCACAGCGACCCGCATGCGCAGATACCAGAAGGAGACGTCACAGAGCAGTGCGCTGCTTACGGAAGTTATGGTGAATGTCATTGTTTCTACAAGTGTTCAATAAAGTTTTGTTCAAAAAACATCGAAAGAATAAAAAAAAAAATTGCCTAGGTGACAAGAGGCCCAACGTTTTGTTTTATTTTTAGTTATTTCCGGTGCAAAGATGAGTACTTTGGTTTTTTTCCTCATTTAATTGAAGAAAACTCTCAGACATCCAACTTTTAATTAAATCCAGACAATTTAGTAATTTGTCACTGATGACGTGTCCAAGTATCACCGGAAGGTGTATTATAGTTCCGACATTTCATTTGGAAGAAAGGAAATATACAACTGGATATCATCTGCATAGCAGTGATGGGAAATATCCTTAAAACATGACGATGGTCCACAAATTGGACACGCCAGATGGGCGGTTTTACATCTGAGGACTTAAGGAGAACCATCTGCTGTTTATTCGTTTCTGCACAGCATCCTTTAACAAAGGATGAAGTCTGGACTTTGACAGGGCCATTTCAACATCTTTGCTTTGGTCACTTCTTTTCTGAAGAAAACGCTCCATTTGTACGCCGCTTTTATTCGGATCCACCATTAAATTTTTCTTTCGTGTTTTTTTTAGGGTGGATTTGCTGGAACGTCCACTCTTGGGATAATTGGCAACCGTCTGAATTTCTCCCTGTAGATGATTGACGTGAAGTTGCAGGGCGCTCACTCACATGACGTCTTGTCGGTCGGCACAAACCGAATCTCTGAGATCACCCCTTCGTCGTCGTCATCCCCTCCGCTGCTGCTGCCGTCATCCTCCTCATCACCAGCTTCCTTCTCAGCCATTTCTGCCTCATTCTCCTCTGTGAAAAGACAAATCGAACAGTTATGCGTCAATGTATCGTTAAAACCCCAGTTAGGAAACAGATGAACGGGAAGAGCGCATCGAAAGCTTCCCGTAAAAGAAGCTTTACGTGAAAACTGGTGAATACCGTCAGAGATCATCAGTCTGAGGCGACTTAATCAAAATGAACGCTGAATCCCCCCCCCCCTTACCGTTGAGCTTTCCGTTCACCATGACGTACAGGTGTTCCTGGGGGTACGCACTCACATCCCTGGAGATGGCATGCAGCCCGATGGAGGGATATTCCAGAGAGAAACCCAACCCCGATCCATCAAACCACGACAAGCGCCTGAGAGACACAAAGATACGCAACTTAGACGGATTGGTTGGTGGCAGAACTCCCAACACCTGGAAGGAAAACTATACACCCTCTTTAATGGAGATGCACTCTGCTTACATTGGGTTGAAAGAAAACATGAAAAGAGAGGATCTGTTCTTAAAAAAGGTGCCATCTTCAAAAATATATCATCTAAAATTTCCAACGAGACAAGACAATTTCCCCATCAGCGTGAAAACCTTTATTCAAACGTGTTTTGAAGCAAAGATGCAAGGTATACAGTATTAGATCAGATTTAGCCGCGCACCCCCTTCAGTGTCCCAACCGGGATGATGCACCCCCCAATCTTCAAAAAAAAAAAAAAAAAATCAGCTGCAGTTACAATAACACAATCACAACAAAGGTTATGGAAATAAAATTAGAACAGAATTTGAATTAAATTGCAATAAAGTTGCACACAACAGAATCCTGAGGGTTTTCAGGTGCCTCAGAGAGAGACGCTCAGATCGGTCAAACCTCCACATCCCGAAACGTCTCTGAAGCAGAGACCATCCAGGTGCATTCACGGACTAAACTCTGATGATCTACCTGTGAGTGTTCTCACTTTGTTTATCTCAGGCACCAGCTTCTAAATCTGACTCACAATTTACGCCGCAGAATACAAACACGAAGAAGTTTAATTTGAGTTTTGTCTGACGACGACAGAGAGAGAGAGAGAGAGAGAGAGAGAGAGAGAGAGAGAGAGAGAGAGAGAGAGAGAGAGAGAGAGAGAGAGAGAGAGAGAGAGAGAGAGAGAGAGAGAGAGAGAGAGAGAGAGAGAGAGAGAGAGAGAGAGAGAGAGAGAGAGAGAGAGAGAGAGAGAGAG
Source organism: Fundulus diaphanus (assembly GCA_037039145.1). Lineage (NCBI taxonomy): Eukaryota > Metazoa > Chordata > Actinopteri > Cyprinodontiformes > Fundulidae > Fundulus > Fundulus diaphanus. Next base: position 5,766,538 of record CM073124.1, on the reverse strand, counting down.
AGAGAGAGAGAGAGAGAGAGAGAGAGAGAGAGAGAGAGAATACTTTGGTAAAGCGGCACAGAGTAACAACAACAGAGCACCGGCCTCCATAAAGCTGTTATTAATCAGAGAAATAAAAAATAAATACATTCTCCTGATTGTTTCACAGCAGGTAAACACGCCCATGGTAACACACCACAGCTCCTCGCAGCCCCACCACCGGTTTCCCTGTTTCAGGCTGAATACGCTAATTTAAAATTCTTCTTCTAACGTATAAAGCCCTTAATAATCAAGCTCCATCATATATCAGAGCTCTGATTACCCCGTATGTTCCTAACAGAGCACTTCGCTCTCAGACTGCAGGTCTGCTGGTGGTTCCTAGAGTCTCTAAAAGTAGAATGGGAGGCAGATCCTTTAGCTATCAGGCTCCTCTCCTGTGGAACCAACTCCCAGTTTTGGTCCGTGAAGCAGACACCCCGTCTACTTTTAAGACTAATCTTAAAACTTTCCTTTTTGACAAAGCTTATAACTAGAGTGGCTCATGTTACCCTGAGCTACCTTTATAGTTATGCTGCTATAGGCTTAGGCTACTGGAGGACATCAGAGCCTATTTTTCTCACTCTACTGATTTCTACTGTTCTCCAGATTTGCATTGCATTACATTGAAATGACTGTTGTCATTTCAGCTTTTAACTTTTTGTTCTCTCTCTTTTTTCTTCATAGTAGGTACACCTGGTCTGACGTTCTGTTGACTGTGACATCATCCAGGGAAGACAGATCACCACTATTACCATCTAATGTAGAACAGATTACTAGATCAATGTGTGCTTCTGTGCTTTTTTGTCTCTCTTGTTGTGTCTCTGCTCTGTCTTCTGTAACCCCAGTCGGTCGAGGCAGATGACCGTTCATACTGAGCCCGGTTCTGCCGGAGGTTTTTTTTCCCCGTTAATGGGTGGTTTTTCTTCCCACTGTCGCTTCATGCTTGCTCAGTATGAGGGATTGCAGCAAAGCCATGGACAATGCAGACGACTCTCCCTGTGGCTCTACGGTTCCCCAGGAGTGAATGCTGCTTGTCGAGACTTTGATGCAATCAACTGGTTTCCTTATATAGGACATTTTGACCAATCTGTATAATCTGACCCAATCTGTATAATATGATTGAACTTGATTTTGTAAAGTGCCTTGAGATGACATGTTTCATGATTTGGCGCTATATAAATAAAATTGAATTGAATTGAATTAAAACTGCATCTTTAAAATGAACTGCACCTTTCCATTTCCTCTCTCTCTCTCTCTTGGTTCCTCTCCTCCTTCATCACTAACTTTGACCTTAAATGTCTCACCTGCATGACAGTTTCCCTGATTTCAGCCAATTGAGCATATTTGCGAGAATGATTGAAGCAGAGACCACAAGCCAGGTGCGCATATACAGCACAATGCGCAGAAGAACATAACTTCCTCTATATTTAATCTTAAAATGAAGCGTGGAGGAAGACTTCTTCTAAATAGAGGGGGGGGAGGGAGTCAGACCGCCATTACATTTTTCACCTTGTGGACTCTCAGGGGCGCGCACCACACTTTGGGAATCCCTGGATTAGCGTATTGGATTTACGTGACGTGACTCGTGATCATAATGTCTCAAGAAGAAAACCACAGAGAAAGTGGCTGAATTGATCAGCTTGATCAGCCTCGGCCAATCAAAAATTATTTTGTTTTTCCAACCAGTGAATGCATCATACCATAAACCACCATGTTAGCTCTAGGGCTGTCATATACGATTGTTCTAGTAATCGATTATTCTGACGATTAACCGAGTAATCGGATAAAAAAATTGACAATCTGCAGATTTTTCACATAATTAGTTAAGCTTATTTTATGAGTAATAGAAATAAAAGGGGGAAAATGCAAATTAGCAAATAATGCAATTGTTTTTTGAATAACAAGGATAAATCTGCAGCTAAAATGTTCTAGGATCAAAATGTTAAAAGTTCAGCACTTTCTGGTCGACTTAACATTAATACTCAATCAGCTGCCTTGGGAGTGAAAATGATCACAAACTAAAAAAAAAATGCATAAAGTGTCACAGAAAAAAAACAGAAGAAATCCAATTGATTGAAATCCAAATCCATTGAAATCCAAACTGTTGATTTGGCCAATTAGGAGTGGCCAAATCAACAGTTTGGTACATTCTGAGAAAAAAAAGAGAGCACTGGTGAGATTGTGAACTCAAAGAGGCCTGAATGTCCACAGAAGACAACAGTGGTGGATGATGGCAGAATCCTTTCCATGGTGAAGAAAAACCTTCACAACATCCACTCAAGTGAAGAAGACTCTCCAGGAAGTAGGTGTATCGGTATCTAAGTCTACCATAAAAAGACTTCATGAGAGTAAATACAAAGGATTCACCACAAGGTGCAAACCATTAATCAGCCTCAAAAACAGAAAGGCCACTTTGCCTAAAAACACCCGAAGAAGCCAGTCCAGTTCTGGAAGAGCGTTCTTTGGACATATGGGACTAAAATCAACCTGGACCAGAATGATGGGAAGCAGAAAGTTTGGAGAAGAACTGGAAGAGCTCATGATCCAAAGCACATCTTCTGTAAAACATGGTGGAGGCATTGTGATGGGATGGGCCTGCATGGCTTCCAGTGGCTCTGGGTCACTTGTGTTTATTGGTGATGTGACAAAAGACAGAAGCAGCCGGATGATTTCTTAAGTGTATAGAGATAAACTTTCTGCTCAGATTCTGCCAAATGCAGCAAAGTTGATTGGACGGCGCTTCACAGTAAAGCTGGACAACGATCCAAAACATATGCAAAAGCAACACAGGAGATTTTTAAAGCAAAGAAGTGGAATATTCTGCAATGGCTCGGTCAATCACCAGAGCTAAACCCAATAGAGCATGAATTTAATTTGCTCAAGACAAAATTTAAGGCAGAAAGACTGAAGACAGCTGCAGTAAAAGCCTGTTAAAGCATCACTAAGGAGGAAATCCAGCGTCTGGTGATGTCCGTGGGTTCCAGACTTCAGGGCCTCATTGTCTGCAAAGGATTCTCAACTAAATACCGAAAACTAACATTTTACTTAAGGTTATCTTTACTTGTCCAGTCCCTTTTGAGGCCCTGAAATGAGGAGCGTTTGTATAAAAATAGGCTAAAATTCCCACATGTTTAACCGTATACTTTAGTTCCGCCCCTTGAAATAAAATTACAGCTTAAAGTCTGCACTTCAATTACATTGTAGTTGTTTAATTTAAATCCAACGTGGCGGCGTGCAGAGTCCACATATTTCTGGGTGTAACTATATTTTCTGGTATGATGCAGGGACGCCAAACAGAACCAACATTTGTCCTCCTGTCAATTATTTAAAACCAGGTAAGCTTCCACTGAAGCTCCCTGCAAATAAAAGCATCCTATTCGATATTTCTTATTCAGCAACATTTGTACATATTCACCCAGTTTCTGCAACAAAACAGTTCATTAACACCCAACCTGTGGTCCGCAGAGGAAAACAAGCGCCATGTGTGTCACTCACGTTTCGGCGACGTACAGCGTGCCGCAGCCAAGCCTCTGGCCGTCCAGCACCGCCGTGGTGTCGGCTTGCTCGTGTCGCACTCCCTCGGTGGGAGGGTGGATGTTTTTCAGGAGAACCATGGTCCGTGGAACCGTCAAACCGTGCTCGACGCCGAATCTGGACACGAACAAGGAGCTCTGCGACCTACTCCGTGCCTAATCTGGCTAATTTATCCCGAGATAATTTATCTTTAAATACGTGCGGGCGAACAACGGCAGGGGAGGCTAAACCGTAGCCGTTTTTTTAGCCTTTCGGCTCCCGGGTAAACCGAACCAGGACACGTCGCTTGGAGTCTCATGGACCGGAAAGTTGGCCTGTCTGCTAGCTAACCGCTGTCCCTGTTGATCCACGGCGTCGGCCTGCGTCGAGCTGAAATAACGCGGCTTGTTCCGTACGTCAAAAACAAATCACGTGACTCACGCAGGCCAGGCGGTTGGTGGGAGCCACGGACGTTCGTACGTTACTTCGAAATTCACGTACGTGTTTCTACATAGTAACCACAGACATATATACGTCTATGATAGTAACAACGACATTTTTATTTGGTGCACAGGCGCCCTCCAGCGGTTGTAGAGTGCAAATCTAGAGTCAAAAACTCAACTAATGATTTGTTCAATAAACATTTATATATGTAATTGTATTAATAAATAAAACATTTGTTATAGATGTAACTGTGATGAATTATATAACTATGTATCTGTTATTACTAAAAGGTGTCATTAAGTACATAATTAAAGGAAATAACTGAAAAAATAATGGAAGGAACTGACACAAATATAAAAGTTTATATATAAATATGAATATAAATATGTAAAATGTTTTTATACTTTTAGTTTATATTGCGTTTGTGTTAGTTTAAAGATTCTATTACAATTTGAATCCAAGTGAAAGCCATAACTTCCATTCATTTTAAAGGGGAAGTCCGGTCAACAAGGAAAAATCAGGGTATCATTAGCTATAACTAAAACTAATACATTTGTGGTTATTTAATGAACTTATCTTTAATCGATAAGAAAATAAAAACATAAATTGTCGTCTGAATCACTGTGTATGGGGGCTGACATGACTGCCCAAATATGGGCAGTAAGGGGCGTTTGACATCACATCCTGCGACGTGGAAGAGCGGAAGCGGCGACAGCATTTCTCTCCGCTTTCCATGCAAAGTCAATAGGAGCCGTTCTACACAGCTGCGATCATCAATAATTATTTCGGATTTCCAGAGGACTTCACCGCTGACATTCCCAAGAGCTATTGCTGAAGCAACAATGCCCACGTGCATGGCCATCGGATATTCCAACACAACTGGTAAAAGTGGAAAAAACATTGCTTATTTCAACACAGTCACTTCAGCGATCTCTCCTCCGCTGTGTGTGTGTGTGTGTGTGTGTGTGTGTGTGTGTGTGTGTGTGTGTGTGTGTGTGTGTGTGTGTGCGCGCGCTCAGCTGCAGCGCCGGTGCAAAGCCGTGATCAGCCCAGCATGTGCTGGAATGCTCTTATATTTTAATACTTATACTATAATAATCAGCTAACTTAAGTCACTTCAGCGATCTCTCCTCCGCTGTGTGTCTGTGTGTGTGTGCGCGCGCTCTGCTGCAAACTGAAACTGAAACCCCGTCTGTTAGATGCAAAGCCGTGCTGCGCGGAGCGCACACACACACACACACACACACACACGCGTGTATAGATATATACTGTAGGACCCGACTGAGTTTGATCTTGGAAAATAGTGCCCCGTGACAAACAGAGCGTTGAAACTTGCTCAACAGCGAGTGACGTAAAAAAATGGGAGGTGACAGTACTATTCTTGACCAAGATGGATTCCTCCACATAAACATGATTAAATGAGAATTATTATTAATTAAAAAAACTTATAATTTTTTGCACAGTATGTAGTAGTTTTATATTTAAAGTACTTTCAGCAGTTTGAATTCTGATTTTGACCGGACTTCTCCTTTAAGTAAACTGTGTTTTTATTTTATATCAAACATATAAATAACCAGACAGTTTAAAGGAAATTTGAAATGAGCTTTATGTATTATTTTAATAGTGTTTATTCTAAATGTCAATATGATGCATATTTTGGACTTACATGCCTTTTCTAAGTTTTAACACAACTCCACACATATGTAGCACACTGAACAACCATGGGCACCCCTGGTAAAGAGCTGCTTTAAAATAAATAGGGAGAGCTACTCGGTCCAAACAACATAACTTCTGTCTTGTTCTCATTTAAACTAAGGAAGAATGTCCTTAAGGCAGTATGTGAGTTAATGGACAGTGTTGTTTTGTGCCAAGGGGAAATAGAAATGGCAATCATCAGCATAACAGTGAAATGAAATGTCATATTTCCTAATAACAGAGCCACGGGGGAGAAGGAACAGAGCAAATAAATGAGGGCCAAGGATTGACCCCTGAGGGACATCATATGGAAGAGGAGCTGTGGAAGACAAGGTTGTCAATTTTTACAAACAAACTCCTATTAGTTCGGTAGGACTGAAACCAATCAAGGGCGACTCCCCTAATGCCCACAGAGAGATCATGCACAGGCATAATGTGCAAACTCAATGCAGAGACGGGAGTTGAACCAAAGACTTTTTTGTAGGTACAAACTGTCCTATGAAAGCTGAGGTCTTTCTGGGTCAGAAATTACCAGAGGTTTGTATTTTTGTATTACTCTTTTTATATTGTAAAGACAAATAACTTTTAATCAGCCATTATTTGTCTGTACACACTCAGTTCTTTTCAGGGTTGTGGGAGTCTATTGTTTCCCAACATGGAGGCTCATGAGATGAACGATGTTTAATGCACACTAACACACCTAAGAGCAATTTAGAGCTGCCATGTGGATTGTTGTTGGACTGTAGGAGGAAACCAGAGCAGCTACAAAAAACTCGAAAAAGGCCTGGAGCTATAATGACAATAAACATTCCTCAGGTGTGAAGGATTTTCCACCAGAAAAGTAAATCTCCGTGCATTGAACTTAAAAACAATGAATACATGCTCCAGAATCATAAAAGACTTAAACTTAGACTTTATTGTCATTCAGCTTCATATTACCAATGTACATTTTGAGCAAAATTTTGCTGCAGGGCTCTATTCTATTTGCACAGCACGGCTTTTCTGCAATATTCCTACATGCATACCATCCTATTGTAACAACTTAATAAATAAATGCTTAAAAGAACATTTTATATTTTAACTCTAGAGCAGTTCACATTTTAGTGCTGCGTCCAACAGTACAGTCCTCATGGGTTTCCTCTCCAAGGCTACGTGATAAATCTGACGCCCTCCTTTTCGTTTCATCCGCTCGCCGCTCTTCATCCTCCTCCTCTACCTCAGCGGGGATCCTGACGGGCGCATCGTTCTCAGCCGTCCCGGGATTCTCATAGAAGCCTTCCTCGCAGATGGAGGAGGAAGATGAAGAGGTGCTGGTCGCCGTGGGGACGGTGGGCGTCGGCACGGCGTTGAAGGCGATGAAGCCCACCAGGATGACCACAAGGGAGACCAGGTAGAGTCCGGAGAACTGAGGTGACGCAGAGAGCAAAGAGGTTATGGCTACAAATTCGTGAACAAAGATCAAAGTTACAGAGAGGAAAGACTGTGGCAGAAACATCATCTGCTGTAAACGATGGAGATAAGATGCAAAAAATATCAGAGCCAGCTTTCACCGCCAATTTAGTTCAAACCAGGAATTTAACTCTGGTTCCACTTTGCTCTCAATGAAGATATTCTAGAACAACTAAATACAAATAAAACAGAAAATGAGACAGTCTGGGCGGCTGTTTTTTATTTAAAGGGGAAGTCCGGTCAACAAGGAAAAATCAGGGTATCATTAGCTATAACTAAAACTAATACATTTGTGGTTATTTAATTAACTTATCTTTAATCAATAAGAAAATAAAAACATAAATTGTCGTCTGAATCACTGTGTATGGGGGCTGACATGACTGCCCAAATATGGGCAGTAAGGGGCGTTTGACATCACATCCTGCGACGTGGAAGAGCGGAAGCGGCGACAGTATTTCTCTCCGCTTTCCATGCAAAGTCAATAGGAGCCGTTCTACACAGCTGCGATCATCAATAATTATTTCAGATTTCCAGAGGACTTCACCGCTGACATTCCCAAGAGCTATTGCTGAAGCAACAATGCCCACGTGCATGGCCATCGGATGTTCCAACACAACTGGTAAAAGAGGAAAAAACATTGCTTATTTCAACACAGTCACTTCAGCGATCTCTCCTCCGCTGTGTGTGTGTGTGTGTGTGTGTGTGTGTGTGTGTGTGCGCGCGCTCAGCTGCAGCGCCGGTGCAAAGCCGTGCTCAGCCCAGCATGTGCTGGAATGCTCTTATATTTTAATACTTATACTATAATAATCAGCTAACTTAAGTCACTTCAGCGATCTCTCCTCCGCTGTGTGTGTGTGTGTGTGTGTGCGCGCGCTCTGCTGCAGCGCCGGCAAAGCCGTGCTGCGTGGAGCGCGCACACACACACACACACACACACACACACACACACGCGTGTATAGATATATACTGTAGGACCCGACTGAGTTTGATCTTGGAAAATAGTGCGCCGTGACAAACAGAGCGTTGAAACTTGCTCAACAGCGGGTCCGCCGAGTGACGTCAAAAAATGGGAGGTGACAGTACTATTCTTGACCAAGATGGATTCCTCCACATAAACATGATTAAATGAGAATTATTATTAATTAAAAAAACTTATAATTTTTTGCACAGTATGTAGTAGTTTTATATTTAAAGTACTTTCAGCAGTTTGAATTCTGATTTTGACCGGACTTCTCCTTTAATATTTTTTTTGGCCCTGAAGACAAATGTCCAATTCAGTTGGTGTCCAGGTTGTTTGGGGTCTGCAGAGACGTTAGCTGTCCTTTTCCTGATCCTAGACATGTACAAGTCCTGGGTGGAGGGAAGATCAACCCAGTTGACCCGGTCACCTGGACACCTCCCTATTTATTCCTGCTTCATCCTCTGTTCTGAGCCGGATTATTACAAGTCACTCGGTGAGTCTTATCCAGCGTTCTGTTTCTGATCTGATCTGTAGATAGTGACCTGATTAGCCTTTTGATATCCGAGCCAGCCTGATCCCTTTTAACCTGATTTTCCTGCCTGTTTCGGACAGCTACTTATGTGCCTGACCTCGCCTGTTCTCTGATTGTGTAGAGCTTGCCTGTTCCCTGTCGGTTTTCCCTGTCTACCTGTGTACCGATCCGGACTAGCAATCTGACTACTGAGCCTGTTCTGCCCCGTTTAGCCTGTCCTTATTCAGTCTGTTTGTTGTACCAGATTCTGCTACCACCACCTGTCCCTTAATAAACCTTCTTTAATTTACTTTAACTCTTGTCTGGCTGACTACTGGGTTCTTCTGTCCTGATTCGTGACAACCTGATTGCATTCTGTTACCTCTGCCTAATTTGTTGCCTTCCTGGTTCATATTTTAGGTGTCCCAGGATCAGTATTTCAACTTGCCTGTATGTCTGGATTATGTGTCCAAACTGACAATAAAGTTGACGAACCTAAACTAAGAGCGGCAAGAAGAAAGTCATTGTTGCAAAACAGTAAAATCCTCTTGAAGTTTGTCATTAATTGTGTAGAAGACACAGTAAACAAGCGGAAGAAGGTGCTCCGGTCAGACAAGACCAGAATAGAACTTGTGAGCCGGCAGAAAAGCCAAAAAAATCACACTGAACACACCATACCTGCTGGAAAACAAGGTGGCGGCAGCATTATGCTGCAGGATAGTTTTTTTTCCACCAGCAGTGACAGGAAATCTAGTCAGAGTTGATGGGATGGAGCTAAATAAAAGGTAAGGTAGGAAACATTTTACCTAGACTGGGGCAGAGGCTGACCTTCCAGGAAGGACGTCAACCCTAAACATACCACCAGAGATACAATAGACCGGATTAGATCCTAAAGTCCTCAGAGGATGGTGTCCTGCATCTTTCAGAGGTTTCCCTGATCCAACAACACTCAGATTAAATTCATGGTTCATTATCAGACCTCTGCAGAACTTGGTTACATGTTAAGGAGGTAAATCCGCCACTTGATCTGGAGCTGAATATAATTGCACATTTTTCAGATTTTTATTTTTTAAAACCTTTGAAAACCTCACATTTTCCTTCCACTTTACAAGATCGTTGTAAAGTGGAAGGAAATAAATTGTTTGTCTTACAAATAAACTCCCCCCAAAAAATACAGTTTGTGGTTCCAACATGACTAATTGTTAAGTTCAGCGGGTATGAAGGCACCATACATAGACTCTTTACCTGTTAGCAAAACGGGATTTTTCTCTCAGTCTCGTTTTTTTTGTTGCTCAGATTAATTTTGTAAATGTGAAATGTTGCTCACGTTGTACTGGAAGAGGAAGATCCCAAAGAAGAGGCTGAAGAGGTCAGCGGTGAGCAGGGAGAGGTTGACGGAGGTGGCGCTGCTCATCTTCATCACTATGGGCATGAAGCTGTACAGAGCGTACAAGCACAAAGCGTACGCAGAGAACAGGAGCCCTGAGAGGAGAGAAGCGTGGGTAATTCAGATAAAATCACGTTGTCCAGTATAGAAAACACAGGAGGAGAGGTGGGTTTCCTCTGCAGCTGAGCTGGTTCTTCAGGTCCAGTCTACTGTCATAAAACGCGTGTGGGAAACATTTCTATCAAAAACTTACTTACAGAACTGTGCAGAAAATCTTGAGTCATCTATTTTCTTTATTATTTCTTTTTAAAGATAACAGACTTTCTTGTCATCTTGCAAAGGGGTGTTGACAAAAGCTTTTTCAGGCTTTCTGAAGGTCTTTAAGAGATTTCTGTCCAGACTTTATCTTTGTTTTTTAAAAGAATTACAGACAAAGTCAAAAGAAAATACAAGAAATACCTTTAAACACACACACACACACACACACACACACACACACACACACACACACACACACACACACACACACACACAATGAAACTGTTGATTAAAAAAATACTTTACAAGATTTCAAGAAAGTCTGGATCTTTCTGTCGTGTAGTTTTAAGTTGTAACAAGACCAAAGTGCAGACCAGAACTTTGGAGCAGCACAATAAAGACAATGTATTGAGAGGAAATAATAAAACTTATAAGGAAGACAGGCCATGACAAAACCAGAAGTGACGGAGCATAACAGAGGACCTGACATTAATATAGGAATGAGCTGGCTGAATATATGGAGGAATACACAAGGGGAAGGCAGGTGGAGCAATTAGCACAGGTGAAAGGTGTAAAGAGAATTAAGCTGAGGGAGCGAGAGACCAATGATCTGACAGGGACAGGAGGAGAGCAGAACCTAACAGGAAATCATGGTAAATGAACAGACTGGTGCTACTTTTACATGGACGAAAGTAATTGGAATAAATGGTCGACCAGAATAAAAAAGCGTCGTTTAAACAAGCCAATAGGAACATTGTGATCGGATTAAACTCAATCTGAATGAAATTATAATCTGAATGAGACGGGTGGTTTATGCAGACTGATAATCCGATCAATGTTCTTATAAACGCTTGTCAGGATCAAATTATTCCGATTGATGCAAACTGACCCGAGTGCGCCCAAAAAAGCAAAAATGTCTGGGCTCCGGATAAAACCTCTCTGTTCGAATAAATAAAAGAGCTCAAAACTGTTATTTATTCAGTAACGTTTCAACCGTAATTAGAACATCGTGCTAGTCCAGCCTGGGCGCTCAAAGACAAACAAACTCGTATAAAACTGCTTTGTTTGCTATTTCTTGTTGTTTAGCAAAGACGGAGGTACTTCTTCTATGGTTTTCTTTAGGGGACTTTGATAACTGCACATGTCAGAGTGGTTCTATTCTATTCTGAATAAAACTAGGGGCATACAAACACACATTATGATCAGATTAATTGATTGTGTGCCCATATAAACAGTATCATCCGATTGTTTTTTGTTTTTCAATCCGAACACATTTCAATTCGATCGTGAAATGCTGTGCTTGTAAACATAGATCAGGATCCAATAGACAGAACTGAAGACTGAAGCAGGAAAATAAGGATCTAACAGAAACAAAAGGAGGAAACTGAATCCAAAATGAACAGAAAAAATAATGACAGGAAGCAGGAAGAAATGAACAGAATCTACAGACTGACAAATACTTCTAAAACGTGAAAACCGGACCAGAACTGCACGATCTCCACAAACCTAAAAATAGTCAAAGATCTGGGGACCGTGACACAAGATAACAAGTGAATATGATGTGATCTAAAAAGTTTGCACAAAACAATACATTTTAATTTTTTGTAGAATAAGCCACTATGAAAGGCGTCATTCAGTTTCATTCACCTGTAATTTTGGAGGATTAAAAAAAAATCTGATTTTCTGTCTCCCACATGCTCCATATTTAAAGTTTTTCTGTGTAAAATAATAAATACTAACCAACTTGCCAGCTCCAGACGATGGCAGAAACCTCCTTTCGTTCCAGGATGACCCTGCATGCAGGAGGAAAAAAGGTCAACCTACAAGGTTAAACACGATGTTAAGTAAACTCGTGCTGTTGATGACGGCTCACATCTGGACGGTGCTGATGACGGTCCCAAACAGGCCAATCATCCCCAGGAACTCCACTCTGCTCAGATTCTTCACTGTGTACTCCTGAGACACGTTAGACACCGCGTACAGAGCTGCACTGAGCAGCACCAACCCGTCACCCAACAAGATGTTGGAGGCTGCAGACACAGGAGAAACAACCAGTGGCGTCAGCAAATAATGTTCAACCTCTAAGGCTATGTGGACCAGAACATCAGGATAAGAGATCTAGTCCAAGCAGAATTAGGATAACTTAACTTTGGAGAAACAACCGATTTAATTCAGTTAAATTTTATTTATATAGCACCAATTCACACCACATCATCTCAAGGCTCTTTCTAAAGTCAGACTCCATCAGGTCCTCCAGGTTGGTCAGAAAGTTTCCTCTCTAAGGAAACCCAGCAGGTTGCATCAAGTCTCTCCAAGCAGCATTCACTCCTCCTGAAAGAGCGTAGAGCCACAGTGGACAGTCGTCTGCATTGTTGATGGCTTTGCAGCAATCCCTCATACTGAGCATGCATGAAGCGACAGTGGAGAGGAAAACTCCCCTTTAACAGGGAGGAGAACCTCCAGCAGAACCAGAACCAGGCTCAGTGTGAACGCTCATCTGCCTCGACCCACTGGGGCTTAGAGAAGACAGAGCAGAGACACAGAAAGCACAGAAGCTCACATTGACCCAGGAGTACTTTCTATGTTAGATGGTAATAGTGGATGATCTGCCTCCCCTGATGATGTCACAGCTAACAGAACGCCAGACCAGGTGTACCTTCTATGAAGAAAATAATGACAGAGAAGAAAAAGTTAAAAGCTGAAATAACAACAAATAATGCAGATTGGAGAACAGTAGGAGAACTCAGCAGAGTGAGAGAAATAGACCCTGATGTCCTGCAGCAACCTAAGCGTATAGCAGCATAACTACAGAGATAGCTCAGGGTAAAAACAAAGAAGAACAAAGAAGCTTTTAATAACTTAGGAGACGGGAAGAGAACAGGGTGAGGATGACAGAGGATCTAATGGAGTAACTTAGCTGAGGAAGATTTAAACCAGGCAGTTTCAACATTGAACGCTACACAGGTGAGAAAATTAACAGACGAGGAAGAGCTGCGAGAGACTAGGAAGCTGAGACACTGAGGGAAGAGATTAGTATTAAGAATAGCAATTCCTTTATTGGTCCGCAATGGGGAAGTTCGGGTGTGACAGCGGCAAACACACAGTTACATACAATTATTAGCAATGAAAAAAGAAGAAAAAAGAACAAACTAGTCTAATCTAAGATTAGATCTAAAGCAGGGGTCACCAACATGGGGCCCGCGGGCACCAGGTAGCCCTTGAGGATCACATATGGTGCCTTCAAGCCTGTTCAAAAATAGCCCAACCCTCCAGTAACCTGCATCTAAAATGTTATTTTGTTTAGTAGCTCTTCCTTTTTAATCATACTGGTACTTACAAAGATTTAAAAACGATAAATGCATCAAAAACGTGTATATTACGTATAGTTAAGGTGAGCTTTGACTCTTCTGGTTCAAAGATCAGTACAGGTAGCCCTTCGTAGGTCACGGTAGCAGTGAAGTAGCTCTCAACTTCTAAAAGGTTGGTGACCCCTGCTCTAAAGAAACGTCAAGAATAAAGGATAAAACTATCTACCAGAGTAGATATTGCGCAAAGCTGTAGATAAGACCCCAGCCTATTTACATACACACCATAATATAATATGCTAAAAGCATAATAGTGCAGCAGCATCCCGACGTAGCTGAGGCATGTGCAAGTTACCTTAGCATCTGGGAAACTGTAAACGATAAATGAACGGATGAGACCGCGTGCAACCATCAGCATGATGTCAACAGTTATTGAGTTTGTTGTGAGCAGCAGAGATTGAAGTCTGACTGCAGCTGGGAGGAAGGACCTGCGGAAGCACTCCTTAGAGCATCTAGGATGCAGCAGTCTGTCACTAAGAGCTCTGCAGCTCTGCAGCAGTTACCTCTAACCCTCATTAGTAAAGCACTGAAACGTGGGATGCTACAAATGGACCAAAATCAGCAAACCAAGTCAAAAATCTAACCTGTCTTGACAAAATAAATAAAAAAATCCAAATGCAGAAAATGAGGCTAAATAAACTGAGTACATCCTCTGCTTTTTGTTCAAAAAACTGTGTTAAACCCTCCCAGGAGTTCTTACTGGAGCCCTGGTCTCTTCTTGCCAGCAGGTCGGCCCCCACCATGGCCCCCACTCCCAGCAGACAGAGGCAGACCGCCACGTAGTGGATCAGTTTGTAACGGGTCTTCAGGATCCACCAGGACAGAACCATCAGCACCGGGATCACAAAGCAGTCCAGCAACTGCAAATTGATTCAGGAAAAAGTTAATCAATCAAGTAATTAGAGTCACAGTAAGAAGAAAGTACACCCTACAGACTGCAGTCCAACACGTTAAAAATCCCCCCACTGTCACTAGCCCATCATACATTATGTAAGTTATCACTTTAATGTTATTGCCTATTTGCACACTATTATCTCAGAATATCTAAATTCATTATTTATCTGTGACTAATGAAGTTATTTTTACTTTAAAAAAATATATTTTTTATCTTTTGAGCGCTATAATGGGGGGAAAACACTGTAACCCTTGTTCATCAGCTGTTTGTCTTTTATGTGTACTCCACGGTAACACGCGGTGACAATAAAGAGTCTTTGAATCTTTGAATGGGTAACAGCAAAAGTTACTTTGTTTTCCACAGTTAGTTAAAACAAACATTTGCTCAAAACCACATTCAAAACTCCTTATTTAGTAAACGCACATGAAGCATAAATGAAAAAGCTGTGAGTGAAAATTTAAGTACACCCCTTGAGCTTCAGTTGTTTGTTGTCTCCATCATTTGCACCTTCTTGTCCGGGCATCCTCATAAACCCTGGACAGGTCGCCAGTCCGGCGCAGGACAAACAGCCATGCATGCACACTCACACCTGAGGGCAATTAATAGGCCTTTTAACCTAGCAGCCATGTTTTTGGACTGTGGTGAAGAGAACCCAGAGAGAACCCACATAGAACCTGCAAATTCCATGAAGAACGACTCCTAAGTTTGGATTAGAACAAAGTTAGCTGTGACATCATCCAGGGGAGGCAGATCATCCACTATTACCATCTAACATAGAAAGTACTCCTGGATCAATGTGAGCTTCTGTGCTTTCTGTGTCTCTGCTCTGTCTTCTCTAAGCCCCAGTGGGTCGAGGCAGATGAGCGTTCACACTGAGCCTGGTTCTGGTTCTGCTGGAGGTTCTCCTCCCTGTTAAAGGGGAGTTTTCCTCTCCACTGTCGCTTCATGCATGCTCAGTATGAGGGATTGCTGCAAAGCCATCAGCAATGCAGACGACTGTCCACTGTGGCTCTACGCTCTTTCAGGAGGAGTGAATGCTGCTTGGAGAGACTTGATGCAACCTGCTGGGTTTCCTTAGAGAGGAAACTTTCTGACCAACCTGGAGGATTTGATGGAATTTGACTTTGGAAAGAGCCTTGAGATGATGTGTGATGTGAGTTGGTGCTATAAAAATAAAATGTAATTGAATTGAATCAGAAACCCCCAAGGATATATGTCATTTATTTCATTAAAGCAAGAGGGGAGTACTTAATTTTTCACACATGGCATATAGTATAAAAGAAGGTTATGAGTCCCTCTCATTGTTTCTAATGTTCTCGTTGGTATTAATGCAGCACCACTTTGATACTTTACTGCATAACTGGTTAATCAATGAGGCATAAATACCACACGATAGAAAAACACAGACCTAAATACTGCTGGAGGTGATGAACCAATAACTACACAGCCAGACTAAATTCACAACGAACTGACTCTATTTTTAAATAAAACGTGTCCAAAGCGATAAAATCAACACAAAAGAAAAACAATGCACACAATAAAGACAGTTTGTTCTGTCTGTAAGAGGTCAGAAGTCTTGTAACCCTGTACTCACCTGCACGCTGGTGAGAGTGGTGTACTGGTAGGCTTTGACCACGGTGTAGTTAGCCTCCACGTCCACCAGACCCAGCAGCAAGTACTTCCACCATCTCCTCTTCAGAATCTGCAAGATATTTCCATCCCCTGCATTTTAAAGGGGATCACCCCGGAGTTTCAGTAATCACGTGTTTGTTTCTCCAGCAGGAATGAGGACAGTTACTCAGACAATTAAGAATACGCTGATCAGATGAAACAACTCTCATATTTCTGTACAAATGAATTGTCTCGTCACTGAAAATCTGATAAACTTCTTTAAAAAAAAAGTTCACATAGAAATATAAAAAAATGCACAGTAATGTCAAAGTAGCACCTTAGGCCCAGTTTATACAGTTTATCTGCAACAAAAGTTGATATTGGGGTGAGTTACACTTTAAACTCATCAATCAGCATCACTTTTTCTCTATTTAGACATTTCTGGGTTGTTTTAATGTGTTGTGGGAAAACTGACATCTAGTGGCAGGATGCTGTTACTACACAGTTAAAAGAAATCAACATTTGCTACAGGAGGCACAGTTTTAGCCACTTTATACAATTTAAAAGGATATATGTGTAATGTTCTATTCTGTTCATGTTGTTGTTTTGGTTAAGTTGACTTTCCTGCCTTGGGGTTTATTTCTGTTTCTTGTTTTGTATTGTGTTGGATTCATGTTTAGCCTGTTTACTGTTTTATCTGGTTTCCTTTATTAGTTTTTATTATAGCTTGTGTTCTGTTCAGTCTTAGCTTTTTTTTCTATCTTGGGTTTGGTGTTTGTGGTTATTTTGGCTCTGTAGTTGTCCATCTTAGTTTCTGTCCCATCAGCCTCTCAGTCACTACCCTGTCACTCCCTTTCTCCAGTCACCATCCAATCAGCTTCAGTTTAATTCCAGTCCCTTCCCTTCCCCTGATTAGCTCCACCCATTCCAGTAATTAGTTTCACTCCGTTCACCTGCTCACTCCCCTACTTATACATGCCTCTGTCCCCTGCACTCTGCCAGATCATTGTGTTTTTTTTTGGTGCTAAGTGGTGAGTCTAGTCCAGCTTTCTTTGCTCTCTTTTTGCCTGTTTATCTGACCCTGTTTGCTCCCGGATATCTAAGTTAGCCTGTCCCCTGTTTTTGTAAATAGTTTTGTCTGTGACTGCTTTTTGTTATTTTTGGCTTATTGGATGCAGTCTTCCTGTTTTTGGCTTGATGCCCTTTTTGGATTTTGTTAATAAATATTATTTTACCCAACCTCTGCTTGTCTGGCTGAATACTGGGTCGCTCTGTCTTTGGTTCGTGACAATATGCCTCTACTTTATGACATGATATGGCGTTTTTGGCTCTTGAGGGCCAGACAAATTGCCTTGACAGGCTGGATTCGGCCCACGGGCCTTGAGTTTGACACATGTGGGTTATAATGTTTGGAAAAAGCAGCAAAAGTCCAAAGAAATCTTTTTAATCAGGAAAAATTCAGAAGACCAAACAAAATCAAGCTATTTATCCAGTCAGTACTGCATATTTATCCATCCATCCAAGGCGTTTCCAGGCCAGACAGATATATAATCCCTCCAGCAAGTTCTGAATGTTCTCCAGGGTCTGGAAAAACCCCAAAGGGACCGTCCCTTATCAGATGTCCAAACCACCTCAAGAACTCCTTTCAATGCAGAAAAGCAGCGACTCTACTTAGAGCTTCTCACACTATCTCTAAGGCTGAGCTGATTAAGGCTTAGGATGATTATTAAGCCTCTGTCTCCTGTTCTGTGTTCTTTGGTTTGTGGAGTCTTAAGCACTTTGAGCGCTGCTTTAGTTCACGGTTTTGATTATGTTCAGATCCGTTATTTTTTTTTCCATTTTGAACCACTACAAAGCAAATCTACCTACACGAACAAAGGCAAAAACCTTGAACCTTGAAGTCCGGCTAGCCTGGCTGCTTGTAGAAAATATGAAGGAATTTGAGTTGCAAAACCTGAGTATGCAGCTATATTACCAAAAAAGTGAGACGTTTTAGATAAAACAAGGTTTCCGGGTACCGGCTATGGCGCTACCTCTCCTGCAGAACAGCATGGTGGTGTAGGTGACACACAGCAAAATGTAGTTCAGGAAGCTCTGCAGCATCGGCGTGTTCAGGTGGAACTCGGTGGCCAGGTACTGGGAGGAGACTGCTGTACCACAGATGAGCCCGGCCAGGCCTTGACCCATGGCCAGCGTCTTGGCAAGCTGCCTGTGAAAAAACATATATATTCATCAGTGGTCAGAGACAACTATACCTGCACAATTCCCAGACTCGTGAATGTGACTACAATCTTAAAGGAAAATTTGATTAATTGGAAAAAACACAAAAAATTCAAAATACAATACAATAATTCTATTCAATTTATTTATATAGCGCCAATTCACAACACTCGTCATCTCAAGGCTCTTTCCAAAGTCAGATTCCATCAAATCCTCCAGATTGGTCAGAAAGTTTCCTCTCTAAGGAAACCCAGCAGGTTGCATCAAGTCTCTCCAAGCAGCATTCACTCCTCCTGAAAGAGCGTAGAGCCACAGTGGACAGTCGTCTGCATTGTTGATGGCTTTGCAGCAATCCCTCATACTGAGCATGCATGAAGCGACAGTGGAGAGGAAAACTCCCCTTTAACAGGGAGGAGAACCTCCAGCAGAACCAGAACCAGGCTCAGTGTGAACGCTCATCTGCCTCGACCCACTGGGGCTTAGAGAAGACAGAGCAGAGACACAGAAAGACCAGAAGCTCACATTGATCCAGGAGTACTTTCTATGTTAGATGGTAATAGAGGATGATCTGCCTCAAATATATATATATATATATATATATATAAAATCTATCTTTGTGTAAACAAAAATGTAAAAGGGTAGATGGGGAGTCATTGTTGTCCCTATCTGGTATTTCATATATTTTTAACGGGTTTGAGGTTGGGGCTTTGAATATCCCATTCAAGAACCTAAATGTTTTATTAAATCCAAATCTGTTTTTCATGTGTGTGATCATTGTGGGTTCTACCCACTTTACACTGAATTTGAGGGTACTGGCCAGTGGTACTGGCGTAGCCTTTGTTTGGTGAAATGCTTTGAAACAACATTTAAACCAAATCGGACAGAATTAAACTGACAACGTGGCATTTGTACTGACTGCTTGATGGTAACCAGGATTAGTCAACATTAGATATTAATCTGAAATAGGGTTTGGCTGGAAGCACTAGAGGTAAGAGTTTATAGCACAGCGAAAAACTAATTAAAAATCAATCAATCAATCAACCAATCATTCATTTATTTTTTTATCCTTTTCCAGATCCACAATATGTTGACCAAAGTGCTTAATAAAATCAATATAACAACAAAAAAACACAGGGGAGATGGGAAAAAAATATAAAAGGGTAGATAAAGCCATCAGAAGTGCTACCACAGTTGTAAGAATTTTAAAATCTAATTGTTTTTTATAGAAAAAGGCCAAGTTCAGTTAGACATGGAAGATCTGGTGGAAGAAAAAGCTCGATCACCCAGAAGTTTCTGTTTTTCAAATGAACCTGTGTGTAAAGGTTGACCGTCTGACCTGAAGGACCTGGTGCGAACAAAAAAAACCTCACTAGCTCGGATAAATTAGTGGGGGCAAGGCCACAAAGAGCCCAGACATCCATTAATAACAGTTTAAAATCTACCCTAAAGCAGATAGACTCTTGTTGCTGTTGCAAGAGACTTAACCCACTTGAGTTGACTAAACATAACATGTACAAGCAAAACCAGTTTAGCAGCATATGTAACTCTTAGCTCGGTCTGGGATTTAAATTTTTGTAAGAAATTCTTAAATTACACAATAAAAATATGACAAATATGGTGTGAATGAGAAAGTAATTATATCTTATGAAATGTTTCTGCATTAACAGCCCACAGACCTTTATCTAACGTTGGTTTGAGACGCTCACATGTCATGTCATGATAACTTTAGGTCACTCAATCACAGAAATGGCTGTTAAGATAACTGTTAAACATAAACATATCTGTAAAACTGCCAGATAGAACCTGGCGTCCAGTGCCAGACATACCGTAAAGAGTTTCATTTATAA
The DNA here is from genome assembly GCA_037039145.1 of Fundulus diaphanus. Classification (NCBI taxonomy): domain Eukaryota; kingdom Metazoa; phylum Chordata; class Actinopteri; order Cyprinodontiformes; family Fundulidae; genus Fundulus; species Fundulus diaphanus. The sequence goes on along the minus strand of CM073124.1, from coordinate 5,746,364 downwards.
AGATGGAAACAACTGTAGAATCCTCAATATAAACACCGGTTTTATTGTATTTATTTCCGGAAGAGACAAAGAAAATGTCCTGAAGGCTTGTTTGAATGGCAAACGGTTTCCTTATTCACATCTAAAGGTCCCGGGTTTTGGTTCTGGGTTTTGGTACCGTTCTGTGGTCCGAGACGGGGCAGGAGTACTGCAAAAATCCTGTCTTAAAATATATTATCAAAATGACTTCAGGAAAGAGGCTTCATGTTTGGTCCAGCTCACTGGAGAGATCCTTTATTCACGTATGCCGCTCATGCACAATAAGATAATTATATTCTCATTCACAGTGGGTCCCGCCTTTAACCCAGAGTTCTCCCACGAAGTACCACATGGGGCCCATTTCCAATAAACATGGGCCCCGCACTGCAAGTGAATGTTGGCTGGAGGGGACAAATATTAACCTCTTTTAATTTTAAACAGTCAAAACTAAGTTCAGGGTTATTGCTAAGTTTGTCTTTGTGATTACAGAGACTTCAGTTACTAATAAACAAAGTAAACTTAATAGAAAATCTGGGTTTTATTTTAACTGAGCTAGTTTCTAGTTGTATCATGACTGAGTAAAGGAGAAATTGTCAATGTCTGTTTTCCTGCAGCCATTATATGTATATATATATATATATATATATATATATATATATATATATGTTTTCTTTTAAAACGACCACTTTAAAATGGGTCTCCTATACAAGCATTGATTTGTGCAGAAATACCAACAAACATGCCCCCAGAGTAACTGTAATATCCTGAAAATTTGAAAATTGGTTGTTTTTTTTTATCAACTCACCAAGTGAAAACCTCCTTTGGTTTGAATTTCCTGATCCTCCCCATAAATCTACCGCATCCACCCTCAGAGCTGCTGTCCCCGCAGGGTTCACCGGATTGTTTAGCAGCCATGTTCTCTCACCACAGCGGCTGAAGCGTTCTCACAGCCTCAGCCGTTACGGGCTTCTTAAAACCATTTCCTTTCATCATTCTGCAGCTGAATGATTAACTGTCTCAGCGGTCAAAGTTCAGTCCTTTACTTATCTGTGTCTTCAAAATGCACGGAGAAGACTGTCAGCGGCACGTCAGATAGGAGAGTATGATGATGAAAGATTTGGCCTAAATCATGGCAATGCATACTTTTGCTCTACGGGAAACTATTAAAGGAGTAATTAATGGGATATAACTGCAGATGAAATCAAGAATTGTATTTAATCATCTTTGTTTCAGATACACTTGGTTTATAACATTAAAAAAGAAAAAAAATACATACATCTTTTTTTTTTGTTTTAACAAAAACCCACATTGACAAAGTATGTTAACAGTAGAGCGGTTCAACATTGTTTTCTATTGCAATTACAGTGACGACAACTGTGGAAGTTAATTATTTGTGCAAAATGAAAGTTAACTTTTATTTATTGTGGTTGCAACTTGTTTATTTCAACCATCTATATGCATTTCTATGTCTTCATGTAGTCTCATTTATGTGAATTTTATGTCCTCTCATCTTTTCTGTCATTCCTTTGAATGTTCGACTCAACAAGTAATTAAATTCAATTAAATTCACAAATTTATTGGAATCATGTATTTTTTTATTATTATTATTTCACTGCAGAAAATTTGCATCTTTAAGAGCTCAAATCTGTTTTGTTCATAAATAAGTATTGTTAAATGTACTGGAATTACCACATTGATGTATTTGTATAATTTGCTTTGAAAAAAATAGAAGAAAACCTTTTTATATTTTATTTGTCTGGTGAGGGGAAAGGGGGGATATTTAATAAATATCCAGTTTGTTCTGGGACATTTATACTAAATCAACAAAGAAGGACTTTAATGTTGTATATTTTTGTTTTATTTATTTTATTATGTGTATTTTAACAATAAATCGAAATTGATATTATTGAACTAGGATTTATTTTTTTATGTACATATCTTTAAGTGATTCTAAATATATTTCTCGTGGTGATATTATGCTCTATTTAAACTAACAACATGAATAGGAGAATCTTAACATGTAACTAAGAGATACTTTATTGTTTAATGACTTTTTTCCAATAGCTTTAATGCGTGTGTGAGACAGTGCTCACACTGACCAGTAGAGGGCAGTGTGAGCACGGCAATGTCCTGTCAACTGAACACAAGCAAGTAAGATAAGATAAGATAAGATAACATAAGATAGGCTTTATTGATGTTAACATGTTTGAAAACATGTCCACAAACTACAGCATCCCCGTTGATCTCTATGAATAAATTCATAGAATTAGATTTTTTTCAAAATACATTTGATTACAATTTTCTGATGTTTTGTATTATAATGTATGCATATTTGTAGGTACAGAACAGTGGCTGATGGTAATGTTGCATGTTTGCATTGAAAGGCTGACTTTTCGACTTTGTCATAATACTACTAATGTCTCACTGTGGAATATTTAGTAGAAAGGAAATGTAACTACTGGACTCATCACACAAGGCAAATGGCATCCTACCTGAGCACCAAGCGACCTATTGTTTAAAATAATTGTAAAAAGCATGCCTAGGTGCTGGATTTTATACATCTGTGAACATAGAAGTGAGTGGGACCCCTAAATTCAATGATTTGGAGAAGTGAGCAAATACTTTTGGCAGCGTATTGTAGTTTTTTTCCTTAAAAAAAAAAAAGAACTTAGCATTTTTTTTCTTATTAAATGGACTGAATTTATATAGTATGACTTTTTCTAGTCAAAACACTTTAAACTACAGCCATATTCACATACCAATATGCAACTTGGAATTAAGTGCATTGCCCAGGCACATTGAAATGAGTAAGTCTGGAATTGGACCCACAACCATCTGACTGCAAGATGACCATCCCATCCACCGAGTCATAGTCACCCCTGAGTCTCCACTGAGTAAATCTTATTGTTAATCCGTCCTGCTCATCATTTCTACGCTGTGATTAGTGCTCAATCCTGTCCTCTGTGCCCAGGAAAGCTTTGATAAATAATTGGCAAAAATTTAAATAAATAATAATAACATATTTTATATGAAAGTACCCAAGGAGATAAAAACAACAGACATTAAAACTTTCAATCAACAGATAATTACAGTGAGTTGGCATTGTTGAACAGATGTGCTTTTGAGTTTAGACTTGAAGTTAGAAAAAGTGTTGGCGCTGCAGACGTCCAGAGGGAGAGAGATCCAGAGTTTGGGAGTGAAGCAGGAGAAAGCTCTGCTCCTCTTGGTGCTGAGAGGGGAAGGAGGAACAGCAAGGTGAATGGAAGAGGAGGATCTAAGGGTGCAGAAGGGAGTAGCGATGTGAAGGACGGTAAGGGGGAGCGAGGTTGTGGATGTCTGGAATGTATACAGACGAATTTTTAATTCTATTCTGATTCTAACTGGGAGCCAGTGGAGCTGCTGTAGGACTGCGGTGAAATTAGTTTTTTTTTTTTAAATAACGCGAGCAGCTGAATTCTGAACCACTTGAAGCTTATGGAGCAAAGACAAGAGAGTTACAGTCGATGTGGGAGATACTAATCGAAGAACAGAGACGATGAAGGCGATTAATGTTCCATAAATAAAAATATGCAGACCGGGTGATGTTACTGATGAAGAATAAGCGCTACTGAAGATGAAATATAGACTTTGACCTGAGGTGAAGGGGAGACTGTGGAGCTGTCGACCGAGAGAGAGAAACTGCCAACTTTGGATCGTGCAGATTTGGTTCCTACAAGGAAGATCTCACTTTAGTTTTGAGAAGTTAGAGGTGAACCAAGATTTTATTTCGGATAAGCAGGAAGTGAAGGAGGAAGGTGGGAGTATTGAATTTGATTTACTAGATAAACAAAGATGGGTGTCATCCGTGTAGCAGTGTAAATGGATGTTACATTTCCAGAAGATATTGCCAAGAGGAAGAAGGTAAATAATGAAAAGTAGGGATCCTAGGACAGAGCCTTGGGGGACACCAGTTGTGACAGGGGTGGATGGGAACTGAAGAACGTTAGCTGAATGGACTGAGAGCGAAACAGAAAAGTAAGACTGAAACTAGTCAAGGGGGTGTCAGTGATGCCGATTGAAGATAATCTGTGTAGAAGAATAGATCTGGTTATGGTTTAAATGGGAGTGAAGTTGAGAGGCGACTATTTTGTTCTAGTGTTTTGGAGATAACAGATAGATTAGAAACGGGGCCGATGTTATTGAAGTTGTTTGGATCCAAGCCAGGGATCAAGCCTGCAGGTAGAGGATTTAGATTTACTGATAATTTCAGCGATATCAGAAATGCTTGCAAGTAGATAACCAGAAAATGGCTGACAGTGAAGCAGAATTTCAGAAGTGAAGAGAGGTGACATATTAAGAGGGGTGGGGTTGCATGCAGAGGCTGGAAAATGTTGTTGATCAGACCTGGATTTACCTTCATTAGAAGAGATCAGGTCAGAATAAATATCTACATTTTATTTGAGCAATTAATTCCTTATACTGTGTTATGTTAGATTTGTAAATCTCTATGTGTATTTTGAGACCAGTTTTCTCATGGAGTCCTTCAAGCGGACAACGTTTAGCTTTCATGGCCCGGAGTTTTGGGGTGAACCAGGGGTCAGTGTGGGAGACGGTAGGGAACAGAGTTTCCACTGGAGCGAGATCATTCAAAAACATTATTTAAACTATTATTATTATTATTATTATTATTATTATTATTATTATTATTATTATTATTATATTATGAAGCAAACTCACTAGAGGAGGAAGAGCAGCAGACCAGACCCAGGGTGTGACGTTCAATGTGTGTGGGAAAGTCAGTGAACTGATGACATCCAAGAAGCCTGTCTCGCGGGGGTGACACGCCGTGGAGGTCTGTTTAGACTTTATGACGACCAGCATTTAAGTGAAATTCTGGTCTTGTTAAATGCTTTTTCATTTAACAAGACATGCAAAGTGACTGGTGATTGCAAAGCGAAATACATCCTGTCATATTGTCAATTTATTTCATAGTTGGCTCACTTGTCAGTGTTGTTGTGAAAGCTGAACTCAAATATCATCAAACTGGGCCAAAGCAGGGATGTCAGCGGTGATTATCATTAAATTCTGCTTAGGGTCTCATATAACATTTGACTTGGTTTTATTTCATACTTTTTGGACTTTAAAGGTTACACAAGTTTCTTTAAAGTATTTAACCCTAGGAGCAATGCCTAAAAACTAGTTTTACTTTCCAACTTTTCTTAAACAATGATCTACGGCTTATTCCTAAACAGAACAACGTTTTATTTTTTGTCATCATTGGTCCAATAAAGGAAGGAAAAGTTTTTCCCATTTTATTTCACTATCTGAAACTGGCTGCGTTAGATAAACAGGTTCAGCTTCAAGATGGATGAAATATAATATTTAAGAACTAAGCTCCAATTTTATTTGAGCTTCAGATTATCTGTTATATTTAAATATTTAACTTTTGTTTTGCAATCATGTTAAACATATTGTACTGTGCTGTTGTAATTTTGGATTTCATTTAAGACAGGCTGGAAGTTTTTTAGTTTAGTGGAAATAGATTGAAAGTGTTTTTTAATTATATCAGAATATCGTATCGTATATTTAAGGATTGAGATCCAATATTATTTGAGCTTCGGATTATCTGTTATATTTAAATATTTTACTTTTATTTTGCAATCATGTTTAAACATCTTGTACTGTGCTGTTGTAATTTTGGATTTCATTTAAAACAGGCTGGAAGGCTTTTAATTTAGAGAAGTAGATTGAATTTTTTTTCCAAATTCTAATATTCTAAAATTCTTCAGCTTTTAACTTTTTGTTCTCTCTCTTTTTTCTTCATAGTAGGTACACCTGGTCTGACGTTCTGTTGACTGTGAAATCATCCAGGGAGGACAGATCACCGACTATTACCATCTAATGTAGAACAGATCACTGGATCAATGTGTGCTTCTGTGCTTTTTGTCTGTCTTGTTGTGTCTCTGCTCTGTCTTCTGTAACCCCCAGTCGGTCGAGGCAGATGACCGTTCATACTGAGCCTGGTTCTGGTTCTGCTAGAGGTTTTTCCTTCCCGCTAACAGGTGTTTTTTCTTTCCACTGTCGCTTCATGCTTGCTCAGTATGAGGGATTGCAGCAAAGCCATGTACAATGCAAACGACTCTCCCTGTAGCTCTACGCTTCTCCAGGAGTGAATGCTGCTTGTCGGGACTTTGATGCAATCAACTGGTTTTCTTATATAGGAACATTTTTGACCAATCTGTATAATATGATTGAACTTAACTTTGTAAAGTGCCTTGAGATGACATGTTTCATGAATTGGCGCTATATAAATAAAATTGAATTGATTTAATAGAATATTGTATCGTATTGTATATTTAAGGATTAAGATCCAACATTATTTCATCTTCAGATTATCTATTATATTTCAATATTTTTCTTTTGTTTTGCAATCATGTTAAACATCGTATACGGTGCTGCTGTAATTTTGGATTTCATTTAAAACAGGCTGGAAGTTCTTCAGTTCAGGGAAATAGATTGAAAATGTTTTTAATTATAAATCAGAATATCGTATCGCACACTGAGAAAGGATTAACTACTAAACGATGCCTATAATGAGTCTGTTTTTAGAAGCAGGAGTCTATTTCTGTGAACTGGGTTACCATTACCTAATCCTGAACACCTATCTCGCGAGAATCCGCGAGGTGATAAGTTAGAGAAACATGGCGACGCCTAATTTGTTAAAGGTAAGAAGCAGCTGAATTACATTCACTGTTTATGTGCACATTTAGGTTATTAGCTTTCATATTTGTTTAGTTCAGCTGCCGATAAGTTTTCTGGGTGTTTTAGCCTCCGTGCATCTCCGCTGCTGTTAGCATTAATGCAATAAATGCGCGTAAAGGTGCGCCTGAAGTGGCCGCTGCCCGTTGTTGTGCCGGGGTTCGCTTCCCCGAACATGTTCGTCCCCCTTTTACCTCCCAATTTTACCCCGACCCGGCTCTTAGATTGGACGTCTAACCCGTCTTCGAAGAGAGCCGGAACCGAAAACAGAACCGCGGCTGTTAGCTTTTGCCGAGGTGTCTGCGCGGAGCAGTCCGGGAGAGATGAGCCAAGAAGCGGGTCTTAGCCGAGGCGCAGGAGGAGAAACGAGGTTCCGACGGAAACCCAAACCTCAACACCGCAAACTCTTTAACACCCGCACAGCTGGACCACCGAGCCGCCTCTGCGTAGCCTTCATTAGGACCAGCTAATGGTTAAATAGTTGCTAAACCTGGCTGCTGTTTCTGAAAGGCCCTGAAGAACATTCTTCACTGCAGCCAAAACTTTGGTCTGCAGCAGATCCCATCCAGGGATAGTTGGGCTTTAAACCCCCAAATATGCGCTAACCTGCCAGGTGGCGTTAAAACGAGCCCAGCACTGGCTCCACTGTAAAGCCTTGTGACCTACATGGCAAATTAAACGGGACATTAATGTATTAACTGGTCTAAATACACCTGATGATCCCATGTTGTGATTATAAACTTAACAGCGCATACAGTCGTGGGAGTGTGGAGGTACTACCAACGAATTATGGAGGGAAATTAGAAGCCAGACGCTGATATTCAAATGCATTTCACACAATGCCAGGATGGAAAGACCTCAGCAATGAACAGGAAGGCCACTGTTGCCATTCGTCAGTCTGGAAAGTGTTAGAAAGCAAGATCCAAACATCTGGAAGTCAGTCATTCTGGAGTTATGAAAATTCTGTTTTATTCATATAGCGCCAATTCACAACACTCGTCATCTCAAGGCTCTTTCCAAAGTCAGATTCCATCAGATCCTCCAGGTTGGTCAGAAAGTTTCCTCTCTAAGGAAACCCAGCAGGTTGCATCAAGTCTCTCCAAGCAGCATTCACTCCTCCTGAAAGAGCGTAGAGCCACAGTGGACAGTCGTCTGCATTGTTGATGGCTTTGCAGCAATCCCTCATACTGAGCATGCATGAAGCGACAGTGGAGAGGAAAACTCCCCTTTAACAGGGAGGAGAACCTCCAGCAGAACCAGAACCAGCCTCAGTGTGAACGCTCATCTGCCTCGACCCACTGGGGCTTAGAGAAGACAGAGCAGAGACACAGAAAGCACAGAAGCTCACATTGACCCAGGAGTACTTTCTATGTTAGATGGTGATAGAGGATGATCTGCCTCCCCTGATGATGTCACAGCTAACAGAACACCAGACCAGGTGTACCTTCTATGAAGAGAAAAATAACAGAGAACAAAAAGTTAAAAGTTGAAATAACAACAAACAATGCAGATTGGAGAGCAGTAGGAGAACTCAGCAGAGTGAGAGAAATAGACCCTGATGTCCTCCAGTAGCCTAAGCCTATAGCAGCATAACTATAGAGATAGCTCAGAGTAACATGAGCAACTCTAACTAGAAGCTTTGTCAAAAAGGAAGGTTTTAAGATTAGTCTCAAAAGTAGACGGGGTGTCTGCCTCACAGACCAAAACTGGGAGTTGGTTCCACAGGAGAGGAGCCTGATAGCTAAAGGATCTGCCTCCCATTCTACTTTTAGAGACTCTAGGAACCACCAGCAGACCTGCAGTCTGAGAGCTAAGTGCTCTGTTAGGAACATACGGAGTAATCAGAGCTCTGATATATGATGGAGCTTGATTATTAAGGACTTTATACGTGAGAAGAAGAATTTTAAATTCTATTCTTGATTTAACAGGAAGCCAATGAAGGGAAGCTAAAATAGGAGAAATATGATCCCTCTTGTTGATTTTCATCAGAACTCTTGCTGCAGCATTTTGGATCAGCTGAAGGCTTTGAACTGCATTTTGTGGACTTCCTGATAGTAAAGAATTACAATAGTCCAGCCTTGAAGTAACAAATGCATGGACTAGTTTTTCAGCATCACTCCTGGACAGAATGTTTTTAATTTTGGCGATATTCCGGAGGTGAAAAAAGGAAACTCTGGAAACCTGTTTAATATGGGATTTAAATGACATGTCTTGGTCAAAAATAACACCAAGGTTTTTTACTTTATTACCAGAGGCCAAGTTAATGTCATGTTACCCTGAGCTACCTCTATAGTTATGCTGCTATAGGCTTAGGCTACTGGAGGACATCAGGGCCTATTTTTCTCACTCTACTGATTTCTACTGTTCTCCAGATTTGCATTGCATTACATTGAAATGACTGTTGTCATTTCAGCTTTTAACTTTTTGTTCTCTCTCTTTTTTCTTCATAGTAGGTACACCTGGTCTGACGTTCTGTTGACTGTGACATCATCCAGGGAAGACAGATCACCACTATTACCATCTAATGTAGAACAGATTACTAGATCAATGTGTGCTTCTGTGCTTTTTTGTCTCTCTTGTTGTGTCTCTGCTCTGTCTTCTGTAACCCCAGTCGGTCGAGGCAGATGACCGTTCATACTGAGCCCGGTTCTGCCGGAGTTTTTTTTTCCCCGTTAATGGGTGGTTTTTCTTCCCACTGTCGCTTCATGCTTGCTCAGTATGAGGGATTGCAGCAAAGCCATGTACAATGCAGACGACTCTCCCTGTGGCTCTACGGTTCCCCAGGAGTGAATGCTGCTTGTCGGGACTTTGATGCAATCAACTGGTTTCCTTATATAGGACATTTTGACCAATCTGTATAATCTGACCCAATCTGTATAAAATGATTGAACTTGATTTTGTAAAGTGCCTTGAGATGACATGTTTCATGATTTGGCGCTATATAAATAAAATTGAATTGAATTAATTTACTTTCGTTGATACTTCAAAATGAGAAAAGGTCATTTTCAGGGTTATATGATGGAGCACGATTTCTAATGTTAGAGACATTTAAAGGAACTGAGTGAGAAAATGTATTTTTGTTAAGTTATCTGGTAAGAAACGGAAAAATCTTCCTGCTTTTGTTTAGTCACTCAAAATAATCTGTTTTCCTAGAAGTGTGATTGGATGTTTTTTAATTAGTTTATCTTTGAGTTGTTATTTCAGTGAGCCTTCACGTTTCGGGATGTTTACAGACCGGCCGGTTGCCAAACTCTGTATTTATCTATAAAACATTTGGCCTTAAAACATTTCTTTTTAGCAAAGCTTTTGGTCCCCTTTAGATGTTTTTTTTCTCTGTTCTAAAATAGCTTTTTAATTATTTTTTTTTGTTTATGCTTTTTTCTTTTTTACCTGTAGTACTTTGAGATATTTTGATGGAAAGTGCAGTATACATTAAATGTATTACTATTATTATTATTATTATTATTATTATTATAAATATCAGACTGTTATTGTCATATATAATGGTCACACGTCTGGTTACACTTCTGCCTCATTAGTACCTGGAGTCTTTTAATTTTACTCAAACTACAAGTGAGAGTTTTGTTATTTTCCTTTGGGATTAATGAAGTGTTTTTGAATTTGGACTGAAACTAGAGATCCAGCAGTCAATCCAGAGATATCTGGCTCTGGCCGGTCAAGTACTGAAAAATCTCCCACATTCAAAGTGCATTAAAAAAAAAAAAAATTTTCACCTACTTTTGGTCTTAAGAGGCATCAACCCACAACTGTCAACCACCGTGATGCACTTTTTTGAGTTTGATTTATTTTTTTAAAAGGGAAAAAGGGAAACTCTGAATGGGGATAATATTATGCTTTCACCATGTTATGTTGTAACAACGGTGCTATTTATATCAAAGAGGCTGCTCTTCTCTGTCATGTGGTGCAGCCTTTAGAGGTGTCATCATGAAGAGGGGAAGCGGCAGGTCAGACCTCAAAGACATCGGCGGCCGGTGTCGGCCAGGAAAACCCTGATCGGTGCATCCCTTCAGCGAACTCTCTTTCTCACTCCCAGCGTGTGTTCTCTCATTTCTGTGCCGTAACATCAGATTGTCCTCCACCCCTCCCACATGTCTTTCCGGCAGAACAAGGGGTCCCTGCAGTTCGAGGACAAGTGGGACCTGATGCGGCCCATCGTTCTCAAGCTGCTGAGACAGGAGGCCGTCACCAAGCAGCAGTGGTTCGACTTGTTCTCGTAAGAGATGCTCTTTGCTCCGTCACAGTGCAGCTGCTGCTCACTTTTAATGTTCCATGCAGGGAAACGCCGTATGACGACGCTGTCATGTCAAAGTGTCGCGGTCACTGCTGTGTTTATATGATCCTTTTGCTGTAGGAAGCTCATCAGCAGCATGCCTGCGCAAACTTAGAAGTTTGTTAGTGTCTTAAAGAAGGTTAATCTCTTAATAAAAAGGCTGTTTTTATTTAAAGGCAGGCCGTTAACACTCGGAGTTTATTTTTTATTTCCATTTGCAAAAGGTGTTCTTTGCTTGCAACAATAACGGAACAAAATTCACTCCAGAACTCTTTTTTCGTTGGACAAATAAAGATGATTATTTATTATTATTTTCGGAATAGGAATAATGGTCTTTCTCACGTAAGAACCAACTTGACGTGTTTTTCTTCTTCCATCTAGTGATGTCCATGCTGTATGTCTGTGGGATGATAAAGGTCCCGCCAAAATCCACCAAGCCCTCAAAGAAGATATCCTCGACTTTATCAAACAAGCACAAACTGTAAGTAGCCGTTTTATTTCTGTTTTTTTGTTGTCATTTTAGTGAGTACCGTATTTTTCAGACCATAAGGCGCATTAAATATTCTTCCCATGTGTGTAATATCACTCCTCCACGTCCACAGCTCTCTATCCGTCTCTGTCAGGAGGACAGAGTAGCTGGACTACACTGCCCTGTTTCTAACATGAGGCCAATATAAAAGTAACTTTTATATTAAATTAACTCACTAGGTTTATTGTTGATAGCGTGTACTCTGGGTAGCCTTACATGAATGCACTTCTAGTTTAGACATTACAGTCAGGCAGTCTTGTAGACAGCTCAGGGGTCCTATCAGGTAGTGACACAGTGTACCATAATGCTCCTAATATCCATTGAGGGGAGCGGCTTCGTTGCTAACCAAAGTGGTACTTACACATTTTAACAGATTTATGAGAGCATTGTACTACATAAAATTAGTCAGTAATCACAACGGTGATGATAGATAAGGTGCTCCATCAATCTTTTAGGAGATTTAAGGATTTTAAGTGCACCTTGTTGTCCAATTAATACGGTAACCATTATAGTCGTACAAGGCTGCCGTGATCCTGATGTTATATTTCTCTGACTTTCCTTTAATCGATGCTTGGCTTCTGACCACTAATTCTCCTGGTTTTCTGATGGTTTTCCAAAGTTATTATTTATTTATTATTACCTGCCCAGCTCTCGTATGTCATCTTTCAGTTGATCATCTACTGTCTGCTACAAATCACCATGTTGGTGCTAAAACCTTTTTTTTTTATGTTGTTCAGACTTTTAGTTTTGGTATTTATCATAGATTTAACAAAAGAAACGAACAAATCGAGTCTTTGTGTCCTGCCACTAATATTTTCCTACATAGTTGTTTTTAGTTTTTTATTGTTGTCTATAACATGAAGACCGCAGTAGAATAGAATAGAATTTCCTTTATTGTCCCTCGGTGGAGAGGTTCACGATTTCCAGCAGCAAAATGACGCGTAAATGGAAGCAAGGAAAAATATAATAACACAAAAAAAGTATTGGAGGCCGTTGTTGCAACATAAGAAAACAAAATGCAGTAATGTTATTAGGTGTTTAAAAATAGTATTATATAAATTAAAGAAGTGTTCTACTGAGGATAATTTTGAGAAATGTGCCAAACGTCTGTCTATATTAATGCATGAACAAAACAACAGACTATGTGGAATTGACTTTGTAAAGAGCCTTGAGATGACATGTGTTGGGAATTGGTGCTATATGGATAAACTGAATTGAAAGTTGAAAATACGGGATGAGTGGAAAACTTTCCTTCAGAACTCAACAAATCCAATCTAAGGACAAATCAAGGCTCGGTTGCTTTTTCTGCTGTGGATGTTTAATTCTTGGCAGATTTTACTGACAAATCTTCGTTAAATGACCGTCTTCAATAGGGAGGGGTGTCGATACCTTCTTTTGTTTTTTTTAATCAAACGAAAGGGTGAAAAAAAACAAGTAAGGACTGACGAGACTAAAAATGAACTTCAATAAAAAGTGTGTTGTATAATTGTTTGTTGCTAAAGAAACTGCCCTGTCTAAAATAGAAGCCCCATATTAAATGTGCAGATAATTTGTAGCCTACGCATACATTTCTTCTTTGTTTTAAACGTCACGATTTAAACATCTTGCACATATTAATTTCAAGAATGAAGGCAAACTTGTGTCAGTGCTTCATGTGTCTGCTTTGCGTGCGTACATATGTGCAGACCGGCTCTATTTGATCCAGAGGCACAGCTTGTTGTCCTCGGGCGGTCGAACACTGTGCATCTTTCTGCTTGTATGTGCCGTGCTTTCAGGAGGTGTTTTGTCGAATTACTCGTGTTCCCGCCTTTGCAAGCAAACCTGTTGTTGCAGTAATGGCAGAGTGCGTTGTCGGCAACTATTTTTTTGAAACGTAAAGCCAAACTTTGAACCTTTTTGTTTGCTCTGCCATTGTACCTTTCTCAGCGAGCGGGGCACCTTTCCTTATGTTGGATGAGATAGCGAGGCGAACAAGTGAGAGCAGAACGTTGTGTCCTACAAAGGGCTACCAGTACTGACCTTTGAACTAGAAGATTCAGATTTCACCTTAAATGTATATAAAATAAACACATATTTTTCATGCTTTGTTATGGATATTGTCACAGCCACCATGTTGGTGACTCCTGTCTTAAAGGAACAATAATTAATAATGACAATAATCAGAACAACGCATACAGAAGACCTTTCACGGAGATCCGCCGTTTACACAACGGTCTGTTGCTGCTGTGAAACCTCGCAGAATTTCTACTTACACAGGACGGGTCTATCATGTTGTATTCTGTTCTAGTTCTGGTCCGCTTCTCTTACTGGCTTCCATGTTTGTTGCAAATATAAAATACCAAAATGCTGCGCTCTGTTTTGAGGCCCCTGGTAACTCTCATATGATTGGCTCAAGAACCAGGAAGTAAACGCGGGCTACACTCTGAACTGAAGTCTTTCTGGACCGTACCTCGAGGTCTGAAAGGAGAAAAACGTGACTAAGACATTGTTGATGGAGAGGACCGACTGTTTATAGGGAATGTGACTAAAAATTATTTAGGTTGATTCTACAGTAAATATCTTTCTTATTGCACCTTTTAAGGAGGAGGGGATTGATAATAAAATGTTGTTTGAGTTGGAGTCTGAGACTCCGTTAAGAGCGCCGATAAGGCTGAAGCTTGTCGGTCCACAAAGACCGGCCGACGCAGCCGTTAGAATACCGGGTTTTGGTCCCCATCCCTAGTCGTCAATAATAATCTGTCTTTAGATTAGGCAAGGCAAATTTATCTGTACAGCACATTTCAGTGCAAAGACAACGCAAAGTGCTTAACAAAAAATATAGGAAATTAAAAACAGAATAAAAGCAAGTTGGAATAAAATGTAGAAACAAGATAAAACATATGAATTGGAAACTAAAAGCAAATATTAAAAACAGCTGGACTACAAAGTTGAACTAATGATGATTCAGTAAAACAGTTTAACTAGAACAGTCAAAGTTAATCCTGAACAAATGTGTTTTTAATCTTGATTTAAAGGAACTCAGGCTTTCAGCACTTTTACAGTTTTCTGGGAGTTTGTTCCAGATCAGTGGAGCATAGGAACTAAATGCTGCTTCTCCATGTCTGGTTCTGGTTCTGGTTCTGGTTCTGCAGAGCAGGCTGGAGCCAGAAGACCTGAGTGGTCTGGAGGGTTGATGCCCTGATAACAAGTCTGTGATGTATTTAGGTGCTAAGCCATTCAGGGATTTATAGACTAACAGAAGGATTTTAAAGCCTAGATGTGACACTTCTCATGTTTGGCTGTATGTGTCGCCTTGGCAGCGTGTGCTGAGCCACCAGGACGACACGGCGCTGCTGAAGGCCTACATCGTGGAGTGGAGGAAGTTCTTCACCCAGTGCGACATCCTGCCCAAGCCCTTCTGTCAGCTGGAGATCACGCTGATGGGGAAACAAGGCAGCAACAAGAAAACCAACATGGAGGACAGCATTGTACGCAAGGTGAGACTGAGGGGAGGAGAACACGCTGGAGGGTGAGCTGCCATTAAAAAGGCTCCGCGACAACAAGCATGACACAAATTATAAGAAGTAAAACCAAGAAACAGGCAGGAAAAAAGGGGGAAGTGTTTGATCAGCAAGAAGGGAAGTTGGTACAGAAGGATTTAAAGGTATATGGCCGCATTATATGCCTATAAGAAAAACATTTGATAATGATAAAATAAGGTTATATACACTAAGCATCCAGAAGTACTGATAGTTACTGATAGCGCTAATACGCTGTCTTCACTCTCTGCAGCTGATGCTGGACACGTGGAACGAGTCGATATTTTCCAACATCAAGAGTCGCCTGCAGGACAGCGCAATGAAGCTGGTTCACGCCGAGAGGCTGGGCGAGGCCTTTGACTCCCAGCTCGTTATAGGTGTACGAGAATCATATGGTAAGACGGGACAGTAAAGTCGACCCATGGTGATACTTGATGCATTAATGAAAGACGGCCGTTCACACTGGTTCTGGTTCTGGTTCTGCTGGAGGTTCTCCTCCCTGTTAAAGGGGAGTTTTCCTCTCCACTGTCGCTTCATGCTTGCTCAGTATGAGGGATTGCTGCAAAGCCATCAACAATGCAGACGACTGTCCACTGTGGCTCTACGCTCTTTCAGGAGGAGTGAATGCTGCTTGGAGAGACTTGATGCAACCTGCAACTTTCATGAAATTTTACTTTATGCTTCTTCAAATGTACTTTGTTGGGATTTTATGTTGAAAACAGACAAAAAGGAAGATGGAGAGAAATTCATGGTTTCCAAAGTTTTATCCAAATCAAAATCTGAATTGTCTGAAGTGCAATTGCAACTCCAAGCTGCAGTTACAACTAGAAATATTTTTGGGCTATGCTTTAGTCTAAACTTTGCACATCTAGAGACCAAAGTTTTTGTCCCCTATGAGGACAAAACACTTCCTTCACCTACTTGATGCCACTGTGGGTTTATTTCATTAAAAGCATTCTATTTGCAGAGACGTTTTTTTAAGTTGATTATGTGTGTGCGTGTAGCATAAAATGTTCAGCTACATTCATTTCAGTATAAATCATCAAGCAGGGAAGGAGTCCTCCTAAAACCGCGCTCACAGCCCGACTTGGCTGTTAAACAGGTAGACACGTTTCAGGTTGTTTACGTGTTTCGTTATGGATGGTTGCCTCCAATGAAAAGCATGCAACCTTGCAAAGAAATGGCCCCAGAAATACAGTTTATTGCAACTGTAGAACAGTTTTCTGGATCAACCAGACCTGCAAGGTGCCAGGTTCTCTTGAAGCTAGGGCTGGGCTATATGGCTTAGAAATAAAATCTCAGATTTTATTAAACCAAATCCGATTAAATGATTTTTAATTTTTTTCTCTCCCCTTTATTTCACAAAAACAATTTAAAGAAATTATTTTAAAAACTTGCTTTTATGTCAAGCATTTTGTCTGGGAGTTGACCTGAATTCAAAGTGCAACTAGGATGTGAAACAAGATTAGCTTACACTGCTGTGTATAAACAATGAAAATATAACTAAATATTTGCTGCTAGGGGTTTTATTACACAATGAACTAAGGCTTCACTGCACTGGTGTAACTTCAAACTAACTTAAAAAAAGTAAATGAATAAATTAAAATGTTTTGTCTTGTGGTTAAAAAAAGTTTCTTCTTTACAATATCTCTTCAGTATATTTTTCCTAAATATTTATTCAGCATTTGCATGCTATTCTCTTCATGGAAGCCCAATGAGTTCATTTGCAAAATAAAATCTCTATTTTACAAAAATTAAATCTTAATAAATTGTGAATTTAAATTGATCGATTAAATAGATTTATCGCCCAGCCCTACTTGAAGCGAACAAAGATTTGGCATAATATGTAAGATGGTTGAGCGAGCTCCTGGACGGCTGCACCCTTCGTTATTTTTGCGCTGCCTCCGGTGGTTGTGGGTGCAAATGCACGAAGACTTCAAGTTTTATGGCAAGAAGTACAGAAATGAGGCCACTTGTGTCCAAAAACAGGCATCAAGAGCAGACTGAAGGTCTGCAGAAAGCAGAAGGATGGACAACAGTAGCCTGGTGTCTAGTTATTGGGTTTGGAGGTTCAGAAATCAGAGAAATTATGCAAACTTATGAAGAAAATACGTCTAATTTATACAAACTGTTAAAATGTTGGCAACTTTCCTCACTTTGTGTCGTCTCCCACCAGTCAACCTGTGCTCCAACCCAGAGGACAAGCTGCAGATCTACAGGGATAACTTTGAGAAAGCCTACCTGGACTCCACAGAGAGGTTCTACAGAACACAGGCACCGTCCTACCTGCAACAAAACGGTGTCCAAAACTACATGAAATACGTACGACACAATATTGCAATAGTTTTTTTTTTCTGCTTTAGTCCCTTTAAAGTAAGCGTTTGCTCTTGTTAATTATTTAATGATGGATTGAGCTTTCTGAGTCCTTAAGTTTTATAATTAAGCCAGCGGTGTCCGACACTATCAATGAAAAATGTAACGTGTCAGAATATATTTCCTTTTCCCCGTTCAACACTGTAATTAACATGCAATATTTTAATGAAGCTAAGATTAATTCTTGTAGAAAGGGATCTGAAAAAAAAACTACTGTATTTTTCAGACCATAAGGCGGACTAAATATTCTTCCCAAATGTGTAATATCACTCCGCACTGCAAAAAGGGAACTAAAAGTAAGTACATTTTTCTTTAAATTAGTTTATTTTTTGAGCAACTAAATAAGACTATTTGCTAATGGAATAAGATTTTTGCACTTAAAATAAGAACAATTCATCTCCATTTTATTTCAAGTGCAGGATAATTATCTGCTCAAATCAAGGAAAAATATGCAAATTTCAAGAAGATTTTACTTTTAGTTCCCTTTTTGCAGTGCGGCCTTCCCCCTGAGAGAAAGAGCTATCCCTCTCGTACAGGTGTGTCCTGTACGAGAGGGATAGCTCAGTACTGGGCTGTTAGTGGCCCCAGTACTGATTTTGGGTGCATTAAAATCAGCTTTGAATTAAAGTATTAAAATTAGCTAATTACAGCAAGTGTTTTCAAAGAACTGATCCAAATCCTGTTCTGATATTACTAGACCAAAAAGAGTTTATTATTGTTAGAGTCAAATTAAATTATTAAAAATAATTTGCAAACTGGATGAATGCAACAAATGAGCAAGACCCTTTTTTAAATTTTGGATCCACAATGATTTACACATTGATTTCCTATTAAAAAAAATCTGACTAATTTATTTATTTAAAATTATCCTATTTTGTAGAGCAAGTTAAAAAATTACTTTTTATTTATTTATTTTTTTTAAATTGCGTTCACAATTTTGGCTCTCGTGCCGAAAGGTTTGGACAACCTGCTCTAGTAGTAGCTGGACTACACTGCCCTGTTTCTAACATAAGGCCAAAATAAACTTTTATATTGAATTAACTTACTATGTTTATTGTTGCTAGCGCGTACTCCAGGCTGCCTTACATGAATACACTTCTAGTTTAGACATTACAGTCAGGCAGTCTGGTAGACAGCTCTGGGGTCCTATCAGGTATTCACACAGTGCACCGTAATGCTCCTAATATCCATTGAGCGGAGCGGCTTCGTTGCTAACTAAAGTCATACTTACACATTTTAACAGATTTATGAGCGCATTGTACCACATAAAATCTGTCAGTAAGCACAACTTTAATCATATATAAGGCGCACCATAAATTTTTGTACTGTAAGCAGGGTTCCCACGGGTCCTTGAAATCCTTGAAAGTTTGTGAATCTGAAAAAATGAATTCAAGGCCCTTGAAAGTTCTTGAAAACAGCCAAAAAATACCTTGTCCTTGAAAGTCCTTGAATTTTTTTGTGGGGTTGAAAGTTCACACGGATGACGACTCGTGTCATTATTTTACTACCACACAATCTTTTAAAATTATGTTGATTCCGCAGACTTTTAATTTGTAAAAGTACGTTCGCTCTTCTTCGTTAGTTGGTAGGCTACGGTTTAGGCCTACGTGCGTTCAATAGGTTACATTCACGCAGTGTTGCCAACTCAGCGACTTTGTCGCTATATTTAGCGATTTTTCAGACCCCTCCAGCGACTCTTTTTCAAAAAAGCGACTAGCGACAAATCTAGCGACTTTTGGAGACTCTTACGTGAAAGCACGTATCGTTCCTACTCTTGTCCTCCAGCGGCAGGTGCTGCCGTGGGGCGCCTCCCCCGTCCCAACCCCGTTCTCCCGCTGCCGCAGGAGTCCCTCTCAGCGCTGCAGTCAGAAACACAGCATGTTTACCCTCAGCGTCCAGACTGCAAATAAAGCGAACATGCGCCAGGATTGACGGCGCAGGTTGATCATAAATAACTGAATTTGAAATATTTTATCTTAAATAAATAACGGCATTTGATTCACACAGCCACATGTTCATGTTTTACCGTGATTTGTAGGCTCCTTGGTGGACCACAAGGGAAAAAAGAAAATGTTAAAAAAAAAGTTAAAAAAAAATTGTGTAACTCCGCCATAGTGTCTCTTCATTTTGCCGGTCTCAAACCCGGGTAAAGGAGGAGGGTTAGTATTGTAATAAAATAAACATTAATAAAAATAAATAAATAAATAAAATAAAAAATAATAATAATAAATAAACATTAATGGACAAAAAAGTAGCTCAATATATTTTGAGTGTTTTTACTCACTTTTTGTCTTTCTCTAACAACGTTATTTCTCCCACAGCGTCAATAACATGCACATCACATCATGTGGCAGATTATGCAAATTAATTATAAATGTAGGCTATGAATATGATCAATATCAATGTAGGCTATAAATTAAGTCCACTTTCTTGCATTGCTTCTGACCCAACAACTTCTATGCCGTTTAGTCTTTTATTGAATTTGCATTGTATTAAAATATGATAACCTATTCACCGGTCACAGTAGGTAAATGCCGCCACGTGTGGTCCTTGAATTTGAGTAAATTGGTCCTGGAAAGTCCTTGAAAGGTCCTTGAATTTGATGTTCACCAAGGTGTGGGAACCCTGTATAAGTGCACCTTATAGTCCGAAAAATATGGTAAATAGTCTTTGAGGTTCACCATTTTAAAAGAAAGACATAGTGTTTCCTAATTTTTTGAAGTCAATTATTTTCTATTCATCTAGAAAAATGTCAGTATTTTCTTTGGAAAAGCTTGCAGTATCTAACCATCTTTAGTGAATATGAAATGCCCAAGTCTGCTTTTGTGATCCTATTAACCATTACAGAAACATTTGTGCAAATCTGGGTAAAAGGACTTTAATTTATCAGTGATATTAGTCCCTAAACTGCATCAAACACCTGTGCTACAAGGTTAGCTCTATACTGTTGAATTGGAGTTTGGGTGGGGGGGCACACAGAACCATTCTTATTGGAATGTATTGCCCCCACCGAGGGTCCCACTTTGGACTTCCCTGGATTGAGTGAGCGGTTCGTTGAGATGTCCCATAGAGCATCTGTTTGAGGAAAGCCAGGACGGGATTGTACTGTTTATATTTATTCCAGAGAGTATCAGCCTTTGGATATCAGTTTATTCACATCCCTCAAAATTTTTCTTTTTACCATTTTTGCCACGTTTAACCTAAAATCCCAATTAAATAAACTGAAATTTGTATTTGTGACATGCCGCTTTTTTAAGACACTGAATGTATGACAATATTTCTGTGTTTTCTGATCATTTCCTGCAGGCTGATGCAAAACTCAGAGAGGAGGAGAAGAGAGCGCTTAGATATCTAGAGACACGCCGTGAATGTAATTCTGTTCAAGCAGTGAGTGTCTTTCATGAGATCTGAGGTGTTAAATACAATTTATTTTCCTTCCTTACAGCCATTTCTCCTATAAACAATTAAAATAATAATTATCTGATTACGTGAACAGTCGGTATGTCAGCCCAGGGGATCTTAACATAGTAAGTTAAGATCAAAGATCAAACAAACATCCCTTACAGGGTGCACTAATTAAGTTCCTTAAAAACTTTAATTAATTTATTTGCTGAAGGGAAACATTGTGCACTAATGAAAATCCTGCACAAAAAAGATAAATGCACCCAATTCACCCAAAGCTAATATCCATTGTTTGTCTTCATGCCAGATGAAGCAGGATGAAAGACCTACAATTTAGTATTTCAACATTTTTATTGAATGTGACAATATTTCTCTTTATTTTCTAATTTACTACACCGTGGCAGGAAGTATAAACTTATATTACCCCCCCTTTCCTGTCACTTCCTATTAATCAAAAATTAAAACAAACAAAAAAACTACGTACATAATTTGAAATCCAGCGCATTTATTTTAAAAAAGTGTTTCCCATAACGTAGAATCTAAGGAACTATTATTTAAATAAAGTAATAAAATATATGTGGTAATATAAAAGATCATAAATGGTAATTATGATAGTAATAAATAAATCTGAGTAAAAACAATAAATGAAGAGAAGAAAACATCTAGATAAAATAAATTATATAAGAAATAAGGGTACCACTTTTCAATAAGGCTCCCCTAATAGAGACTTATAAATGGTTCATAGATATATTATAATTTAGTATTTAAACACTTTATAAATCATGGATGCATAAAATTGGAACACTATATATATATATGAAGTTTATAAATACAGCCAGCCTTAAATGTTCAGTTTATCTTATTTCGGTACCACTTTACAATGAGGCTCCACTAATAGAGACTTATAAATGGTTTGTAGATATGTTAATAATTAATTGGTAAACACTTTATAAATCATTAGCTGCTTATTATGCATTAATAAAGGCTAAGAAAGACATGTGTGTACTAAGACGTGTTCATGCAACGTGCAGCAGACACTCACACCCCCTGCATTATACATAATCCGACTCGATATTAGTAGTTTTTTGGGTAAGTTTATATTCGTATGTGCATGTGTTGGATGCCATCTCGCCATTAAATCTGATTTTGTTTCCTCTGTTTGTCCGCAGCTTATGGAATGTTGTGTTAACGCTTTGGTGACTTCGTTCAAGGAGACCATCCTCGCTGAATGTCCAGGAATGATTAAACGCAACGAGACAGACAGTGAGTACCTCTGCACCGGCCCAAATGATCGCCACGTTTCTTTATTCTTCAGCTGTTTATGACGTAATCTGGGTTGTTTTGGTGCCACTATAACAAATATCTGCTACCCGCGGCATTAGTTTCGACACAGCGTCGTTTTTTTCTGAGTTTTTTTTTTTTCTTACTAGGGAGGGGAAGGGACACACACCAAAACCAGGAGCTTAAAATCTATTTTTGATAGTTTCAGCTGAAAAACAATGGAAAACTAGAAAAATTTGCATTTCCTGCGAAAATGCACTGTGAATGCAGATAGCTGAATGATTGAGCAAAAGATGCAGAAGATCTTTGAAGAAGAGAAAAAATAGCTGAAAAGCATTGAAGAAGTTGAAAAAGTTGAAGAAGTTGAAAAAGTTGAAGAATTTGAAAGAGTTGAAGAATTTGAACATGAAAGAACAATAGCTGAATGATTAGAAGAAGAAAAAACTGAGGGTAAGGCACCAAACATTTCCTAACTCATTCTAAAC
Organism: Fundulus diaphanus; assembly: GCA_037039145.1. Lineage (NCBI taxonomy): Eukaryota > Metazoa > Chordata > Actinopteri > Cyprinodontiformes > Fundulidae > Fundulus > Fundulus diaphanus. The sequence continues at coordinate 5,723,729 of CM073124.1, read as the reverse complement.
ACTGAATCATTTAACAAAGCAGAAGTAGAATTTCAAACTTGAATATACTGTAGCCATATGTGGGCCTGCATTTCTAGGGAGTATAAGGGGTTTCGCCCCCATTGAAAAGCATTGGATGTTTGACACCTCCTAGCTTGGAGATGCTTTACGTGACGTGGCCCAAATTTATAGTGGAGCATTCTGTATAAAGGAGGTAAAGACTCTGTAAAGCAGAAGTTTGTAGGACCTTCCTAGAGCTACTTCCGGTTAGCAACATGCTAACAGTTAGCCGCTAACAGGGTTGTGTTCAGTATCACCAGGTGAGTGTACTCTGTCAGTTTGGTCCAAATCCTGATCTGGGAAGTGCCTCAAAAAGGGTGCCAATACTTAATGTCACCAAAGGTCACCAAAGGTCATGAGTCAGATTGGCCTCCTTTAGCAACTCAGCCTCACCACATCTGGGCCCAGAACTCAACATTTGACCAAAATGGTCAGTAGCGCCGTTTCCCACATGTGGGTGGTGCTGTATTGGCCAATTATGTCGTGTCTGGGCATCATGCCAGATCCTGTTGGAAGCAAAGGCCCAATAGGAAAGCATGTGAAATCCAAAATGGCACAGAAAAGTGACACATGGCTGAAAGTCACTTGAAAATTTAAAAATGTTAAGAGGAAGTGACTGTGCGAATTTCAGATTCCTACATTAATCACAGCCGCTGCAGCGGGCGTCGAAAGTTGCCATTGTATCCCAATGGAGCTTCTCCCTCTGGCCCTCAGAGTTCCGTCGTCATGGAAACTCACTCACACCTGCAGCGGGCCAGTCTACCGAAGTGCAGAGACTTTGCTCACAATAAGTCCCATTGGATTATAATGGAGAACTTTGCCCGGAACAATGCTCCATATCTCCTGATACGTAAATGGTAGAGACGTAATTTCTTCTGCGTTTATTTCGTAACGGATAGGGGAAGAAGACAGGCTATCGGTTTTTGCTGGAAAAAGTTTAATAAATGCGTGAAAAATTATGATATAAAGGTGATTTTTATGGACTTTCAGAAATCCTCTAAAAACGGTCCCGAACAAATCGCTGTAGCTGAAAAAGTATAAGAGATATCAAAATAATTCTTTCACTATGAGTATCAGCAGGCTTTTGAGGACTATGGTGCCCATTTTCATGTTTGTACAGAAATCGGTGTAGGCACAGCGACGATGTAAAAAAGTGGATGATGTGGGAAAATGCAGCTGAAAAGCGTTTTCAGGAATTTGCACATTCGCTACTCCCGAACAAATTGTTCCTGCGGTAAAACCGTAACAGTTATCCAAACAATTCCTTTTTTATGAGTGCCAGAAGGGTCGGGACATTCATGTGTGAAAGTCTCATGCTTGTACATGAAACGGTTTCGGAGTAGCGACGATGCGAAAACGTGTGATGTTTTCAATTTTCAGGCGTCATTTTTCAAAACCGCTCCATAGGAAATGAATGGGGGAGGTTTCGGGTTTGTGTCGCTCTGAGGTGATTTCCGAAAAATCTATAAATGCTACACCAATGAGGGTTACATTTCCTGAATCCAGACAAAAATTCCTACGTTTTGATGTATAATTTATGTGGATAGGTTGAAAATTGAGCGACTGAGAAGAAGTTGTTCGGAGAAGAAGAATTAGTTGAATTTCTAGAGTGCGCACTCTACCAACTGCCACTTGACGACCATAGCAACGCATGTTATTTGCTGAATTTTTTGAAAAGCCAAAATTATTTTAAGGAGGTACTATATGAAAATGGTAAAAGATATAAAAAAGCTGAAATATACCATAACAGCTGAAAGATATCACTACATTTTAAAAGTTGAATGGCGTTTCTAGCTGAAAGTAGGCTGAAGCTGTAAGCTGTCAAAAAGCAGCTGAAATGAGCGGAATTTTAGTGATTTCAATGCATTTCCTATGGGAGAAAAAAAGCTGAAAACTTGCAGAAAAAGCTGAATATTTTAAAAAGTTGAAGAGTTAAAACTACAAAAAGATATAGCCATCGATTCCAGAAGAAGCTGAATAGTTTAAAAGTTGAATGGTTGAAATCGGAGAAAAATTGTAGGAGGAGAAGCGAATCAAACTTTAAACAGTAAAAACGCATTTGGAAGAATATCCCATAAGAAGAACTAGAAAAATTTGCATTTCCTGCGAAAATGCACTGTGAATGCAGATAGCTGAATGATTGAGCAAAAGATGCAGAAGATCTTTGAAGAAGAGAAAAAATAGCTGAAAAGCATTGAAGAAGTTGAAAAAGTTGAAGAAGTTGAAAAAGTTGAAGAATTTGAAAGAGTTGAAGAATTTGAACATGAAAGAACCATAGCTGAATGATTAGAAGAAGAAAAAACTGAGGGTAAGGCACCAAACATTTCCTAACTCATTCTAAACACTGAATCATTTAACAAAGCAGAAGTAGAATTTCAAACTTGAATATACTGTAGCCATATGTGGGCCTGCATTTCTAGGGAGTATAAGGGGTTTCGCCCCCATTGAAAAGCATTGGATGTTTGACACCTCCTAGCTTGGAGATGCTTTACGTGACGTGGCCCAAATTTATAGTGGAGCATTCTGTATAAAGGAGGTAAAGACTCTGTAAAGCAGAAGTTTGTCCGAGCTTCCTAGAGCTACTTCCAATTAGCAACATGCTAACCATTAGCCGCTAACAGGGTTGTGTTCAGTATCACCAGGTGAGTGTACTCTGTCAGTTTGGTCCAAATCCTGTACTGGGAAGTGCCTCAAAAAGGGTGCCAATACTTAATGTCACCAAAGGTCACCAAAGGTCATAAGTCAGATTGGCCTCCTTTAGCAACTCAGCCTCACCACATCTGGGCCCAGAACTCAACATTTGACCAAAATGGTCAGTAGCGCCATTTCCCACATGTGGGTGGTGCTGTATTGGCCAATTATGTCGTGTCTGGGCATCATGCCAGATCCTGTTGGAAGCAAAGGCCCAATAGGAAAGCATGTGAAATCCAAAATGGGACAGAAAAGTGACACATGGCTGAAAGTCACTTGAAAATTTAAAAATGTTAAGAGGAAGTGACTGTGCGAATTTCAGATTCCTACATTAATCACAGCCGCTGCAGCGGGCGTCGAAAGTTGCCATTGTATCCCAATGGAGCTTCTCCCTCTGGCCCTCAGAGTTCCGTCGTCATGGAAACTCACTCACACCTGCAGCGGGCCAGTCTACCGAAGTGCAGAGACTTTGCTCACAATAAGTCCCATTGGATTATAATGGAGAACTTTGCCCCGAACAACGCTCCATATCTCCTGATCCGTAAATGGTAGAGACGTAATTTTTTCTGCGTTTATTTCGTAACGGATAGGGGAAGAAGACAGGCTATCGGTTTTTGCTGGAAAAAGTTTAATAAAGGCGTGAAAAATTATGATATAAAGGTAATTTTTATGGACTTTCAGAAATCCTCTAAAAACGGTCCCAAACAAATCGCTGTAGCTGAAAAAGTATAAGAGATATCAAAATAATTCTTTCACTATGAGTATCAGCAGGCTTTTGAGGACTATGGTGCCCATTTTCATGTTTGTACAAAAATCGGTGTAGGCACAGCGACGATGTAAAAAAGTGGATGATGTGGGAAAATGCAGCTGAAAAGCGTTTTCAGGAATTTGCACATTCGCTACTCCCGAACAAATTGTTCCTGCGGTAAAACCGTAACAGTTATCCAAACAATTCCTTTTTTATGAGTGCCAGAAGGGTCGGGACATTCATGTGTGAAAGTCTCATGCTTGTACATGAAACGGTTTCAGAGTAGCGACGATGCGAAAACGTGTGATGTTTTCAATTTTCAGGCGTCATTTTTCAAAACCGCTCCATAGGAAATGAATGGGGGAGGTTTCGGGTTTGTGTCGCTCTGAGGTGATTTGCGAAAAATCTATAAATGCTACAGCAATGAGGGTTACATTTCCTGAATCCAGACAAAAATTCCTACGTTTTGATGTATAATTTATGTGGATAGGTTGAAAATTGAGTGACTGAGAAGAAGTTGTTCGGAGAAGAAGAATTTGTTGAATTTCTAGAGTGCGCACTCTATAACTGCCTCCTTGACGACCATAGCAACGCATGTTATTTGCTGAATTTCTTGAAAAGCCAAAATTATTTTAAGGAGGTACTATATGAAAATGGTAAAAGATATGAAAAAGCTGAAATATACCATAATAGCTGAAAGATATCACTACATTTTAAAAGTTGAATGGCGTTTCTAGCTGAAAGTAGGCTGAAGCAGTAAGCTGTCAAAAAGCAGCTGAAATGAGCAGAATTTCAGTGAATTACATTCATTTCCTATGGGAGAAAAAAAGCTGAAAATTTGCAGAAAAAGCTGAATATTTTAAAAAGTTGAAGAGTTAAAACTACAAAAAGATATAGCCATCGATTCCAGAAGAAGCTGAATAGTTTAAAAGTTGAATGGTTGAAATCGGAGAAAAATTGTAGGAGGAGAAGCGAATCAAACTTTAAACAGTAAAAACGCATTTGGAAGAATAACCCATAAGAATAAGAAGAATAAAGAATAAAGAGAAACAGGATCTCAAGAACTGTGAATGCCTACTGCATTCACAGTAATAAAGAACTAGAAAAATTTGCATTTCCTGCGAAAATGCACTGTGAATGCAGATAGCTGAATGATTGAGCAAAAGATGCAGAAGATCTTTGAAGAAGAGAAAAAATAGCTGAAAAGCATTGAAGAAGTTGAAAAAGTTGAAGAAGTTGAAAAAGTTGAAGAATTTGAAAGAGTTGAAGAATTTGAACATGAAAGAACAATAGCTGAATGATTAGAAGAAGAAAGAACTGAGGGTAAGGCACCAAACATTTCCTAACTCATTCTAAACACTGAATCATTTAACAAAGCAGAAGTAGAATTTCAAACTTGAATATACTGTAGCCATATGTGGGCCTGCATTTCTAGGGAGTATAAGGGGTTTCGCCCCCATTGAAAAGCATTGGATGTTTGACACCTCCTAGCTTGGAGATGCTTTACGTGACGTGGCCCAAATTTATAGTGGAGCATTCTGTATAAAGGAGGTAAAGACTCTGTAAAGCAGAGGTTTGTAGGACCTTCCTAGAGCTACTTCCGGTTAGCAACATGCTAACAGTTAGCCGCTAACAGGGTTGTGTTCAGTATCACCAGGTGAGTGTACTCTGTCAGTTTGGTCCAAATCCTGTACTGGGAAGTGCCTCAAAAAGGGTGCCAATACTTAATGTCGCCAAACGTCACCAAAGTTCATGGGTCAGATTGGCCTCCTTTAGCAACTCAGCCTCACCACATCTGGGCCCAGAACTCAATATTTGACCAAAATGGTCAGTAGCGCCATTTCCCACATGTGGGTGGTGCTGTATTGGCCAATTATGTCGTGTCTGGGCATCATGCCAGGTCCTGTTGGAAGCAAAGGCCCAATAGGAAAGCATGTGAAATCCAAAATGGGACAGAAAAGTGACACATGGCTGAAAGTCACTTGAAAATTTAAAAATGTTAAGAGGAAGTGACTGTGCGAATTTCAGATTCCTACATTAATCACAGCCGCTGCAGCGGGCGTCGAAAGTTGCCATTGTATCCCAATGGAGCTTCTCCCTCTGGCCCTCAGAGTTCCGTCGTCATGGAAACTCACTCACACCTCTGCTGCAGGCCAGTCTACCGAAGTGCAGAGACCTTGCTCACAATAAGTCCCATTGGATTATAATGGAGAACTTTGCCCCGAACAACGCTCCATATCTCCTGATCCGTAAATGGTAGAGACGTAATTTTTTCTGCGTTTATTTCGTAACGGATAGGGGAAGAAGACAGGCTATCGGTTTTTGCTGGAAAAAGTTTAATAAAGGCGTGAAAAATTATGATATAAAGGTGATTTTTATGGACTTTCAGAAATCCTCTAAAAACGGTCCCGAACAAATCGCTGTAGCTGAAAAAGTATAAGAGATATCAAAATAATTCTTTCACTATGAGTATCAGCAGGCTTTTGAGGACTATGGTGCCCATTTTCATGTTTGTACAAAAATCGGTGTAGGCACAGCGACGATGTAAAAAAGTGGATGATGTGGGAAAATGCAGCTGAAAAGCGTTTTCAGGAATTTGCACATTCGCTACTCCCGAACAAATTGTTCCTGCGGTACAACCGTAACAGTTATCCAAACAAATCCTTTTTTATGAGTGCCAGAAGGGTCGGGACATTCATGTGTGAAAGTCTCATGCTTGTACATGAAACGGTTTCGGAGTAGCGACGATGCGAAAACGTGTGATGTTTTCAATTTTCAGGCGTCATTTTTCAAAACCGCTCCATAGGAAATGAATAGGGGAGGTTTCGGGTTTGTGTCGCTCTGAGGTGATTTGTGAAAAATCTATAAATGCTACACCAATGGGGGTTACATTTCCTGAATCCAGACAAAAATTCCTACGTTTTGATGTATAATTTATGTGGATAGGTTGAAAATTGAGCGAGTGAGAAGAAGTTGTTCGGAGTAGAAGAATTAGTTGAATTTCTAGAGTGCGCACTCTACCAACTGCCACTTGACGACCATAGCAACGCATGTTATTTGCTGAATTTCTTGAAAAGCCAAAACTATTTTAAGCAGGTACTATATGAAAATGGTAAAAGATATGAAAAAGCTGAAATAGACCATAATAGCTGAAAGATATCACTACATTTTAAAAGTTGAATGACGTTTCTAGCTGAAAGTAGGCTGAAGCAGTAAGCTGTCAAAAAGCAGCTGAAATGAGCGGAATTTTAGTGAATTACATTCATTTTCTATGGGAGAAAAAAAGCTGAAAATTTGCAGAAAAAGCTGAATATTTTAAAAAGTTGAAGAGTTAAAAGTACAAAAAGATATAGCCATCGATTCCAGAAGAAGCTGAATAGTTTAAAAGTTGAATGGTTGAAATCGGAGAAAAATTGTAGGAGGAGAAGCGAATCAAACTTTAAACAGTAAAAACGCATTTGGAAGAATATCCCATAAAAATAAGAATAAAGAATAAAGAGAAACAGGATCTCAAGAACTGTGAATGCCTACTGCATTCACAGTAACTAGAAAAATTTGCATTTCCTGCGAAAATGCACTGTGAATGCAGATAGCTGAATGATTGAGCAAAAGATGCAGAAGATCTTTGAAGAAGAGAAAAAATAGCTGAAAAGCATTGAAGAAGTTGAAAAAGTTGAAAAAGTTGAAGAATTTGAAAGAGTTGAAGAATTTGAACATGAAAGAAATATAGCTGAATGATTAGAAGAAGAAAAAACTGAGGGTAAGGCACCAAACATTTCCTAACTCATTCTAAACACTGAATCATTTAACAAAGCAGAAGTAGAATTTCAAACTTGAATATACTGTAGCCATATGTGGGCCTGCATTTCTAGGGAGTATAAGGGGTTTCGCCCCCATTGAAAAGCATTGGATGTTTGACACCTCCTAGCTTGGAGATGCTTTACGTGACGTGGCCCAAATTTATAGTGGAGCATTCTGTATAAAGGAGGTAAAGACTCTGTAAAGCAGAAGTTTGTAGGACCTTCCTAGAGCTACTTCCGGTTAGCAACATGCTAACAGTTAGCCGCTAACAGGGTTGTGTTCAGTATCACCAGGTGAGTGTACTCTGTCAGTTTGGTCCAAATCCTGTACTGGGAAGTGCCTCAAAAAGGGTGCCAATACTTAATGTCACCAAAGGTCACCAAAGGTCATGAGTCAGATTGGCCTCCTTTAGCAACTCAGCCTCACCACATCTGGGCCCAGAACTCAACATTTGACCAAAATGGTCAGTAGCGCCATTTCCCACATGTGGGTGGTGCTGTATTGGCCAATTATGTCGTGTCTGGGCATCATGCCAGATCCTGTTGGAAGCAAAGGCCCAATAGGAAAGCATGTGAAATCCAAAATGGGTCAGAAAAGTGACACATGGCTGAAAGTCACTTGAAAATTTAAAAATGTTAAGAGGAAGTGACTGTGCGAATTTCAGATTCCTACATTAATCACAGCTGCTGCAGCGGGCGTCGAAAGTTGCCATTGTATCCCAATGGAGCTTCTCCCTCTGGCCCTCAGAGTTCCGTCGTCATGGAAACTCACTCACACCTCTGCTGCAGGCCAGTCTACCGAAGTGCAGAGACTTTGCTCACAATAAGTCCCATTGGATTATAATGGAGAACTTTGCCCCGAACAACGCTCCATATCTCCTGATCCGTAAATGGTAGAGACGTAATTTTTTCTGCGTTTATTTCGTAACGGATAGGGGAAGAAGACAGGCTATCGTTTTTTGCTGGAAAAAGTTTAATAAAGGCGTGAAAAATTATGATATAAAGGTGATTTTTATGGACTTTCAGAAATCCTCTAAAAACGGTCCCGAACAAATCGCTGTAGCTGAAAAAGTATAAGAGATATCAAAATAATTCTTTCACTATGAGTATCAGCAGGCTTTTGAGGACTATGGTGCCCATTTTCATGTTTGTACAAAAATCGGTGTAGGCACAGCGACGATGTAAAAAAGTGGATGATGTGGGAAAATGCAGCTGAAAAGCGTTTTCAGGAATTTGCACATTCGCTACTCCCGAACAAATTGTTCCTGCGGTAAAACCGTAACAGTTATCCAAACAATTCCTTTTTTATGAGTGCCAGAAGGGTCGGGACATTCATGTGTGAAAGTCTCATGCTTGTACATGAAACGGTTTCGGAGTAGCGACGATGCGAAAACGTGTGATGTTTTCAATTTTCAGGCGTCATTTTTCAAAACCGCTCCATAGGAAATGAATGGGGGAGGTTTCGGGTTTGTGTCGCTCTGAGGTGATTTCCGAAAAATCTATAAATGCTACACCAATGAGGGTTACATTTCCTGAATCCAGACAAAAATTCCTACGTTTTGATGTATAATTTATGTGGATAGGTTGAAAGTTGAGCGACTGAGAAGAAGTTGTTCGGAGAAGAAGAATTTGTTGAATTTCTAGAGTGCGCACTCTACCAACTGCCACTTGACGACCATAGCAACGCATGTTATTTGCTGAATTTTTTGAAAAGCCAAAATTATTTTAAGGAGGTACTATATGAAAATGGTAAAAGATATAAAAAAGCTGAAATATACCATAACAGCTGAAAGATATCACTACATTTTAAAAGTTGAATGGCGTTTCTAGCTGAAAGTAGGCTGAAGCAGTAAGCTGTCAAAAAGCAGCTGAAATGAGCGGAATTTTAGTGATTTCAATGCATTTCCTATGGGAGAAAAAAAGCTGAAAACTTGCAGAAAAAGCTGAATATTTTAAAAAGTTGAAGAGTTAAAAGTACAAAAAGATATAGCCATCGATTCCAGAAGAAGCTGAATAGTTTAAAAGTTGAATGGTTGAAATCGGAGAAAAATTGTAGGAGGAGAAGCGAATCAAACTTTAAACAGTAAAAACGCATTTGGAAGAATAACCCATAAGAACTAGAAAAATTTGCATTTCCTGCGAAAATGCACTGTGAATGCAGTAAGCTGAATGATTGAGCAAAAGATGCAGAAGATCTTTGAAGAAGAGAAAAAATAGCTGAAAAGCATTGAAGAAGTTGAAAAAGTTGAAGAATTTGAAAGAGTTGAAGAATTTGAACATGAAAGAACAATAGCTGAATGATTAGAAGAAGAAAAAACTGAGGGTAAGGCACCAAACATTTCCTAACTCATTCTAAACACTGAATCATTTAACAAAGCAGAAGTAGAATTTCAAACTTGAATATACTGTAGCCATATGTGGGCCTGCATTTCTAGGGAGTATAAGGGGTTTCGCCCCCATTGAAAAGCATTGGATGTTTGACACCTCCTAGCTTGGAGATGCTTTACGTGACATGGCCCAAATTTATAGTGGAGCATTCTGTATAAAGGAGGTAAAGACTCTGTAAAGCAGAAGTTTGTAGGACCTTCCTAGAGCTACTTCCGGTTAGCAACATGCTAACAGTTAGCCGATAACAGGGTTGTGTTCAGTATCACCAGGTGAGTGTACTCTGTAAGTTTGGTCCAAATCCTGTACTGGGAAGTGCCTCAAAAAGGGTGCCAATACTTAATGTCACTAAAGGTCACCAAAGGTCATGAGTCAGATTGGCCTCCTTTAGCAACTCAGCCTCACCACATCTGGGCCCAGAACTCAACATTTGACCAAAATGGTCAGTAGCGCCATTTCCCACATGTGGGTGGTGCTGTATTGGCCAATTATGTCGTGTCTGGGCATCATGCCAGATCCTGTTGGAAGCAAAGGCCCAATAGGAAAGCATGTGAAATCCAAAATGGGACAGAAAAGTGACACATGGCTGAAAGTCACTTGAAAATTTAAAATTGTTAAGAGGAAGTGACTGTGCGAATTTCAGATTCCTACATTAATCACAGCCGCTGCAGCGGGCGTCGAAAGTTGCCATTGTATCCCAATGGAGCTTCTCCCTCTGGCCCTCAGAGTTCCGTCGTCATGGAAACTCACTCACACCTCTGCTGCAGGCCAGTCTACCGAAGTGCAGAGACTTTGCTCACAATAAGTCCCATTGGATTATAATGGAGAACTTTGCCCCAAACAACGCTCCATATCTCCTGATCCGTAAATGGTAGAGACGTAATTTTTTCTGCGTTTATTTCGGAACGGATAGGAGAAGAAGACAGGCTATGGGTTTTTGCTGGAAAAAGTTTAATAAAGGCGTGAAAAATTATGATATAAAGGTGATTTTTATGGACTTTCAGAAATCCTCTAAAAACGCTCCCGAACAAATCGCTGTAGCTGAAAAAGTATAAGAGATATCAAAATAATTCTTTCACTATGAGTATCAGCAGGCTTTTGAGGACTATGGTGCCCATTTTCATGTTTGTACAAACATCGGTGTAGGCACAGCGACGATGTAAAAAAGTGGATGATGTGGGAAAATGCAGCTGAAAAGCGTTTTCAGGAATTTGCACATTCGCTACTCCCGAACAAATTGTTCCTGCGGTAAAACCGTAACAGTTATCCAAACAATTCCTTTTTTATGAGTGCCAGAAGGGTCGGGACATTCATGTGTGAAAGTCTCATGCTTGTACATGAAACGGTTTCGGAGTAGCGACGATGCGAAAACGTGTGATGTTTTCAATTTTCAGGCGTCATTTTTCAAAACCGCTCCATAGGAAATGAATGGGGGTGGTTTCGGGTTTGTGTCGCTCTGAGGTGATTTGCGAAAAATCTATAAATGCTACAGCAATGAGGGTTACATTTCCTGAATCCAGACAAAAATTCCTACGTTTTGATGTATAATTTATGTGGATAGGTTGAAAATTGAGCGACTGAGAAGAAGTTGTTCGGAGAAGAAGAATTTGTTGAATTTCTAGAGTGCGCACTCTATAACTGCCTCCTTGACGACCATAGCAACGCATGTTATTTGCTGAATTTCTTGAAAAGCCAAAATTATTTTAAGGAGGTACTATATGAAAATGGTAAAAGATATGAAAAATCTGAAATAGACCATAATAGCTGAAAGATATCACTACATTTTAAAAGTTGAATGGCGTTTCTAGCTGAAAGTAGGCTGAAGCAGTAAGCTGTCAAAAAGCAGCTGAAATGAGCGGAATTTTAGTGAATTACATTCATTTCCTATGGGAGAAAAAAAGCTGAAAATTTGCAGAAAAAGCTGAATATTTAAAAAAGTTGAAGAGTTAAAAGTACAAAAAGATATAGCCATCGATTCCAGAAGAAGCTGAATAGTTTAAAAGTTGAATGGTTGAAATCGGAGAAAAATTGTAGGAGGAGAAGCGAATCAAACTTTAAACAGTAAAAACGCATTTGGAAGAATAAACACTAAGAAGAAGAACTAGAAAAATTTGCATTTCCTGCGAAAATGCACTGTGAATGCAGATAGCTGAATGATTGAGCAAAAGATGCAGAAGATCTTTGAAGAAGAGAAAAAATAGCTGAAAAGCATTGAAGAAGTTGAAAAAGTTGAAGAAGTTGAAAAAGTTGAAGAATTTGAAAGAGTTGAAGAATTTGAACATGAAAGAACAATAGCTGAATGATTAGAAGAAGAAAAAACTGAGGGTAAGGCACCAAACATTTCCTAACTCATTCTAAACACTGAATCATTTAACAAAGCAGAAGTAGAATTTCAAACTTGAATATACTGTAGCCATATGTGGGCCTGCATTTCTAGGGAGTATAAGGGGTTTCACCCCCATTGAAAAGCATTAGATGTTTGACACCTCCTAGCTTGGAGATGCTTTATGTGACGTGGCCCAAATTTATAGTGGAGCATTCTGTATAAAGGAGGTAAAGACTCTGTAAAGCAGAAGTTTGTAGGACCTTCCTAGAGCTACTTCCGGTTAGCAACATGCTAACAGTTAGCCGCTAACAGGGTTGTGTTCAGTATCACCAGGTGAGTGTACTCTGTCAGTTTGGTCCAAATCCTGTACTGGGAAGTGCCTCAAAAAGGGTGCCAATACTTAATGTCACCAAAGGTCACCAAAGGTCATGAGTCAGATTGGCCTCCTTTAGCAACTCAGCCTCACCACATCTGGGCCCAGAACTCAACATTTGACCAAAATGGTCAGTAGCGCCATTTCCCACATGTGGGTCGTGCTGTATTGGCCAATTATGTCGTGTCTGGGCATCATGCCAGATCCTGTTGGAAGCAAAGGCCCAATAGGAAAGCATGTGAAATCCAAAATGGGACAGAAAAGTGACACATGGCTGAAAGTCACTTGAAAATTTAAAAATGTTAAGAGGAAGTGACTGTCCGAATTTCAGATTCCTACATTAATCACAGCCGCTGCAGCGGGCGTCGAAAGTTGCCATTGTATCCCAATGGAGCTTCTCCCTCTGGCCCTCAGAGTTCCGTCGTCATGGAAACTCACTCACACCTCTGCTGCAGGCCAGTCTACCGAAGTGCAGAGACTTTGCTCACAATAAGTCCCATTGGATTATAATGGAGAACTTTGCCCCGAACAACGCTCCATATCTCCTGATCCGTAAATGGTAGAGACGTAATTTTTTCTGCGTTTATTTCGTAACGGATAGGGGAAGAAGACAGGCTATCGGTTTTTGCTGGAAAAAGTTTAATAAAGGCGTGAAAAATTATGATATAAAGGTGATTTTTATGGACTTTCAGAAATCCTCTAAAAACGGTCCCGAACAAATCGCTGTAGCTGAAAAAGTATAAGAGATATCAAAATAATTCTTTCACTATGAGTATCAGCAGGCTTTTGAGGACTATGGTGCCCATTTTCATGTTTGTACAAAAATCGGTGTAGGCACAGCGACGATGTAAAAAAATGGATGATGTGGGAAAATGCAGCTGAAAAGCGTTTTCAGGAATTTGCACATTTGCTACTCCCGAACAAATTGTTCCTGCGGTAAAACCGTAACAGTTATCCAAACAATTCCTTTTTTATGAGTGCCAGAAGGGTCGGGACATTCATGTGTGAAAGTCTCATGCTTGTACATGAAACGGTTTCGGAGTAGCGACGATGCGAAAACATGTGATGTTTTCAATTTTCAGGCGTCATTTTTCAAAACCGCTCCATAGGAAATGAATGGGGGAGGTTTCGGGTTTGTGTCGCTCTGAGGTGATTTGCGAAAAATCTATAAATGCTACAGCAATGAGGGTTACATTTCCTGAATCCAGACAAAAAATCCTACGTTTTGATGTATAATTTATGTGGATAGGTTGAAAATTGAGCGAGTGAGAAGAAGTTGTTCGGAGAAGAAGAATTTGTTGAATTTCTAGAGTGCGCACTCTATAACTGCCTCCTTGACGACCATAGCAACGCATGTTATTTGCTGAATTTCTTGAAAAGCCAAAATTATTTTAAGGAGGTACTATATGAAAATGGTAAAAGATATGAAAAAGCTGAAATAGACCATAATAGCTGAAAGATATCACTACATTTTAAAAGTTGAATGGCGTTTCTAGCTGAAAGTAGGCTGAAGCAGTAAGCTGTCAAAAAGCAGCTGAAATGAGCGGAATTTTAGTGATTTACATTCATTTCCTATGGGAGAAAAAAAGCTGAAAATTTGCAGAAAAAGCTGAATATTTTAAAAAGTTGAAAAGATATAAGTACAAAAAGATATAGCCATCGATTCCAGAAGAAGCTGAATAGTTTAAAAGTTGAATGGTTGAAATCGGAGAAAAATTGTAGGAGGAGAAGCGAATCAAACTTTAAACAGTAAAAACGCATTTGGAAGAATATCCTATAATAATAATAAGAAGAATAAAGAATAAAGAGAAACAGGATCTCAAGAACTGTGAATGCCTACTGCATTCACAGTAATAAAGAACTAGAAAAATTTGCATTTCCTGCGAAAATGCACTGTGAATGCAGATAGCTGAATGATTGAGCAAAAGATGCAGAAGATCTTTGAAGAAGAGAAAAAATAGCTGAAAAGCATTGAAGAAGTTGAAAAAGTTGAAGAAGTTGAAAAAGTTGAAGAATTTGAAAGAGTTGAAGAATTTGAACATGAAAGAACAATAGCTGAATGATTAGAAGAAGAAAAAACTGAGGGTAAGTCACCAAACATTTCCTAACTCATTCTAAACACTGAATCAATTAACAAAGCAGAAGTAGAATTTCAAACTTGAATATACTGTAGCCATATGTGGGCCTGCATTTCTAGGGAGTATAAGGGGTTTCGCCCCCATTGAAAAGCATTGGATGTTTGACACCTCCTAGCTTGGAGATGCTTTACGTGACGTGGCCCAAATTTATAGTGGAGCATTCTGTATAAAGGAGGTAAAGACTCTGTAAAGCAGAAGTTTGTAGGACCTTCCTAGAGCTACTTCGGGTTAGCAACATGCTAACAGTTAGCCGCTAACAGGGTTGTGTTCAGTATCACCAGGTGAGTGTACTCTGTCAGTTTGGTCCAAATCCTGTACTGGGAAGTGCCTCAAAAAGGGTGCCAATACTTAATGTCGCCAAACGTCACCAAAGTTCATGGGTCAGTTTGGCCTCCTTTAGCAACTCAGCCTCACCACATCTGGGCCCAGAACTCAATATTTGACCAAAATGGTCAGTAGCGCCATTTCCCACAGGTGGGTGGTGCTGTATTGGCCAATTGGGTCGTGTCTGGGCATCATGCCAGGTCCTGTTGGAAGCAAAGGCCCAATAGGAAAGCATGTGAAATCCAAAATGGGATAGAAAAATGACACATAGCTGAAAGTCACTTGAAAATTTTAAAATGTCAAGAGGAAGTGACTGTGCGAATTTCAGATTCCTACATTAATCACAGCAACTGCGGTGAGCGTCGAAAGTTGCCATTCTATCTCAATTGATCCTCTCCCTCTGGCCCTCAGAGTTCCGTCGTCATGGAAACTCACTCACACCTCTGCTGCAGGCCAGTCTACCGAAGTGCAGAGACTTTGCTCACAATAAGTCCCATTGGATTATAATGGAGAACTTTGCCCCGAACAACGCTTCATATCTCCTGATCCCTAAATGGTAGAGACGTAATTTTTTCTGCGTTTAGTTCGTAACGGACAGGGGAAGAAGAAAAGCTATCGTTTTTTGCTGGAAAAAGTTTAATAAAGGCGTAAAAAATTATGATCTAAAGGGTTTTTTTAAGGAATTTGCAAAATTCTCTAAAAACAGTCCTGAACAAATCGCTCTAGCTGAAAAATTATAAGAGATATCAAAACAATTATTTCACTGTGAGTATCAGCAGGCTTTTGAGGACTATGTTGCTCATTTTTATGTTTGTACAAAAATCGGTGTAGGCACAGCGACGATGTAAAAAAGTGGATCATTTGGGGTGATGGAGGTCCAAAGCGTCTTCAGGATTTTGCAAATTCGCTACTCCCGAACAAATTGTTCCTGCGGCAAAACCGTAACAGTTATCCACAAAATTCCTTTTTTGTGAGTGCCAGAAGGGTTGGGACATTCATGTGTGAAAGTCTCATGCCTGTACATCAAACGGTTTAGGAGTAGCGATGATGCGAAAACGTGTGATGTTTTGGATTTTCAGACGTCATTTTTCAAAACCGCTCCATAGGAAATGAATGGGGAGGATTTCGGGTTTGTGTCGGTCTGAGGTGATTTGTGAAAAATCTATAAATGCTACACCAATGAGGGTTACATTTCCTGAATCCTGACAAAAATACCTACGTTTTGATGTATAATTTGTCTACATAGAGTGAAAATTGAGCGAGTAGGCTGAAGTTGTTCGGAGTTTTGAAATCTTTGAAAACGCTAGAGTGGGCCACTCTAAGAGTCTGAGAATTCCGTCATTGACTTTCATTATAAACGATGATTTCGCTGATTTTTGGACATGAGATTTGAGGAGTAACTGTGAAGAGACGATAAAAGATATCCCCATCCCGTTTTCACTTCTGAGTGGTTCACAGATATGTCTACAAACTGGAAGTTAAACGGTGTTCGTAGGTGAAAGCATGACGACACAGTACAGCGTTGAAAATGGCCATTTGGAGGCTTTTTTGAGGCTTTCTTTCTGCACTTTCCATCTGAGCTATACTGTAGCGCCATATATGGGCATGCAGTATTGGGACCATAAGGGGTTGGATCCCCCATTGAAAAGCATTGGATGTTTGACACGTCATAGCTTGGAGATGCTTTATGCGACGTAGCCCAAATTTCTTGTGGAGCTTTCTCTCTAGAGTAAGAACACACTCTGTGAAGCAGAAGTTGGTGAGACCTTCCTAGAGCTACTTCCGGTTAGCAACATGCTAACAGTTAGCCGCTAACAGGGTTGTGTTCAGTATCACCAGGTGAGTGTACTCTGTCAGTTTGGTCCAAATCCTGTACTGGGAAGTGCCTCAAAAAGGGTGCCAATACTTAATGTCACCAAAGGTCACCAAAGGTCATGAGTCAGATTGGCCTCCTTTAGCAACTCAGCCTCACCACATCTGGGCCCAGAACTCAACATTTGACCAAAATGGTCAGTAGCGCCATTTCCCACATGTGGGTGGTGCTGTATTGGCCAATTATGTCGTGTCTGGGCATCATGCCAGATCCTGTTGGAAGCAAAGGCCCAATAGGAAAGCATGTGAAATCCAAAATGGGACAGAAAAGTGACACAAGGCTGAAAGTCACTTGAAAATTTAAAAATGTTAAGAGGAAGTGACTGTGCGAATTTCAGATTCCTACATTAATCACAGCCGCTGCAGCGGGCGTCGAAAGTTGCCATTGTATCCCAATGGAGCTTCTCCCTCTGGCCCTCAGAGTTCCGTCGTCATGGAAACTCACTCACACCTCTGCTGCAGGCCAGTCTACCGAAGTGCAGAGACTTTGCTCACAATAAGTCCCATTGGATTATAATGGAGAACTTTGCCCCGAACAACGCTCCATATCTCCTGATCCGTAAATGGTAGAGACGTAATTTTTTCTGCGTTTATTTCGTAACGGATAGGGGAAGAAGACAGGCTATCGGTTCTTGCTGGAAAAAGTTTAATAAAGGCGTGAAAAATTATGATATAAAGGTGATTTTTATGGACTTTCAGAAATCCTCTAAAAACGGTCCCGAACAAATCGCTATAGCTGAAAAAGTATAAGAGATATGAAAATAATTCTTTCACTATGAGTATCAGCAGGCTTTTGAGGACTATGGTGCCCATTTTCATGTTTGTACAAACATCGGTGTAGGCACAGCGACGATGTAAAAAAGTGGATGATGTGGGAAAATGCAGCTGAAAAGCGTTTTCAGGAATTTGCACATTCGCTACTCCCGAACAAATTGTTCCTGCGGTAAAACCGTAACAGTTATCCAAACAATTCCTTTTTTATGAGTGCCAGAAGGGTCGGGACATTCATGTGTGAAAGTCTCATGTTTGTACATGAAACGGTTTCGGAGTAGCGACGATGCGAAAACGTGTGATGTTTTGGATTTTCAGACGTCATTTTTCAAAACCGCTCCATAGGAAATGAATGGGGGAGGTTTCGGGTTTGTGTCGCTCTGAGGTGATTTGCGAAAAATCTATAAATGCTACAGCAATGAGGGTTACATTTCCTGAATCCAGACAAAAATACCTACGTTTTGATGTATAATTTATGTGGATAGGTTGAAAATTGAGCGACTGAGAAGAAGTTGTTCGGAGAAGAAGAATTTGTTGAATTTCTAGAGTGCGCACTCTATAACTGCCTCCTTGACGACCATAGCAACGCATGTTATTTGCTGAATTTCTTGAAAAGCCAAAATTATTTTAAGGAGGTACTATATGAAAATGGTAAAAGATATGAAAAAGCTGAAATAGACCATAATAGCTGAAAGATATCACTACATTTTAAAAGTTGAATGGCGTTTCTAGCTGAAAGTAGGCTGAAGCAGTAAGCTGTCAAAAAGCAGCCTAAATGAGCGGAATTTTAGTGAATTACATTCATTTCCTATGGGAGAAAAAAAGCTGAAAATTTGCAGAAAAAGCTGAATATTTTAAAAAGTTGAAGAGTTAAAAGTACAAAAAGATATAGCCATCGATTCCAGAAGAAGCTGAATAGTTTAAAAGTTGAATGGTTGAAATCGGAGAAAAATTGTAGGAGGAGAAGCGAATCAAACTTTAAACAGTAAAAACGCATTTGGAAGAATATCCTATAATAATAATAAGAAGAACTAGAAAAATTTGCATTTCCTGCGAAAATGCACTGTGAATGCAGTAAGCTGAATGATTGAGCAAAAGATGCAGAAGATCTTTGAAGAAGAGAAAAAATAGCTGAAAAGCATTGCAAAAGTTGAAAAAGTTGAAGAAGTTGAAAAAGTTGAAGAATTTGAACATGAAAGAACAATAGCTGAATGATTAGAAGAAGAAAAAACTGAGGGAATGGCACCAAACATTTCCTAACTCATTCTAAACACTGAATCGTTTAACAAAGCAGAAGTAGAATTTCAAACTTGAATATACTGTAGCCATATGTGGGCCTGCTTTTCTAGGAGTATAAGGGGTTTCGCCCCCATTGAAAAGCATTGGATGTTTGACACCTCCTAACTTGGAGATGCTTTATGCGACGAGGCCCAAATTTATTGTGGAGCATTCTGTATAAAGGAGGTACAGACTCTGTAAAGCAGAAGTTTGTAGGACCTTCCTAGAGCTACTTCCGGTTAGCAACATGCTAACCATTAGCCGCTAACAGGGTTGTGTTCAGTATCACCGTGTGATTGTACTCTGTTAGTTTGGTCCAAATCCTGTACTGGGAAGTGCCTCAAAAAGGGTGCCAATACTTAATGTCACAAAAAGGTCACCAAAGGTCATGGGTCAGATTGGCCTCCTTTAGCAACTCAGCCTCACCACATCTTGGCCCAGAACTCAACATTTGACCAAAATGGCGTGTAGCGCCATTTCCCGCAGGTGGGTGGTGCTGTATTGGCCAATTGGGTCGTCTCTGGGCATCATGCCAGGTCCTGTTGGAAGCAAAGGCCCAATAGGAAAGCATGTGAAATCCAAAATGGGACAGAAAAGTGACACATGGCTGAAAGTCACTTGAAAATTTTAAAATGTCAAGAGGAAGTGACTGTGCGAATTTCAGATTCCTACATTAATCACAGCAACTGCGGTGAGCGTCGAAAGTTGCCATTCTATCTCAATGGAGCCTCTCCCTCTGGCCCTCAGAGTTCCGTCGTCATGGAAACTCACTGACACACCTGCAGCAGGCCAGTCTACCGAAGTGCAGACACTTTGCTCAAAATATGTCCCATTGGGTTATAATGGAGAACTTTGCCTCACACAACGCTCCATATCTCCTGATCCGTAAATGGTAGAGACGTATTTTTTTCTGCGTTTATTTCTTAACGGATAGGGGAAGAAGACTTGCTATCGGTTTTTGCTGGAAATATTTTAATAAAGGCGTAAGAAATTATGATATAAAGGGGATTTTTAAGGAATTTAAAAAATCCTCTAAAACCGGTCCCGAACAAATCGCTCTAGCTGAAAAGTATAAGAGATATCAAAATAATTCTTTCACTGTGAGTATCAGCAGGCTTTTGAGGACTATGTTGCTCATTTTTATGTTTGTACAAAAATCGGTGTAGGTACAGCGACGATGTAAAAAAGTGGATCATTTGGAAAAATTTAGCTCTAAAGCATTTTCCGGATTTTGCACATTCACTACTGCCGAACAAATTGTTCCTGCGGCAAAACCGTAACAGTTATCCAAAAAATTTATTTTTTGTGAGTGCCAGAAGGGTTGGGACATTCATGTGTGAAAGTCTCATTTCTGTACATTAAACGGTTTAGGAGTAGCGACGATGCGAAAACGTGTGATGTTTTGGATTTTCAGACGTCATTTTTCAAAACCGCTCCATAGGAAATGAATGGGGGTGGTTTCGGGTTTGTGTCGCTCTGAGGTGATTTGCGAAAAATCTATAAATGCTACACCAATGAGGGTTACATTTCCTGAATCCAGACAAAAATGCCTACGTTTTGATGTATAATTTATGTGGATAGGTTGAAAATTGAGCGAGTGAGAAGAAGTTGTTCGGAGAAGAAGAATTTGTTGAATTTCTAGAGTGTGCACTCTATAACTGCCTCCTTGACGACCATAGCAACGCATGTTATTTGCTGAATTTCTTGAAAAGCCAAAATTATTTTAAGGAGGTACTATATGAAAATGGTAAAATATATGAAAAAGCTGAAATATACCATAATAGCTGAAAGATATCACTACATTTTAAAAGTTGAATGGCGTTTCTAGCTGAAAGTAGGCTGGAGCAGTAAGCTGTCAAAAAGCAGATGAAATGAGCGGAATTTTAGTGAATTACATTCATTTTCTATGGGAGAAAAAAAAGCTGAAAATATGCAGAAAAAGCTGAATATTTTAAAAAGTTGAAAAGTTATAAGTACAAAAAGATATAGCCATCGATTCCAGAAGAAGCTGAATAGTTTAAAAGTTGAATGGTTGAAATCGGAGAAAAACTGTAGGAGGAGAAGCGAATCAAACTTTAAACAGTAAAAAGGCGAAAGAGGATCTCAATAACTGTGAATGCCTACTGCATTCACAGTAATTTGCATTTCCTGCGAAAATGCACTGTGAATGCAGATAGCTGAATGATTGAGCAAAAGATGCAGAAGATCTTTGAAGAACAGAAAAAATAGCTGAAAAGCATTGAAGAAGTTGAAAAAGTTGAAGAAGTTGAAAAAGTTGAAGAATTTGAAAGAGTTGAAGAATTTGAACATGAAAGAACAATAGCTGAATGATTAGAAGAAGAAAAAACTGAGGGCAAGGCACCAAACATTTCCTAACTCATTCTAAACACTGAATCATTTAACAAAGCAGAAGTAGAATTTTAAACTTGAATATACTGTAGCCATATGTGGGCCTGCATTTCTAGGGAGTATAAGGGGTTTCGCCCCCATTGAAAAGCATTGGATGTTTGACACCTCCTAGCTTGGAGATGCTTTACGTGACGTGGCCCAAATTTATAGTGGAGCATTCTGTATAAAGGAGGTAAAGACTCTGTAAAGCAGAAGTTTGTAGGACCTTCCTAGAGCTACTTCCGGTTAGCAACATGCTAACAGTTAGCCGCTAACAGGGTTGTGTTCAGTATCACCAGGTGAGTGTACTCTGTCAGTTTGGTCCAAATCCTGTACTGGGAAGTGCCTCAAAAAGGGTGCCAATACTTAATGTCACCAAAGGTCACCAAAGGTCATGAGTCAGATTGGCCTCCTTTAGCAACTCAGCCTCACCACATCTGGGCCCAGAACTCAACATTTGACCAAAATGGTCAGTAGCGCCATTTCCCACATGTGGGTGGTGCTGTATTGGCCAATTATGTCGTGTCTGGGCATCATGCCAGATCCTGTTGGAAGCAAAGGCCCAATAGGAAAGCATGTGAAATCCAAAATGGGACAGAAAAGTGACACATGGCTGAAAGTCACTTGAAAATTTAAAAATGTTAAGAGGAAGTGACTGTGCGAATTTCAGATTCCTACATTAATCACAGCCGCTGCAGCGGGCGTCAAAAGTTGCCATTGTATCCCAATGGAGCTTCTCCCTCTGGGCCTCAGAGTTCCGTCGTCATGGAAACTCACTCACACCTCTGCTGCAGGCCAGTCTACCGAAGTGCAGAGACTTTGCTCACAATAAGTCCCATTGGATTATAATGGAGAACTTTGCCCCGAACAACGCTCCATATCTCCTGATCCGTAAATGGTAGAGACGTAATTTTTTCTGCGTTTATTTCGTAACGGATAGGGGAAGAAGACAGGCTATCGGTTCTTGCTGGAAAAAGTTTAATAAAGGCGTGAAAAATTATGATATAAAGGTGATTTTTATGGACTTTCAGAAATCCTCTAAAAACGGTCCCGAACAAATCGCTATAGCTGAAAAAGTATAAGAGATATGAAAATAATTCTTTCACTATGAGTATCAGCAGGCTTTTGAGGACTATGGTGCCCATTTTCATGTTTGTACAAACATCGGTGTAGGCACAGCGACGATGTAAAAAAGTGGATGATGTGGGAAAATGCAGCTGAAAAGCGTTTTCAGGAATTTGCACATTCGCTACTCCCGAACAAATTGTTCCTGCGGTAAAACCGTAACAGTTATCCAAACAATTCCTTTTTTATGAGTGCCAGAAGGGTCGGGACATTCATGTGTGAAAGTCTCATGTTTGTACATGAAACGGTTTCGGAGTAGCGACGATGCGAAAACGTGTGATGTTTTGGATTTTCAGACGTCATTTTTCAAAACCGCTCCATAGGAAATGAATGGGGGAGGTTTCGGGTTTGTGTCGCTCTGAGGTGATTTGCGAAAAATCTATAAATGCTACAGCAATGAGGGTTACATTTCCTGAATCCAGACAAAAATACCTACGTTTTGATGTATAATTTATGTGGATAGGTTGAAAATTGAGCGACTGAGAAGAAGTTGTTCGGAGAAGAAGAATTTGTTGAATTTCTAGAGTGCGCACTCTATAACTGCCTCCTTGACGACCATAGCAACGCATGTTATTTGCTGAATTTCTTGAAAAGCCAAAATTATTTTAAGGAGGTACTATATGAAAATGGTAAAAGATATGAAAAAGCTGAAATAGACCATAATAGCTGAAAGATATCACTACATTTTAAAAGTTGAATGGCGTTTCTAGCTGAAAGTAGGCTGAAGCAGTAAGCTGTCAAAAAGCAGCCTAAATGAGCGGAATTTTAGTGAATTACATTCATTTCCTATGGGAGAAAAAAAGCTGAAAATTTGCAGAAAAAGCTGAATATTTTAAAAAGTTGAAGAGTTAAAAGTACAAAAAGATATAGCCATCGATTCCAGAAGAAGCTGAATAGTTTAAAAGTTGAATGGTTGAAATCGGAGAAAAATTGTAGGAGGAGAAGCGAATCAAACTTTAAACAGTAAAAACGCATTTGGAAGAATATCCTATAATAATAATAAGAAGAACTAGAAAAATTTGCATTTCCTGCGAAAATGCACTGTGAATGCAGTAAGCTGAATGATTGAGCAAAAGATGCAGAAGATCTTTGAAGAAGAGAAAAAATAGCTGAAAAGCATTGCAAAAGTTGAAAAAGTTGAAGAAGTTGAAAAAGTTGAAGAATTTGAACATGAAAGAACAATAGCTGAATGATTAGAAGAAGAAAAAACTGAGGGAATGGCACCAAACATTTCCTAACTCATTCTAAACACTGAATCGTTTAACAAAGCAGAAGTAGAATTTCAAACTTGAATATACTGTAGCCATATGTGGGCCTGCTTTTCTAGGAGTATAAGGGGTTTCGCCCCCATTGAAAAGCATTGGATGTTTGACACCTCCTAACTTGGAGATGCTTTATGCGACGAGGCCCAAATTTATTGTGGAGCATTCTGTATAAAGGAGGTACAGACTCTGTAAAGCAGAAGTTTGTAGGACCTTCCTAGAGCTACTTCCGGTTAGCAACATGCTAACCATTAGCCGCTAACAGGGTTGTGTTCAGTATCACCGTGTGATTGTACTCTGTTAGTTTGGTCCAAATCCTGTACTGGGAAGTGCCTCAAAAAGGGTGCCAATACTTAATGTCACAAAAAGGTCACCAAAGGTCATGGGTCAGATTGGCCTCCTTTAGCAACTCAGCCTCACCACATCTTGGCCCAGAACTCAACATTTGACCAAAATGGCGTGTAGCGCCATTTCCCGCAGGTGGGTGGTGCTGTATTGGCCAATTGGGTCGTCTCTGGGCATCATGCCAGGTCCTGTTGGAAGCAAAGGCCCAATAGGAAAGCATGTGAAATCCAAAATGGGACAGAAAAGTGACACATGGCTGAAAGTCACTTGAAAATTTTAAAATGTCAAGAGGAAGTGACTGTGCGAATTTCAGATTCCTACATTAATCACAGCAACTGCGGTGAGCGTCGAAAGTTGCCATTCTATCTCAATGGAGCCTCTCCCTCTGGCCCTCAGAGTTCCGTCGTCATGGAAACTCACTGACACACCTGCAGCAGGCCAGTCTACCGAAGTGCAGACACTTTGCTCAAAATATGTCCCATTGGGTTATAATGGAGAACTTTGCCTCACACAACGCTCCATATCTCCTGATCCGTAAATGGTAGAGACGTATTTTTTTCTGCGTTTATTTCTTAACGGATAGGGGAAGAAGACTTGCTATCGGTTTTTGCTGGAAATATTTTAATAAAGGCGTAAGAAATTATGATATAAAGGGGATTTTTAAGGAATTTAAAAAATCCTCTAAAACCGGTCCCGAACAAATCGCTCTAGCTGAAAAGTATAAGAGATATCAAAATAATTCTTTCACTGTGAGTATCAGCAGGCTTTTGAGGACTATGTTGCTCATTTTTATGTTTGTACAAAAATCGGTGTAGGTACAGCGACGATGTAAAAAAGTGGATCATTTGGAAAAATTTAGCTCTAAAGCATTTTCCGGATTTTGCACATTCACTACTGCCGAACAAATTGTTCCTGCGGCAAAACCGTAACAGTTATCCAAAAAATTTATTTTTTGTGAGTGCCAGAAGGGTTGGGACATTCATGTGTGAAAGTCTCATTTCTGTACATTAAACGGTTTAGGAGTAGCGACGATGCGAAAACGTGTGATGTTTTGGATTTTCAGACGTCATTTTTCAAAACCGCTCCATAGGAAATGAATGGGGGTGGTTTCGGGTTTGTGTCGCTCTGAGGTGATTTGCGAAAAATCTATAAATGCTACACCAATGAGGGTTACATTTCCTGAATCCAGACAAAAATGCCTACGTTTTGATGTATAATTTATGTGGATAGGTTGAAAATTGAGCGAGTGAGAAGAAGTTGTTCGGAGAAGAAGAATTTGTTGAATTTCTAGAGTGTGCACTCTATAACTGCCTCCTTGACGACCATAGCAACGCATGTTATTTGCTGAATTTCTTGAAAAGCCAAAATTATTTTAAGGAGGTACTATATGAAAATGGTAAAATATATGAAAAAGCTGAAATATACCATAATAGCTGAAAGATATCACTACATTTTAAAAGTTGAATGGCGTTTCTAGCTGAAAGTAGGCTGGAGCAGTAAGCTGTCAAAAAGCAGATGAAATGAGCGGAATTTTAGTGAATTACATTCATTTTCTATGGGAGAAAAAAAAGCTGAAAATATGCAGAAAAAGCTGAATATTTTAAAAAGTTGAAAAGTTATAAGTACAAAAAGATATAGCCATCGATTCCAGAAGAAGCTGAATAGTTTAAAAGTTGAATGGTTGAAATCGGAGAAAAACTGTAGGAGGAGAAGCGAATCAAACTTTAAACAGTAAAAAGGCGAAAGAGGATCTCAATAACTGTGAATGCCTACTGCATTCACAGTAATTTGCATTTCCTGCGAAAATGCACTGTGAATGCAGATAGCTGAATGATTGAGCAAAAGATGCAGAAGATCTTTGAAGAACAGAAAAAATAGCTGAAAAGCATTGAAGAAGTTGAAAAAGTTGAAGAAGTTGAAAAAGTTGAAGAATTTGAAAGAGTTGAAGAATTTGAACATGAAAGAACAATAGCTGAATGATTAGAAGAAGAAAAAACTGAGGGCAAGGCACCAAACATTTCCTAACTCATTCTAAACACTGAATCATTTAACAAAGCAGAAGTAGAATTTTAAACTTGAATATACTGTAGCCATATGTGGGCCTGCATTTCTAGGGAGTATAAGGGGTTTCGCCCCCATTGAAAAGCATTGGATGTTTGACACCTCCTAGCTTGGAGATGCTTTACGTGACGTGGCCCAAATTTATAGTGGAGCATTCTGTATAAAGGAGGTAAAGACTCTGTAAAGCAGAAGTTTGTAGGACCTTCCTAGAGCTACTTCCGGTTAGCAACATGCTAACAGTTAGCCGCTAACAGGGTTGTGTTCAGTATCACCAGGTGAGTGTACTCTGTCAGTTTGGTCCAAATCCTGTACTGGGAAGTGCCTCAAAAAGGGTGCCAATACTTAATGTCACCAAAGGTCACCAAAGGTCATGAGTCAGATTGGCCTCCTTTAGCAACTCAGCCTCACCACATCTGGGCCCAGAACTCAACATTTGACCAAAATGGTCAGTAGCGCCATTTCCCACATGTGGGTGGTGCTGTATTGGCCAATTATGTCGTGTCTGGGCATCATGCCAGATCCTGTTGGAAGCAAAGGCCCAATAGGAAAGCATGTGAAATCCAAAATGGGACAGAAAAGTGACACATGGCTGAAAGTCACTTGAAAATTTAAAAATGTTAAGAGGAAGTGACTGTGCGAATTTCAGATTCCTACATTAATCACAGCCGCTGCAGCGGGCGTCAAAAGTTGCCATTGTATCCCAATGGAGCTTCTCCCTCTGGGCCTCAGAGTTCCGTCGTCATGGAAACTCACTCACACCTCTGCTGCAGGCCAGTCTACCGAAGTGCAGAGACTTTGCTCACAATAAGTCCCATTGGATTATAATGGAGAACTTTGCCCCGAACAACGCTCCATATCTCCTGATCCGTAAATGGTAGAGACGTAATTTTTTCTGCGTTTATTTTGTAACGGATAGGGGAAGAAGACAGGCTATCGGTTTTTGCTGGAAAAAGTTTAATAAAGGCGTG
The DNA here is from genome assembly GCA_037039145.1 of Fundulus diaphanus. Lineage (NCBI taxonomy): Eukaryota > Metazoa > Chordata > Actinopteri > Cyprinodontiformes > Fundulidae > Fundulus > Fundulus diaphanus. The sequence goes on along the minus strand of CM073124.1, from coordinate 5,696,835 downwards.
AAAAATTATGATATAAAGGGAATTTTTATGGACTTTCAGAAATCCTCTAAAAACGGTCCCGAACAAATCGCTGTAGCTGAAAAAGTATAAGAGATATCAAAATAATTCTTTCACTATGAGTATCAGCAGGCTTTTGAGGACTATGGTGCCCATTTTCATGTTTGTACAAAAATCGGTGTAGGCACAGCGACGATGTAAAAAAGTGGATGATGTGGGAAAATGCAGCTGAAAAGCGTTTTCAGGAATTTGCACATTCGCTACTCCCGAACAAATTGTTCCTGCGGTAAAACCGTAACAGTTATCCAAACAATTCCTTTTTTATGAGTGCCAGAAGGGTCGGAACATTCATGTGTGAAAGTATCATGCTTGTACATGAAACGGTTTCGGAGTAGCGACGATGCGAAAACGTGTGATGTTTTCAATTTTCAGGCGTCATTTTTCAAAACCGCTCCATAGGAAATGAATGGGGGAGGTTTCGGGTTTGTGTCGCTCTGAGGTGATTTGCGAAAAATCTATAAATGCTACAGCAATGAGGGTTACATTTCCTGAATCCAGACAAAAATTCCTACGTTTTGATGTATAATTTATGTGGATAGGTTGAAAATTGAGCGACTGAGAAGAAGTTGTTTGGAGAAGAAGAATTTGTTGAATTTCTAGAGTGCGCACTCTATAACTGCCTCCTTGACGACCATAGCAACGCATGTTATTTGCTGAATTTCTTGAAAAGCCAAAATTATTTTAAGGAGGTACTATATGAAAATGGTAAAAGATATGAAAAAGCTGAAATAGACCATAATAGCTGAAAGATATCACTACATTTTAAAAGTTGAATGGCGTTTCTAGCTGAAAGTAGGCTGAAGCAGTAAGCTTTCAAAAAGCAGCTGAAATGAGCGGAATTTTAGTGAATTACATTCATTTCCTATGGGAGAAAAAAAGCTGAAAATTTGCAGAAAAAGCTGAATATTTTAAAAAGTTGAAGAGTTAAAAGTACAAAAAGATATAGCCATCGATTCCAGAAGAAGCTGAATAGTTTAAAAGTTGAATGGTTGAAATCGGAGAAAAATTGTAGGAGGAGAAGCGAATCAAACTTTAAACAGTAAAAACGCATTTGGAAGAATATCCTATAATAACTAGAAAAATTTGCATTTCCTGCGAAAATGCACTGTGAATGCAGATAGCTGAATGATTGAGCAAAAGATGCAGAAGATCTTTGAAGAAGAGAAAAAATAGCTGAAAAGCATTGAAGAAGTTGAAAAAGTTGAAGAAGTTGAAAAAGTTGAAGAATTTGAAAGAGTTGAAGAATTTGAACATGAAAGAACAATAGCTGAATGATTAGAAGAAGAAAAAACTGAGGGTAAGGCACCAAACATTTCCTAACTCATTCTAAACACTGAATCATTTAACAAAGCAGAAGTAGAATTTCAAACTTGAATATACTGTAGCCATATGTGGGCCTGCATTTCTAGGGAGTATAAGGGGTTTCGCCCCCATTGAAAAGCATTGGATGTTTGACACCTCCTAGCTTGGAGATGCTTTACGTGACGTGGCCCAAATTTATAGTGGAGCATTCTGTATAAAGGAGGTAAAGACTCTGTAAAGCAGAAGTTTGTAGGACCTTCCTAGAGCTACTTCCGGTTAGCAACATGCTAACAGTTAGCCGCTAACAGGGTTGTGTTCAGTATCACCAGGTGAGTGTACTCTGTCAGTTTGGTCCAAATCCTGTACTGGGAAGTGCCTCAAAAAGGGTGCCAATACTTAATGTCACCAAAGGTCACCAAAGGTCATGAGTCAGATTGGCCTCCTTTAGCAACTCAGCCTCACCACATCTGGGCCCAGAACTCAACATTTGACCAAAATGGTCAGTAGCGCCATTTCCCACATGTGGGTGGTGCTGTATTGGCCAATTATGTCGTGTCTGGGCATCATGCCAGATCCTGTTGGAAGCAAAGGCCCAATAGGAAAGCATGTGAAATCCAAAATGGGACAGAAAAGTGACACATGGCTGAAAGTCACTTGAAAATTTAAAAATGTTAAGAGGAAGTGACTGTGCGAATTTCAGATTCCTACATTAATCACAGCCGCTGCAGCGGGCGTCGAAAGTTGCCATTGTATCCCAATGGAGCTTCTCCCTCTGGCCCTCAGAGTTCCGTCGTCATGGAAACTCACTCACACCTCTGCTGCAGGCCAGTCTACCGAAGTGCAGAGACTTTGCTCACAATAAGTCCCATTGGATTATAATGGAGAACTTTGCCCCGAACAACGCTCCATATCTCCTGATCCGTAAATGGTAGAGACGTCATTTTTTCTGCGTTTATTTCGTAACGGATAGGGGAAGAAGACAGGCTATCGGTTTTTGCTGGAAAAAGTTTAATAAAGGCGTGAAAAATTATGATATAAAGGTTATTTTTATGGACTTTCAGAAATCCTCTAAAAACGGTCCCGAACAAATCGCTGTAGCTGAAAAAGTATAAGAGATATCAAAATAATTCTTTCACTATGAGTATCAGCAGGCTTTTGAAGACTATGGTGCCCATTTTCATGTTTGTACAAAAATCGGTGTAGGCACAGCGACGATGTAAAAAAGTGGATGATGTGGGAAAATGCAGCTGAAAAGCGTTTTCAGGAATTTGCACATTCGCTACTCCCGAACAAATTGTTCCTGCGGTAAAACCGTAACAGTTATCCAAACAATTCCTTTTTTATGAGTGCCAGAAGGGTCGGGACATTCATGTGTGAAAGTCTCATGCTTGTACATGAAACGGTTTCGGAGTAGCGACGATGCGAAAACGTGTGATGTTTTCAATTTTCAGGCGTCATTTTTCAAAACCGCTCCATAGGAAATGAATGGGGGAGGTTTCGGGTTTGTGTCGCTCTGAGGTGATTTGCGAAAAATCTATAAATGCTACAGCAATGAGGGTTACATTTCCTGAATCCAGACAAAAATTCCTACGTTTTGATGTGTAATTTATGTGGATAGGTTGAAAATTGAGCGACTGAGAAGAAGTTGTTCGGAGAAGAAGAATTTGTTGAATTTCTAGAGTGCGCACTCTATAACTGCCTCCTTGACGACCATAGCAACGCATGTTATTTGCTGAATTTCTTGAAAAGCCAAAATTATTTTAAGGAGGTACTATATGAAAATGGTAAAAGATATGAAAAAGCTGAAATATACCATAATAGCTGAAAGATATCACTACATTTTAAAAGTTGAATGGCGTTTCTAGCTGAAAGTAGGCTGAAGCAGTAAGCTGTCAAAAAGCAGCTGAAATGAGCGGAATTTTAGTGATTTACATTCATTTCCTATGGTAGAAAAAAAAGCTGAAAATTTGCAGGAAAAGCTGAATATTTTAAAAAGTTGAAAAGATATAAGTACAAAAAGATATAGCCATCGATTCCAGAAGAAGCTGAATAGTTTAAAAGTTGAACGGTTGAAATCGGAGAAAAACTGTAGGAGGAGAAGCGAATCAAACTTTAAACAGTAAAAAGGCAAAAGAGGATCTCAATAACTGTGAATGCCTACTGCATTCACAGTAATAATAAGAAGAATAAAGAATAAAGAGAAACAGGATCTCAAGAACTGTGAATGCCTACTGCATTCACAGTAATAAAGAATAAAGAGAAACAGGATCTCAAGAACTGTGAATGCCTACTGCATTCACAGTAACTAGAAAAATTTGCATTTCCTGCGAAAATGCACTGTGAATGCAGATAGCTGAATGATTGAGCAAAATATGCAGAAGATCTTTGAAGAAGAGAAAAAATAGCTGAAAAGCATTGAAGAAGTTGAAAAAGTTGAAAAAGTTGAAGAATTTGAAAGAGTTGAAGAATTTGAACATGAAAGAACAATAGCTGAATGATTAGAAGAAGAAAAAACTGAGGGTAAGGCACCAAACATTTCCTAACTCATTCTAAACACTGAATCATTTAACAAAGCAGAAGTAGAATTTCAAACTTGAATATACTGTAGCCATATGTGGGCCTGCATTTCTAGGGAGTATAAGGGGTTTCGCCCCCATTGAAAAGCATTGGATGTTTGACACCTCCTAGCTTGGAGATGCTTTACGTGACGTGGCCCAAATTTATAGTGGAGCATTCTGTATAAAGGAGGTAAAGACTCTGTAAAGCAGAAGTTTGTCCGAGCTTCCTAGAGCTACTTCCAATTAGCAACATGCTAACCGTTAGCCGCTAACAGGGTTGTGTTCAGTATCACCAGGTGAGTGTACTCTGTCAGTTTGGTCCAAATCCTGTACTGGGAAGTGCCTCAAAAAGGGTGCCAATACTTAATGTCACCAAAGGTCACCAAAGGTCATAAGTCAGATTGGCCTCCTTTAGCAACTCAGCCTCACCACATCTGGGCCCAGAACTCAACATTTGACCAAAATGGTCAGTAGCGCCATTTCCCACATGTGGGTGGTGCTGTATTGGCCAATTATGTCGTGTCTGGGCATCATGCCAGATCCTGTTGGAAGCAAAGGCCCAATAGGAAAGCATGTGAAATCCAAAATGGGACAGAAAAGTGACACATGGCTGAAAGTCACTTGAAAATTTAAAAATGTTAAGAGGAAGTGACTGTGCGAATTTCAGATTCCTACATTAATCACAGCCGCTGCAGCGGGCGTCGAAAGTTGCCATTGTATCCCAATGGAGCTTCTCCCTCTGGCCCTCAGAGTTCCGTCGTCATGGAAACTCACTCACACCTGCAGCGGGCCAGTCTACCGAAGTGCAGAGACTTTGCTCACAATAAGTCCCATTGGATTATAATGGAGAACTTTGCCCCGAACAACGCTCCATATCTCCTGATCCGTAAATGGTAGAGACGTAATTTTTTCTGCGTTTATTTCGTAACGGATAGGGGAAGAAGACAGGCTATCGGTTTTTGCTGGAAAAAGTTTAATAAAGGCGTGAAAAATTATGATATAAAGGTAATTTTTATGGACTTTCAGAAATCCTCTAAAAACGGTCCCGAACAAATCGCTGTAGCTGAAAAAGTATAAGAGATATCAAAATAATTCTTTCACTATGAGTATCAGCAGGCTTTTGAGGACTATGGTGCCCATTTTCATGTTTGTACAAAAATCGGTGTAGGCACAGCGACGATGTAAAAAAGTGGATGATGTGGGAAAATGCAGCTGAAAAGCGTTTTCAGGAATTTGCACATTCGCTACTCCCGAACAAATTGTTCCTGCGGTAAAACCGTAACAGTTATCCAAACAATTCCTTTTTTATGAGTGCCAGAAGGGTCGGGACATTCATGTGTGAAAGTCTCATGCTTGTACATGAAACGGTTTCAGAGTAGCGACGATGCGAAAACGTGTGATGTTTTCAATTTTCAGGCGTCATTTTTCAAAACCGCTCCATAGGAAATGAATGGGGGAGGTTTCGGGTTTGTGTCGCTCTGAGGTGATTTGCGAAAAATCTATAAATGCTACAGCAATGAGGGTTACATTTCCTGAATCCAGACAAAAATTCCTACGTTTTGATGTATAATTTATGTGGATAGGTTGAAAATTGAGTGACTGAGAAGAAGTTGTTCGGAGAAGAAGAATTTGTTGAATTTCTAGAGTGCGCACTCTATAACTGCCTCCTTGATGACCATAGCAACGCATGTTATTTGCTGAATTTCTTGAAAAGCCAAAATTATTTTAAGGAGGTACTATATGAAAATGGTAAAAGATATGAAAAAGCTGAAATATACCATAATAGCTGAAAGATATCACTACATTTTAAAAGTTGAATGGCGTTTCTAGCTGAAAGTAGGCTGAAGCAGTAAGCTGTCAAAAAGCAGCTGAAATGAGCAGAATTTCAGTGAATTACATTCATTTCCTATGGGAGAAAAAAAGCTGAAAATTTGCAGAAAAAGCTGAATATTTTAAAAAGTTGAAGAGTTAAAACTACAAAAAGATATAGCCATCGATTCCAGAAGAAGCTGAATAGTTTAAAAGTTGAATGGTTGAAATCGGAGAAAAATTGTAGGAGGAGAAGCGAATCAAACTTTAAACAGTAAAAACGCATTAGGAAGAATAAACACTAAGAAGAAGAAGAAGAAGAAGAAGAAGAAGAATAAAGAACTAGAAAAATTTGCATTTCCTGCGAAAATGCACTGTGAATGCAGATAGCTGAATGATTGAGCAAAAGATGCAGAAGATCTTTAAAGAAGAGAAAAAATAGCTGAAAAGCATTGAAGAAGTTGAAAAAGTTGAAGAAGTTGAAAAAGTAGAAGAATTTGAAAGAGTTGAAGAATTTGAACATGAAAGAACAATAGCTGAATGATTAAAAGAAGAAAAAACTGAGGGTAAGGCACCAAACATTTCCTAACTCATTCTAAACACTGAATCATTTAACAAAGCAGAAGTAGAATTTCAAACTTGAATATACTGTAGCCATATGTGGGCCTGCATTTCTAGGGAGTATAAGGGGTTTCGCCCCCATTGAAAAGCATTGGATGTTTGACACCTCCTAACTTGGAGATGCTTTATGTGACGTGGCCCAAATTTATAGTGGAGCATTCTGTATAAAGGAGGTAAAGACTCCGTAAAGCAGAAGTTTGTAGGACCTTCCTAGAGCTACTTCCGGTTAGCAACATGCTAACCATTAGCCGCTAACAGGGTTGTGTTCAGTATCACCGGGTGATTGTACTCTGTTAGTTTGGTCCAAATCCTGTACTGGGAAGTGCCTCAAAAAGGGGTGCCAATACTTAATGTCACCAAAGGTCACCAAAGGTCATGAGTCAGATTGGCCTCCTTTAGCAACTCAGCCTCACCACATCTGGGCCCAGAACTCAACATTTGACCAAAATGGTCAGTAGCGCCATTTCCCACATGTGGGTGGTGCTGTATTGGCCAATTATGTCGTGTCTGGGCATCATGCCAGATCCTGTTGGAAGCAAAGGCCCAATAGGAAAGCATGTGAAATCCAAAATGGGACAGAAAAGTGACACATGGCTGAAAGTCACTTGAAAATTTTAAAATGTTAAGAGGAAGTGACTGTGCGAATTTCAGATTCCTACATTAATCACAGCCGCTGCAGCGGGCGTCGAAAGTTGCCATTGTATCCCAATGGAGCTTCTCCCTCTGGCCCTCAGAGTTCCGTCGTCATGGAAACTCACTCACACCTCTGCTGCAGGCCAGTCTACCGAAGTGCAGAGACTTTGCTCACAATAAGTCCCATTGGATTATAATGGAGAACTTTGCCCCAAACAACGCTCCATATCTCCTGATCCGTAAATGGTAGAGACGTAATTTTTTCTGCGTTTATTTCGTAACGGATAGGGGAAGAAGACAGGCTATCGGTTTTTGCTGGAAAAAGTTTAATAAAGACGTGAAAAATTATGATATAAAGGTGATTTTTATGGACTTTCAGAAATCCTCTAAAAACGGTCCCGAACAAATCGCTGTAGCTGAAAAAGTATAAGAGATATCAAAATAATTCTTTCACTATGAGTATCAGCAGGCTTTTGAGGACTATGGTGCCCATTTTCATGTTTGTACAAACATCGGTGTAGGCACAGCGACGATGTAAAAAAGTGGATGATGTGGGAAAATGCAGCTGAAAAGCGTTTTCAGGAATTTGCACATTCGCTACTCCCGAACAAATTGTTCCTGCGGTAAAACCGTAACAGTTATCCAAACAATTCCTTTTTTATGAGTGCCAGAAGGGTCGGGACATTCATGTGTGAAAGTCTCATGCTTGTACATGAAACGGTTTCGGAGTAGCGACGATGCGAAAACGTGTGATGTTTTCAATTTTCAGGCGTCATTTTTCAAAACCGCTCCATAGGAAATGAATGGGGGAGGTTTCGGGTTTGTGTCGCTCTGAGGTGATTTGCGAAAAATCTATAAATGCTACAGCAATGAGGGTTACATTTCCTGAATCCAGACAAAAATTCCTACGTTTTGATGTATAATTTATGTGGATAGGTTGAAAATTGAGCGACTGAGAAGAAGTTGTTCGGAGAAGAAGAATTTGTTGAATTTCTAGAGTGCGCACTCTATAACTGCCTCCTTGACGACCATAGCAACGCATGTTATTTGCTGAATTTCTTGAAAAGCCAAAATTATTTTAAGGAGGTACTATATGAAAATGGTAAAAGATATGAAAAAGCTGAAATAGACCATAATAGCTGAAAGATATCACTACATTTTAAAAGTTGAATGGCGTTTCTAGCTGAATGTAGGCTGAAGCAGTAAGCTGTCAAAAAGCAGCTGAAATGAGCGGAATTTTAGTGAATTACATTCATTTCCTATGGGAGAAAAAAAGCTGAAAATTTGCAGAAAAAGCTGAATATTTTAAAAAGTTGAAGAGTTAAAAGTACAAAAAGATATAGCCATCGATTCCAGAAGAAGCTGAATAGTTTAAAAGTTGAATGGTTGAAATCGGAGAAAAATCGTAGGAGGAGAAGCGAATCAAACTTTAAACAGTAAAAAGGCGAAAGAGGATCTCAATAACTGTGAATGCCTACTGCATTCACAGTAATAAAGAGAAACAGGATCTCAAGAACTGTGAATGCCTACTGCATTCACAGTAACTAGAAAAATTTGCATTTCCTGCGAAAATGCACTGTGAATGCAGATAGCTGAATGATTGAGCAAAAGATGCAGAAGATCTTTAAAGAAGAGAAAAAATAGCTGAAAAGCATTGAAGAAGTTGAAAAAGTTGAAGAAGTTGAAAAAGTAGAAGAATTTGAAAGAGTTGAAGAATTTGAACATGAAAGAACAATAGCTGAATGATTAAAAGAAGAAAAAACTGAGGGTAAGGCACCAAACATTTCCTAACTCATTCTAAACACTGAATCATTTAACAAAGCAGAAGTAGAATTTCAAACTTGAATATACTGTAGCCATATGTGGGCCTGCATTTCTAGGGAGTATAAGGGGTTTCGCCCCCATTGAAAAGCATTGGATGTTTGACACCTCCTAACTTGGAGATGCTTTATGTGACGTGGCCCAAATTTATAGTGGAGCATTCTGTATAAAGGAGGTAAAGACTCCGTAAAGCAGAAGTTTGTAGGACCTTCCTAGAGCTACTTCCGGTTAGCAACATGCTAACCATTAGCCGCTAACAGGGTTGTGTTCAGTATCACCGGGTGATTGTACTCTGTTAGTTTGGTCCAAATCCTGTACTGGGAAGTGCCTCAAAAAGGGGTGCCAATACTTAATGTCACCAAAGGTCACCAAAGGTCATGAGTCAGATTGGCCTCCTTTAGCAACTCAGCCTCACCACATCTGGGCCCAGAACTCAACATTTGACCAAAATGGTCAGTAGCGCCATTTCCCACATGTGGGTGGTGCTGTATTGGCCAATTATGTCGTGTCTGGGCATCATGCCAGATCCTGTTGGAAGCAAAGGCCCAATAGGAAAGCATGTGAAATCCAAAATGGGACAGAAAAGTGACACATGGCTGAAAGTCACTTGAAAATTTTAAAATGTTAAGAGGAAGTGACTGTGCGAATTTCAGATTCCTACATTAATCACAGCCGCTGCAGCGGGCGTCGAAAGTTGCCATTGTATCCCAATGGAGCTTCTCCCTCTGGCCCTCAGAGTTCCGTCGTCATGGAAACTCACTCACACCTCTGCTGCAGGCCAGTCTACCGAAGTGCAGAGACTTTGCTCACAATAAGTCCCATTGGATTATAATGGAGAACTTTGCCCCAAACAACGCTCCATATCTCCTGATCCGTAAATGGTAGAGACGTAATTTTTTCTGCGTTTATTTCGTAACGGATAGGGGAAGAAGACAGGCTATCGGTTTTTGCTGGAAAAAGTTTAATAAAGACGTGAAAAATTATGATATAAAGGTGATTTTTATGGACTTTCAGAAATCCTCTAAAAACGGTCCCGAACAAATCGCTGTAGCTGAAAAAGTATAAGAGATATCAAAATAATTCTTTCACTATGAGTATCAGCAGGCTTTTGAGGACTATGGTGCCCATTTTCATGTTTGTACAAACATCGGTGTAGGCACAGCGACGATGTAAAAAAGTGGATGATGTGGGAAAATGCAGCTGAAAAGCGTTTTCAGGAATTTGCACATTCGCTACTCCCGAACAAATTGTTCCTGCGGTAAAACCGTAACAGTTATCCAAACAATTCCTTTTTTATGAGTGCCAGAAGGGTCGGGACATTCATGTGTGAAAGTCTCATGCTTGTACATGAAACGGTTTCGGAGTAGCGACGATGCGAAAACGTGTGATGTTTTCAATTTTCAGGCGTCATTTTTCAAAACCGCTCCATAGGAAATGAATGGGGGAGGTTTCGGGTTTGTGTCGCTCTGAGGTGATTTGCGAAAAATCTATAAATGCTACAGCAATGAGGGTTACATTTCCTGAATCCAGACAAAAATTCCTACGTTTTGATGTATAATTTATGTGGATAGGTTGAAAATTGAGCGACTGAGAAGAAGTTGTTCGGAGAAGAAGAATTTGTTGAATTTCTAGAGTGCGCACTCTATAACTGCCTCCTTGACGACCATAGCAACGCATGTTATTTGCTGAATTTCTTGAAAAGCCAAAATTATTTTAAGGAGGTACTATATGAAAATGGTAAAAGATATGAAAAAGCTGAAATAGACCATAATAGCTGAAAGATATCACTACATTTTAAAAGTTGAATGGCGTTTCTAGCTGAATGTAGGCTGAAGCAGTAAGCTGTCAAAAAGCAGCTGAAATGAGCGGAATTTTAGTGAATTACATTCATTTCCTATGGGAGAAAAAAAGCTGAAAATTTGCAGAAAAAGCTGAATATTTTAAAAAGTTGAAGAGTTAAAAGTACAAAAAGATATAGCCATCGATTCCAGAAGAAGCTGAATAGTTTAAAAGTTGAATGGTTGAAATCGGAGAAAAATCGTAGGAGGAGAAGCGAATCAAACTTTAAACAGTAAAAAGGCGAAAGAGGATCTCAATAACTGTGAATGCCTACTGCATTCACAGTAACTAGAAAAATTTGCATTTCCTGCGAAAATGCACTGTGAATGCAGATAGCTGAATGATTGAGCAAAAGATGCAGAAGATCTTTGAAGAAGAGAAAAAATAGCTGAAAAGCATTGAAGAAGTTGAAAAAGTTGAAGTTGAAAAAGTTGAAGAATTTGAAAGAGTTGAAGAATTTGAACATGAAAGAACAATAGCTGAATGATTAGAAGAAGAAAAAACTGAGGGTAAGGCACCAAACATTTCCTAACTCATTCTAAACACTGAATCATTTAACAAAGCAGAAGTAGAATTTGAAACTTGACTAGAAAAATTTGCATTTCCTGCGAAAATGCACTGTGAATGCAGATAGCTGAATGATTGAGCAAAAGATGCAGAAGATCTTTGAAGAAGAGAAAAAATAGCTGAAAAGCATTGAAGAAGTTGAAAAAGTTGAAGAAGTTGAAAATGTTGAAGAATTTGAAAGAGTTGAAGAATTTGAACATGAAAGAACAATAGCTGAATGATTAGAAGAAGAAAAAACTGAGGGAAAGGCACCAAACTTCCTAACTCATTCTAAACACTGAATCGTTTAACAAAGCAGAAGTAGAATTTCAAACTTGAATATAGCCATATGTGGGCCTGCATTTCTAGGGAGTATAAGGGGTTTCGCCCCCATTGAAAAGCATTGGATGTTTGACACCTCCTAGCTTGGAGATGCTTTACGTGACGTGGCCCAAATTTATAGTGGAGCATTCTGTATAAAGGAGGTAAAGACTCTGTAAAGCAGAAGTTTGTAGGACCTTCCTAGAGCTACTTCCGGTTAGCAACATGCTAACAGTTAGCCGCTAACAGGGTTGTGTTCAGTATCACCAGGTGAGTGTACTCTGTCAGTTTGGTCCAAATCCTGTACTGGGAAGTGCCTCAAAAAGGGTGCCAATACTTAATGTCACCAAAGGTCACCAAAGGTCATGAGTCAGATTGGCCTCCTTTAGCAACTCAGCCTCACCACATCTGGGCCCAGAACTCAACATTTGACCAAAATGGTCAGTAGCGCCATTTCCCACATGTGGGTGGTGCTGTATTGGCCAATTATGTTGTGTCTGGGCATCATGCCAGATCCTGTTGGAAGCAAAGGCCCAATAGGAAAGCATGTGAAATCCAAAATGGGACAGAAAAGTGACACATGGCTGAAAGTCACTTGAAAATTTAAAAATGTTAAGAGGAAGTGACTGTGCGAATTTCAGATTCCTACATTAATCACAGCCGCTGCAGCGGGCGTCGAAAGTTGCCATTGTATCCCAATGGAGCTTCTCCCTCTGGCCCTCAGAGTTCCGTCGTCATGGAAACTCACTCACACCTGCAGCGGGCCAGTCTACCGAAGTGCAGAGACTTTGCTCACAATAAGTCCCATTGGATTATAATGGAGAACTTTGCCCCGAACAACGCTCCATATCTCCTGATCCGTAAATGGTAGAGACGTAATTTTTTCTGCGTTTATTTCATAACGGATAGGGGAAGAAGACAGGCTATCGGTTTTTGCTGGAAAAAGTTTAATAAAGGCGTGAAAAATTATGATATAAAGGTGATTTTTATGGACTTTCAGAAATCCTCTAAAAACGGTCCCGAACAAATCGCTGTAGCTGAAAAAGTATAAGAGATATCAAAATAATTCTTTCACTATGAGTATCAGCAGGCTTTTGAGGACTATGGTGCCCATTTTCATGTTTGTACAAAAATCGGTGTAGGCACAGCGACGATGTAAAAAAGTGGATGATGTGGGAAAATGCAGCTGAAAAGCGTTTTCAGGAATTTGCACATTCGCTACTCCCGAACAAATTGTTCCTGCGGTAAAACCGTAACAGTTATCCAAACAATTCCTTTTTTATGAGTGCCAGAAGGGTCGGGACATTCATGTGTGAAAGTCTCATGCTTGTACATGAAACGGTTTCGGAGTAGCGACGATGCGAAAACGTGTGATGTTTTCAATTTTCAGGCGTCATTTTTCAAAACCGCTCCATAGGAAATGAATGGGGGAGGTTTCGGGTTTGTGTCGCTCTGAGGTGATTTGCGAAAAATCTATAAATGCTACAGCAATGAGGGTTACATTTCCTGAATCCAGACAAAAATTCCTACGTTTTGATGTATAATTTATGTGGATAGGTTGAAAATTGAGCGACTGAGAAGAAGTTGTTCGGAGAAGAAGAATTTGTTGAATTTCTAGAGTGCGCACTCTATAACTGCCTCCTTGACGACCATAGCAACGCATGTTATTTGCTGAATTTCTTGAAAAGCCAAAATTATTTTAAGGAGGTACTATATGAAAATGGTAAAAGATATGAAAAAGCTGAAATAGACCATAATAGCTGAAAGATATCACTACATTTTAAAAGTTGAATGGCGTTTCTAGCTGAAAGTAGGCTGAAGCAGTAAGCTGTCAAAAAGCAGCTGAAATGAGCGGAATTTTAGTGAATTACATTCATTTCCTATGGGAGAAAAAAAGCTGAAAATTTGCAGAAAAAGCTGAATATTTTAAAAAGTTGAAGAGTTAAAAGTACAAAAAGATATAGCCATCGATTCCAGAAGAAGCTGAATAGTTTAAAAGTTGAATGGTTGAAATCGGAGAAAAATTGTAGGAGGAGAAGCGAATCAAACTTTAAACAGTAAAAACGCATTTGGAAGAATATCCCATAAAAATAAGAATAAAGAATAAAGAGAAACAGGATCTCAAGAACTGTGAATGCCTACTGCATTCACAGTAAATATACTGTAGCCATATGTGGGCCTGCATTTCTAGGGAGTATAAGGGGTTTCGCCCCCATTGAAAAGCATTGGATGTTTGACACCTCCTAGCTTGGAGATGCTTTACGTGACGTGGCCCAAATTTATAGTGGAGCATTCTGTATAAAGGAGGTAAAGACTCTGTAAAGCAGAAGTTTGTAGGACCTTCCTAGAGCTACTTCCGGTTAGCAACATGCTAACAGTTAGCCGCTAACAGGGTTGTGTTCAGTATCACCAGGTGAGTGTACTCTGTCAGTTTGGTCCAAATCCTGTACTGGGAAGTGCCTCAAAAAGGGTGCCAATACTTAATGTCACCAAAGGTCACCAAAGGTCATGAGTCAGATTGGCCTCCTTTAGCAACTCAGCCTCACCACATCTGGGCCCAGAACTCAACATTTGACCAAAATGGTCAGTAGCGCCATTTCCCACATGTGGGTGGTGCTGTATTGGCCAATGATGTCGTGTCTGGGCATCATGCCAGGTCCTGTTGGAAGCAAAGGCCCAATAGGAAAGCATGTGAAATCCAAAATGGGATAGAAAAATGACACATAGCTGAAAGTCACTGAAAAATTTTAAAATGTCAAGAGGAAGTGACTGTGCGAATTTCAGATTCCTACATTAATCACAGCAACTGCGGTGAGCGTCGAAAGTTGCCATTCTATCTCAATGGAGCCTCTCCCTCTGGCCCTCAGAGTTCCGTCGTCATGGAAACTCACTCACACACCTGCAGCAGCCAGTCTACCGAAGTGCAGAGACTTTGCTCACAATAAGTCCCATTGGATTATAATGGAGAACTTTGCCCCGAACAACGCTCCATATCTCCTGATCCGTAAATGGTAGAGACGTAATTTTTTCTGCGTTTATTTCGTAACGGATAGGGGAAGAAGACAGGCTATCGGTTTTTGCTGGAAAAAGTTTAATAAAGGCGTGAAAAATTATGATATAAAGGTGCTTTTTATGGACTTTCAGAAATCCTCTAAAAACGGTCCCGAACAAATCGCTGTAGCTGAAAAAGTATAAGAGATATCAAAATAATTCTTTCACTATGAGTATCAGCAGGCTTTTGAGGACTATGGTGCCCATTTTCATGTTTGTACAAAAATCGGTGTAGGCACAGCGACGATGTAAAAAAGTGGATGATGTGGGAAAATGCAGCTGAAAAGCGTTTTCAGGAATTTGCACATTCGCTACTCCCGAACAAATTGTTCCTGCGGTAAAACCGTAACAGTTATCCAAACAATTCCTTTTTTATGAGTGCCAGAAGGGTCGGGACATTCATGTGTGAAAGTCTCATGCTTGTACATGAAACGGTTTCGGAGTAGCGACGATGCGAAAACGTGTGATGTTTTCAATTTTCAGGCGTCATTTTTCAAAACCGCTCCATAGGAAATGAATGGGGGAGGTTTCGGGTTTGTGTCGCTCTGAGGTGATTTGCGAAAAATCTATAAATGCTACAGCAATGAGGGTTACATTTCCTGAATCCAGACAAAAATTCCTACGTTTTGATGTATAATTTATGTGGATAGGTTGAAAATTGAGCGACTGAGAAGAAGTTGTTCGGAGAAGAAGAATTTGTTGAATTTCTAGAGTGCGCACTCTATAACTGCCTCCTTGACGACCATAGCAACGCATGTTATTTGCTGAATTTCTTGAAAAGCCAAAATTATTTTAAGGAGGTACTATATGAAAATGGTAAAAGATATGAAAAAGCTGAAATAGACCATAATAGCTGAAAGATATCACTACATTTTAAAAGTTGAATGGCGTTTCTAGCTGAAAGTAGGCTGAAGCAGTAAGCTGTCAAAAAGCAGCTGAAATGAGCGGAATTTTAGTGAATTACATTCATTTCCTATGGGAGAAAAAAAGCTGAAAATTTGCAGAAAAAGCTGAATATTTTAAAAAGTTGAAGAGTTAAAAGTACAAAAAGATATAGCCATCGATTCCAGAAGAAGCTGAATAGTTTAAAAGTTGAATGGTTGAAATCGGAGAAAAATTGTAGGAGGAGAAGCGAATCAAACTTTAAACAGTAAAAACGCATTTGGAAGAATATCCCATAAAAACTAGAAAAATTTGCATTTCCTGCGAAAATGCACTGTGAATGCAGATAGCTGAATGATTGAGCAAAATATGCAGAAGATCTTTGAAGAAGAGAAAAAATAGCTGAAAAGCATTGAAGAAGTTGAAAAAGTTGAAAAAGTTGAAGAATTTGAAAGAGTTGAAGAATTTGAACATGAAAGAACAATAGCTGAATGATTAGAAGAAGAAAAAACTGAGGGTAAGGCACCAAACATTTCCTAACTCATTCTAAACACTGAATCATTTAACAAAGCAGAAGTAGAATTTCAAACTTGAATATACTGTAGCCATATGTGGGCCTGCATTTCTAGGGAGTATAAGGGGTTTCGCCCCCATTGAAAAGCATTGGATGTTTGACACCTCCTAGCTTGGAGATGCTTTACGTGACGTGGCCCAAATTTATAGTGGAGCATTCTGTATAAAGGAGGTAAAGACTCTGTAAAGCAGAAGTTTGTAGGACCTTCCTAGAGCTACTTCCGGTTAGCAACATGCTAACAGTTAGCCGCTAACAGGGTTGTGTTCAGTATCACCAGGTGAGTGTACTCTGTCAGTTTGGTCCAAATCCTGTACTGGGAAGTGCCTCAAAAAGGGTGCCAATACTTAATGTCACCAAAGGTCACCAAAGGTCATGAGTCAGATTGGCCTCCTTTAGCAACTCAGCCTCACCACATCTGGGCCCAGAACTCAACATTTGACCAAAATGGTCAGTAGCGCCATTTCCCACATGTGGGTGGTGCTGTATTGGCCAATTATGTCGTGTCTGGGCATCATGCCAGATCCTGTTGGAAGCAAAGGCCCAATAGGAAAGCATGTGAAATCCAAAATGGGACAGAAAAGTGACACATGGCTGAAAGTCACTTGAAAATTTAAAAATGTTAAGAGGAAGTGACTGTGCGAATTTCAGATTCCTACATTAATCACAGCCGCTGCAGCGGGCGTCGAAAGTTGCCATTGTATCCCAATGGAGCTTCTCCCTCTGGCCCTCAGAGTTCCGTCGTCATGGAAACTCACTCACACCTCTGCTGCAGGCCAGTCTACCGAAGTGCAGAGACTTTGCTCACAATAAGTCCCATTGGATTATAATGGAGAACTTTGCCCCGAACAACGCTCCATATCTCCTGATCCGTAAATGGTAGAGACGTAATTTTTTCTGCGTTTATTTCGTAACGGATAGGGGAAGAAGACAGGCTATCGGTTTTTGCTGGAAAAAGTTTAATAAAGGCGTGAAAAATTATGATATAAAGGTTATTTTTATGGACTTTCAGAAATCCTCTAAAAACGGTCCCGAACAAATCGCTGTAGCTGAAAAAGTATAAGAGATATCAAAATAATTCTTTCACTATGAGTATCAGCAGGCTTTTGAGGACTATGGTGCCCATTTTCATGTTGGTACAAAAATCGGTGTAGGCACAGCGACGATGTAAAAAAGTGGATGATGTGGGAAAATGCAGCTGAAAAGCGTTTTCAGGAATTTGCACATTCGCTACTCCCGAACAAATTGTTCCTGCGGTAAAACCGTAACAGTTATCCAAACAATTCCTTTTTTATGAGTGCCAGAAGGGTCGGGACATTCATGTGTGAAAGTCTCATGCTTGTACATGAAACGGTTTCGGAGTAGCGACGATGCGAAAACGTGTGATGTTTTCAATTTTCAGGCGTCATTTTTCAAAACCGCTCCATAGGAAATGAATGGGGGAGGTTTCGGGTTTGTGTCGCTCTGAGGTGATTTGCGAAAAATCTATAAATGCTACAGCAATGAGGGTTACATTTCCTGAATCCAGACAAAAATTCCTACGTTTTGATGTATAATTTATGTGGATAGGTTGAAAATTGAGTGACTGAGAAGAAGTTGTTCGGAGAAGAAGAATTTGTTGAATTTCTAGAGTGCGCACTCTATAACTGCCTCCTTGACGACCATAGCAACGCATGTTATTTGCTGAATTTCTTGAAAAGCCAAAATTATTTTAAGGAGGTACTATATGAAAATGGTAAAAGATATGAAAAAGCTGAAATATACCATAATAGCTGAAAGATATCACTACATTTTAAAAGTTGAATGGCGTTTCTAGCTGAAAGTAGGCTGAAGCAGTAAGCTGTCAAAAAGCAGCTGAAATGAGCAGAATTTCAGTGAATTACATTCATTTCCTATGGGAGAAAAAAAGCTGAAAATTTGCAGAAAAAGCTGAATATTTTAAAAAGTTGAAGAGTTAAAACTACAAAAAGATATAGCCATCGATTCCAGAAGAAGCTGAATAGTTTAAAAGTTGAATGGTTGAAATCGGAGAAAAATTGTAGGAGGAGAAGCGAATCAAACTTTAAACAGTAAAAACGCATTAGGAAGAATAAACACTAAGAAGAAGAAGAAGAAGAAGAAGAAGAAGAATAAAGAATAAAGAGAAACAGGATCTCAAGAACTGTGAATGCCTACTGCATTCACAGTAATAAGAATAAAGAATAAAGAGAAACAGGATCTCAAGAACTGTGAATGCCTACTGCATTCACAGTAATAAAGAGAAACAGGATCTCAAGAACTGTGAATGCCTACTGCATTCACAGTAATAAGAAGAATAAAGAATAAAGAGAAACAGGATCTCAAGAACTGTGAATGCCTACTGCATTCACAGTAATAAAGAGAAACAGGATCTCAAGAACTGTGAATGCCTACTGCATTCACAGTAATTAGTCTCTGTTACAAACTGCTGGTATCTAAGATAAAAAGCCATCAGAGAAAGCTGCAAGATCCAGTTTAAAAGCGGTGCTTTGCTGAGTTTTCTGTGATATTTAGACTTAACACAGATTCATCCTCTGTGGTGAAAGGTCTTTTTGTGGCTCAGTAATCCAGAGGTCAGAGTTAAACTGACCTCAGGTCTGATCTGAAGGAGAAAAACCACGAGGGACGTTCGTAAAGCCTGCCGGGTTATTTCAGCATAAGATACCTCTCCTTCGATGGCCGAATGGTTGGATTTGACTTCGCCCATCACACTTTGCGTCTGTGTTTGTTTTTCTCCCCTCCCTGAACAGAGCTACACCTCATGTTTTCACTAATGGACAAGGTTCCCAGTGGGATTGAGCCCATGCTAAAGGACTTAGAAGACCACATCATTAATGCTGGGCTGGCGGACATGGTGGCTGCCGCTGAGACCATCACTACGGTACGTTTACCAGCTCTGCCGCTTTCTGTCGTCACGTCTGTTGTTCTCAGCGGGGCGTAGTGTTCTCTGCTTGCAGCTCATTGTTCTCACATGTTGCAGGATTCTGAGAAGTACGTGGAGCAGCTGCTGACGCTGTTCAACCGCTTCAGTAAACTGGTGAAGGAGGCTTTCCAGGATGACCCTCGCTTCCTCACAGCAAGAGATATGGTTTGTTTTTAGTTTAACCTGCACACCGAACAGCACTGAAGCTCGCACCTTAAAGCTGTTTAAAAAGTTGACCTTTTGGTCTTTTATCAAACCGTTTCATTCAAAACGGGCAGAAAAACACATCCTGACATTATCTGAAGCACACGCTCGTCCTTCAGCGCAATTTGAGATGGAAAGTAGCAGCTAATTAAGTCAATTTAATTCAGTTTATTTATGTAGTGCCAAATAAAAACACATGACATCCCTTTACAGAGCCAGTCACACAGATTGGTTAAAAGGTTGACGTGCAAAACACAACACCAAGCAGGGTAGACGTCAGCAATGACCCTAAAAAAGCAATTATTGTTGCAGATGAGCTTTGGAAAAACTCAAAAGGTAACTTCCAGACATTTCTTAGGACATTATTCTGCAGTGAGAAACATTTTTTTATAGTGGAAAACATTTATGACAGGTGCCATTACTGCATTCACAGGAGTCGACAAATTCAAGTTCAAGACAAATTGTAAAGGCACTGAACAAATGTGATTTATTTGGTTGAATATCTCAGAGAGAGACTCTTTTGTTTTTGCTCTAAAACTAATATAGCAGCACAACTTACTGTTGTTTGCCCATAATTGCACCGTATGTTTGGAGAAAAGACCCAACATACATCACCTCCTGCGATCCGTAAAGACCAGCGGTGGAGGGATGATGATGATGTGGGCATCTTGTAATCAGTGAATCAGTCGTGAGCTCCTCTGTATATCCTGGTCTTCTAGAGTCAAACCTGTCAACTTTCTGCCTTTAATTGGTTTTCACACTCAGTGTTTCCATTTTGAGCTTAGTTTATCTTTGATTATATCAGCAGTGCGGAATCCGTTCACTTCAAGGTAGCCTAAACAATTTTAACCTAAGAGGCAGCATTGTTTTAATATATCCTTTGTTAGGCAAGGCAAGTTTATTTATACAACACTTTTTAGTAACAAGACGATTCAAAGTGCTGCACACGAAAAGAAAAACATTACATTAACAGAGGAATAAGCTGAGTAAATCCTTGACTAGACTTGTTTAGTTTCACCGTAACAAGCTTTATCACTAAGATTCAAAGCTTAATTGTTTCTAGTTATGCATTAATAAACATGCGGAAAGCATAAAATCACAGTATTTAATTGTTTATGTTCATAATAAGAAGTAAACTAAGTCAATTCTTGAAGGTTTCTGATCTAAAGTAGTTTTATCCAACAACTATAATAAATTATTTTGTTTCATTGTAATAATAAGCCAAGTAAATCCATGACTAGACTTCTTTAGTCTCACTGGATCAAGCTTCATCACCAATTGTTTCTATTCATAATAAGAAATAAACTAAGTAAATCATTGACTAGACTAGTTTAACTGGAACAAGCTTAATCACTAACATTCAAAGCTAAATTGTTTCTATTCATGCATTAATAAACATACAGAAAGCATAAAATCACAGTACTTAATTGTTTCTGATAATAATGACAAATAAACTGGGTAAAACCTTGAAGGTTTCTGATCTAAAGTAGTTTTATCCAACTTTTCTAAGAGCTACAACTAGAATAACTTCTTTTGTTTCATTATGAGAATTAGCAAAGTAAATCCTTGACTAGACTTCTTTAGTCTCATTGGAACAAGTTTCATCACTAATTGTTTATATTCATAATAAGAAATAAATCCTTTGGGAATTTCTGATCTAAAGTAGTTTTGACCAGCTTTTCTAAGAGATACAACTAACTAGACTTCTTTTTGTTTCATTGTAATAAAAATAAGGACGTAAATCCTTAAGTCCTTAAAGCTACAACTCAAACTACAGTTAAAATAGGAGGCCTGACCATTTATTTCTCCCAAAACTGTTCAAAGTGTGGAAATACTTTAAAACATGCAACTGTCCTCATATTTATCCCTCAGGGTTTGCTGCCTTAGTTAATTACCGAGAAGAAAGCAGACATTTTTTTTTGTTTTTCTCACATTTTTCCCCCATTTGAGTCATTTTACCTAAAAGAAATAAAAATAGACATTTTAACAAGCTAAAGGTGCAACTTTTAAATGTTTTAAACATGCTTGCAGTGCTTCTTTTAATGGTTTTGTCGTTTTCCTCCTTCCAAGGCTTACAAGGCGGTCGTGAACGACGCGACAATCTTCAAGTTGGAGCTGCCTCTGAAACAGAAGGGGTGAGTTTAAAACATTAAAATGCGTCGCTGTCTTTTCAAAGTGTGCGTCATTCTGTGACGGTTTGTGTTCAACCAACCAGTGTGGGTCTGAAGACTCAGCCGGAGTCAAAGTGCCCGGAGCTGCTGGCCAACTACTGCGACATGTTGCTGAGGAAAACCCCCCTCAGCAAGAAACTCACCTCTGAAGAAATCGAGCTCAAGCTCAAAGAAGTGGTGAGCGAGTCTTTCACGTATTTGTTTCCCCAGTCGTAGCGCTGGTTTCCTAATCCCCCCTGGGTTCCTGCAGCTCTTGGTGTTGAAGTACGTCCAAAACAAAGACGTGTTCATGCGGTACCACAAAGCTCACCTGACCAGGCGGCTGATTCTGGACATTTCAGCCGACAGCGAGATTGAAGAGAACATGGTGGAGTGGCTGAGGGTGAGTCAGACTCTGCTGTTATCTATCGTAACAAAGACTCGGGAGCAATTAAATCACCATTAAGATGTGGCGGCGTTAAAGGTATATAGCCACGTTATATGCTATATACATCAAGCCTCCATCCTGATAATGTTTTGATGGTCCTTTTTGTAGATAAATAACCCCAGCATCAGGTGCGATTAGCAGATATAAACAGATGTGGCGCCATCTAGTGACAGTATCACGAAACTACCATAATACCGGTTTGCTTAATTAATAAATCAGTAATACATAATACCAGACCAAGCCTGAGTCTCTGCAATGCCTCGCCGTAAAGAAGCAGCTCGGCGTGATCAAAGACCAGCCGTTATTAATGAAATAAACCGATCTACAGCAACTTTAAGAGCCTCGTATCAGAACATTTACTCAGTCAATCAACTCTGTGCTCACATCTGAGCCTCGGCAGGTTTAGCGTCTGCTTCAGTGAACACCAACATTCAGACTGGATTCCCAGAGACATTACAGGCTTTTCCCTCCTGGAATCATTTTTTTGTTGTTGTTATTTTTCACTGGATCTTGGACCTTCACTGTTTTGCTGGGAGATGCTAATAGCCGTTAGCCGCTTCCTTGTTTTATCCCCTGCTGTGCATGTACAGTACGTACTTCTTCTGTTATTAAAAATAAACACGAAAGACTTTATTTACTAACAAATTGAGCAAAAACAAAGCATAAAACACCAAAATAACAACTAATACGCCTGCGGGGTGTGATAATCTTTCATAAAAACTTTGTATGGAACCAGAGTGAGCTACTGATGTATAAATTAATAAGAAAAGTCAATAACGTGGCTATGCACCTTTAACAAAATGCAGCAAACTTCTTATTTTCATAAAATCTCCCATCACGCTGAAGCAGTTGTTGGTTTGCATGTTAGTTTGTCTCTGAATGAGGAACCTGAGGACATTTGTTAACCTCCCAAAGATTATATCTGTAGATAGTGTTTTCCCCTGTTGGAAAGTCCTTACTTTATTGTGTTTTAATTGTATTTATGGTTTATAATTGTTTATGAGACGGGGGAATTTTGTTGTATCAGCATTTAAGGAGCAGTTTCTGATGTCAGTTCATCAACAATGCAAGAAGGGAACTAAAAGTAAAGGAAATATTCTTTAAATGAGTGCATTTGTCCTTAATTTCACCAGGTAAATAAGATTATCTGCCATTGGAATTAGTATTTTTACCCCTAAAATAAGATAATTGGATATCCTGCACTTGAAATAAGATGATGTGTTGCTCCTATTTTAAGTACAAAAATCATATTCCACTGGCAGATAATTTAAACTTGCTGCTCAAATCAACGTCAAATACACTAATTTCAAGAAAATCTTACTTTTAGTTCTCTTTTTGCAGTGAAGATGTGCTGTAACTCATCCTTCCCTTAACCGACAAATTGATAAAAGTCAGTAAATAAATATAAAAGAAATTATAGAAATAAAAAGTAATTAGAAAGTGATATTAAATGTATTATATAGAGCAGGGGTGTCCAAACTTTTTGGTACATGGGGCAAAATTGCCAAGTCAAAGGAACTCGAGAGCCAACAAATTAAAACAATGTTTTACCTGCTCTACAAAATATGATAATTTTTAAATAACTTAGTCAGATTTTTTTTGCATGAAATGGATGTGTAAATTGTTGTAGATCCGAAATAAAAATAGGATTTTGCTCATTTGTTGTATTCATCCAGTTAGAGTCAAATTAAATTATTCAAAATAATTTGCTAACAATAATAACCTTTACTCTTTTATGTCTAGCAATATCAGAACGGTATTTGGGTCGGTTGTTCTTAGAAAACACTTGCTGTAATTGGCCAGTTTTAATTATTGAATTCAAAGCAGATTTTAATGCACCAAAGTCTGCATTTGAGTAATTAGATGTCATTGGATAGATGTTACTATGTGTTTATTAAAAGATGAATACTTTGTGTTGTACTTAATGTTTTCTACTGTAGGATTTTAACTTTTCTATAATCATTTTGCCCTAATTAAAAACTAAAATCTTCCATCTGCATCAGCCACCTTTGCTGGTGGAGCAAATATTTCTTAAAATGCAGTTGGGGGGGGGGGGGGGGGCACTGATGGCCCCCGGGCCGCACTTTGCAGCTTATTAATTAAAGAGATAAATAGTCAAATTAAATTAAAGGTTACAGATTAATAGATGCAATAAATACATGCAAATGAAAACATAATGAGCAGAGTGTCTGAGAAAAGCAGCTTCTTAAACAGAGATCTCAGCTATTTTCTCCATCTGATGATGTTCTCATGCCAGCGTTGAGACGCCATCTCTTCAGCCCGTTCTGTGTTCCCCTCAGAGCTTCCTCCCATTGCATCGGGTCTGAAACGCATCCAGAGGACATCCTAATCAGATTTCAAAACCGCCTCGTCTGGCCGCTCAGCACACCGGCAGAAATCTGAGCGGTTTAAAATTTCACTGTTTTTTAGAAATGATCTTCCTCCACAGGAAGACTGGAGCCGTCTCCTTTTAGTTGCTGTGGTTTGCGACCTCGTTCGTTCCGCTCCCATCCTCACATAATCATATAATTTTGGATACAATTGTCTGATACCTCTACCTCTACAACAGAGTCAGTTTTTTTCTGAACATACAATTGATAACAAAAAAATATGAATATATTTTACACAGCCTGTATGGAAATACAGAAAACATGAGGAAAATCTAACGCACCATTTACGATAAAAAGAAAATTTGAAAGCCTGACGTTTTATTTTTTAATTTTTATAAAGCAACCAAAAAGATTTTTTTTATATATTTTTTTAAAGTGAAGTTTCCTCACAGATACCTGTATCAGGCTTTAAAGGGTTAAAACTCTTGTCAGTGCTGAGGAACTGTTCATCCTGACTCTTTAACTCCACTCTTGCTCTCATCGGCCTAATTTTAAAGGATCTTTCGCCTACATGGCATTACCATATTTTTCGGACTGCAAGGTGCACTTAAAATTCTTAAATCTTCTCAAAAATTGATGGTGCGCCTTAGCTATGATTATCGTTGTCCTTACTGACTGATTGTATGTGGTACAATGCTCTCATAAATCTGTTAAAATGTGTAAGTACGACTTTGGTTAGCAAAGAAGCCGCTCTGCTCAATGGATATTAGGAGCATTACGGTACTGTGTCACTACCTGATAGGACCCCCTGAGCTGTCTACCAAACTGCCTGACTGTAATGTCTAAACTAGAAGTGCATTCATGTAAGGCAGCCTGGAGTACGCGCTAGCAACAATAAACCTAGTAAGTTAATTCAATATAAAAGTTGTTTATTTTGGCCTCATGTTAGAAACAGGGCAGTGTAGTCCAGCTACTCTGTCCTCCCGACAGAGACGGATAGAGAGCTGTGGACGTGGAGGAGAGATATTACACACTTGGGGAGAATATTTAATGCGCCTTTATAATTTGGTGCACCTTATGGTCAGAAAAATATGGTACTTTGGAAGATGTGTCACTACTAAAAGGTTTTACAGTAACAGGGATGCGGTAAGGACCTTATGGGCAGTTACCCAGGGCTGCACAAATAGAGGGGGCGCACATGCATCCTGTTCTTAAAAAGACAACGCAGCTGTCATTTGCGCCCTTGTGAACATCGTTAACGGGTGTGTAGGCACCTCCTGCATGCTGCTGAGACTAGAGAGAGAGCTGGCTCTGGTTGGTGTTGATCAAACTGAGCTCACATTAAAGAGACAGGTGTGAGTTAGCGTGTGAAATGTGAAGAAATGATGTTTACACAAACTGCGCTGCAGCAGAGTTAGACAGGGATGACCAAATCGTGGCACGCAGACCTTAAGCTGAAAGTCCCTAAAGTAAATGAATTATACTGAAATTAATTTTCTTACCCTTCTTTGTGTTATTTATTTTTTGGTTATTCCATGTTTGTTTGAATGTTTTTGTTTGTTTGTGTTTTTTTGTATGATTATGTGTTTGTAGGAAGTAGGAATGCCTGCTGATTATGTGAACAAACTGGCCAGGATGTTTCAGGACATCAAGGTCTCAGAGGACCTCAATCAGGTCTTCAAGGAGATGCATAAACACAACAAGCTGGCTCTACCAGGTACAACGCTGACAAACACAAACCAGGCTGCCCCTTCCTCTCACAAACAAAACCATCCTGCAGAGCAAAAACAAAAAAACAGACTATAAACGTGGATGCTTTTATGAGTTTTGGCTGCTAGTGCCGTGAGGATTTGGACTAGGTTTGAAATATTATCATAACTGGCTTTTGTTTTATTTGAAATTGTCACGTTTGCTTGTGTTTTTGTGCAGAAATTTTAATGTTATCATCACCAGCTGACTTTTACATCTGTTACTTCAACCCTCTCTCTTCTTGGAGTTCACGGGCAGCTCCTGAAGACATTTTTTGACTCTCTGTTGGGGCATTTTCTTTAGCAGTGGTTCCCTACCCTGGTCCTCAGGGACTCCCTGTCCTGTCTGTGTCCAGCTCACCTGAGTCAAATGATGACAGACAGAAGGACTCTGACAAAAATAACATCCCTGCTGGATAATATCGCCTCCCACATGTGCATATGGCTGCTGCAGAGCTCCCTCAGTGACAGGCGGCTGCATCCTCGGTGCACAACGGAGCGTGATCACAGATCCTTCCACCCTTTTTAACCATCACTGCTCCCAACAAAAATCATTAAGTTGTTTACATCCCTGCTGTTTTTGCATTTTTTTTCCCATTTGTTGAAGTTTTTCTGGGTCATTTACATTTCATTTAATCTGAGTACGCCACTTTTAATAACTTGTAAAGCATTCTTTCCCCCTACTCGCTGCTGATACAGCCGAATTTCCCCCACTGTGGAACAATAATTACTCTATTCCGACATATTTATCAGCAGTAAATCGCTCAATCTTTGTCAGACCAAACGGCTCATATTTGGTAAAGAAGCTCCAGTGTTGCATTTCTGAACTGTTTGGAAAGCCCTGCTAAGGCTCTTCCCTGGTGTTTCTCCCTGTGCAGCGGACAGTGTGAACATTAAGATCCTGAATGCCGGGGCTTGGTCACGGAGCAGCGAAAAGGTTTTTGTCTCCCTGCCGACGGAGCTGGAGGACCTCATCCCTGAGGTGGAGGACTTCTACAAGAGGAATCACAGCGGCCGTAAGCTCCACTGGCATCACCTCATGTCCAACGGCATTGTGAGTAGATCAAATCAGCCTAAAGAAGCCACTAAATTCCTGTTCAATAGCGTCTATATCCAAAGGAAAAAAATGTTTTTAATTTTGCAATTTCTTTCCCTTTTCAGTGTCATGCTTTTTTTTTTTTACTCAAAGCTTTTATTTTTTTAAAGTCAAACCCTTGATTCTTCCCATCCTCCCATTTTTGCCTAATTATTTTTACATATTAACAGAAAAGCTTAGACCTTAACTATCCGAGGACAGTTCTGATCATAAATACTGACGCTGAGCAAAGGCTCTTTTTACTCTCTGGTGTCTTTATCTAATGGAGGGGATTAAATCTTAGCTTTCTGGAAGATCTTTCAGGGTTTTTGCAAACCAGCTCATGTCACACTGAGAGTCCCTGCTATGTGGGGCTGGGCGATAAATTTAAATTTATTTAAATTTTACCACCATATATTGCGGTACTGTTGGCATTGGCGGTTCTAGACAGGGGCCAACGGGGGCCAGTGCCCCTGCAGAACTGGTCCGGGCCCCTGTTATGGCCCCTGTACCGAAGATATAATACTGAATCAATTTCCTATGGGGATATGTGCTGGAACAGAAATTATAATTGGTTGGTCTTTTGGGCCCATTTAGTTTTTTTACCTTTACGTTTTTATTTTAAGAATCATTTTTAAATTAATGCATTTCACTTTTAGATTCAGCCGCATTGAGACAGGGGTCTGCAACCTGCGGCTCCAGAGACGCTGTAGCTCACTTAATAAATCAAACAATTAAATTTTGACCAGAAACCTTGGCATCATTTTTGGTTCTGCCATGTCACTAGAGAGTCACGGATTAATCAAAAACGGCTTCTTTCAGCTAAGAAATATTTCTAAGCTTCGGACTTTGGTGTCAAAAGCTGAATCAGAGTGGATTATTCCTGCTTTTATTTAATCTCGTCTTGATTATTGTAACATCCTTTTTATGTTTGAAAAAGAAAGATCTTGGCATTCTGCGGTTAGCGCAGGATGCTGCTGCAGGTGGTTGTTTTTCAGTGGCGGCTGGTGAAAAAAAATCTTGGTGGGGCTGGCCAATAGATTTCCCTGCCTAACCCAGTACATGCATTTAAATTAAAAGTCGGAAAATTACTACGATTCCACAATAAGCATTTAATTAATAAAAAAAAAACATTGTTCACAAAGGATTATTTTGGTGTTTTTGTCTTGTTAATCCTTTTCACAGACTCATGCAAGAGGGTTTGCATACATTGTACATGTACGTATATTATTACAAAACAAACGTTTACGTCTTGACTATAATATATGTATCCTAATTTTTTAATTATATAATGATTTAAGTAGTAGAACAATGACTAGTGCAAAATTAAGTTGTATTTACCGGAGATGAAGTGTAGACTGCAAATTCTATCTTAGTATGATGGCTCCCACAGTCCATTGGCATCCTGCATCCTTTTCATTGAAATGATCCATTTCTTTCTTATTTCTTTGTCCTTCGGTAAACGAAACAAACGTACATCCGACGATTTGGAATGCTTCTGTGTGCAACCGGGAGCACAACAAGTCGTAGGCATTGTTTAGATTCCAAAAATAAACTAAAAGTACGCTCTAATTCACCCGTTTTGTCACGCTGGTAAGCGAAAACAGTGCTGTGTTTGCCGTCCAACGTTACCCGGATGTAGCGCGGATGTAGCTCGTGACGTCACGCGTGAAGTGCACCTATCACTGTGCAGCTAGGGCTACTACTCCAGGAGCCCCAAAGCCATTCATTTTGGCGATGCTGATTGGCCAAATATTTATAAATCTTCCCTAGCAACAGTATACGATTGGTTATTTCGCTACACTTGTAGGGCTACTTCAGTCACAGCCCCAAAAGTGTAGAAGAAGAGAAATGATACGTTCTGTTGGTGGAAATGCACTGTTAAATGATAGAGTAAATCAGTAGAAGTGTTTTAATAATTCTTATTACATGTAGCCACGTACTATTAGGTAAAAACTGACATTAATAATACTTTTAAAATCTATATATATTTTGACTTCTCCCCTCCACATCTAGGGAGGGCAGCGCCCGAGCGCCCCCTATGGGCCAGCCGCCACTGTTGTTTTTATTGTGAAGCACTTTGTGGTTGTTATCCTGTGAAATGTGTTTATATGTAAATAAATTTTACTTACTCATGAATCTGAGCAGCAAAAATCTTGCTGCATAGATTCACAGTCGCTCTAAGAACGCTTCGATTCTCAGATTTCATTGCATGGGTTTGCTCCCATCGTTCTCCCGTCTCCTCAGATCACCTTCAAAAACGAGGTGGGCCAGTACGACCTGGAGGTAACGACGTTCCAGCTCGCCGTGCTGTTTGCCTGGAACCAGAGGCCCAGGGAGAAAATCAGCTTCGAGAACCTCAAACTGGCCACGGAGCTGCCAGACGCAGAGTTGCGGCGGACGCTTTGGGTCAGAGCTTTAACTTCTGTATTTCTTTTTGTCTGCCTGTCGCCAAACTGTGAGCAAACTGTGTTTTTAAGAAGGGGTGGACACTCATGGCTCACTCCAGAACCTCACCGGGGGGTTGAGCAGCGTTTTTTTTTTTTTTTAAGCATCTGGGAAGATTTCCATGTTAGCTCACTGAAAACAGGGGCTGTTGCTGAATCTGATCATTAAAGGAAACTCTTCTGATGTACAAGTCAAAAAGAAAATCTGAGGCCACAATCTAGAACCCATTTTCTTCCATTCGGATGAGGAAAATATAATTTAAATTTTGGTCTTTAGATTATTTAGATTATCTTGTTCAGCAGTGATGGTGCGATGGAGCAGGAGACGGACGGACTGGGCTGCATCTGCAGCAATGCAGGCGCTGGTGAAGAAAGAGCCGAGGCAAAATGCAAAGCTCTCGATTTACCGGTCCGTCTACGTTCTGTCCCCCACCTCTGGTCATGAGGTCTGGATCAAGACCGAAGAACAAAATCCTGCATTTAAGCAGCCAACATGAGCTTCCTCCTGAGGGTGGCCGGGCTCAGCCTTAGAGACAGAGGGAGAAGCGCCGTAGAGGCGCTGCTTTTTTGCATCGAAAGGTGGTTTGGACGTCTGATGCCCCCTGGGTGCCTCCCTTTGGGGGTTTTCTGGGCAGGAGGAGACACTGGGGAAGACCTAGAATTCCCTGGAGGGAATATATATCCTGTCTGGCCTGGGAACGCCTCGGGATCCCCCAGAATGAGCGGGAGGATGTCGCTGAGGATCAAGATGTCTGGGTTTAATAATCTAATAAAAAAAATTGTTTTTGCTTCCCAACGTATTTCCACGCTATTGAGAGGCGGAAATACATTGGGAAGCAAAAACAATTTTTTTGTTGTTTAGCACAGATGAAAGTTCTTCCTCTGTTTTTTTTTTTTTTTTTTTTTTTCTTTGGGGAATTTGATAACTACTCATGTCAGAGAGGTTCTACTCTGAATAAAGCCAGGCACATGTAAAATAAGGCTGGACGATAATTTAATAACAATATATATCGATGGTAGAAAAAAAGGGTCAATAAAAATTCATTAAATCCACCCGACCAATCAAATGCAGACCCAGGAACCAAGCTCCGCCCCCTTCAAAGAGTTCAGAGAGCACACGTTCTTTTTAATTATTTTTTAAAGTTGGTTGCATAAAGGGTTGTTGGAAATCAGAGTTTGTGTCTTTATCTAAAAATAGGTCACTAAGCAGCAGCATAAAATAGTCAGGGCTGCACTTAAGATATATGCTTTGATTTTGTTGATAATTATCGATATCAATCAATATGATTTCTATTTTATCGATATGCTTTTTTTCTATATCGTCCAGCCCTAATATAAACGCACATTATGATCGGATTAATTGATTGTTTGCCCTTGTTGGTACAATCCGATTATTTAATCTGACTACATTTTAATTTTGTGCATGTAAACAAAGCTACTGTGTGGATTAGAGCAACTCCTCTGTAGTAATTTTTTCAAATAAGTTTTTCCCCCTAACAAAAAGAAACTTGGTCAAATAAACGAATAATAGCCTCAGCATTAATATGACTTCACACTCATGAACAGTGGAGGTAAATATCTGAGTGAAACTGCATAAAGAAGCTCATTGTCAGAGATTCTTGCGTCATGCAGGAATATTAATGCGTTATAAATTCGACAAAGGAAGTTTATCCGATTATGATTAAACAAGTCCTGTTCCATGGCGCAAAAGCATTTTCTCAACATATTTAAAATATGGCTTAAAATACATTGTTTTGTATTTTAAAGGCTAAATCTTTGTTTTTTTCCCCTCTGTCTTTACAGTCTCTGGTTGCTTTTCCTAAACTGAAGAAGCAAGTCCTGTCGTATGACCCCTCAGTTAGCTCGCCCAAAGACTTTACCGATGGCACACTCTTCTACGTCAACCAGGAGTTCTCACTCATGTATGTTGGGTCACCTGAAAAGAAAACGTCTTCCTTTTATTTTAATATAAGCTGTCCAGCATGAAGACATAAATGTCGCTCCTTTTACAGATGATCCTCTAACCTGTGCTTTTTTTAAAATTTATTTATTTTTATTTTTTGGGTGTCCTGTTTGTTTTTTCAGCAAAAACTCCAAAGTTCAGAAGAGGGGAAAGATCAACTTAATTGGTCGGCTCCAGCTGACGACGGAGCGAATGAGAGAGGAAGAGAATGAGGGAATCGTTCAGCTCCGAATACTCAGAACTCAGGTACGTGGCAGAGTTATGCTGCTGTTCTCTGAGCCAGAACAGGGGAACGGGTCAGGTCTACTTTTGTTTTAAGGTTAGTAGTCCCAGGAATGTCAGGGGCTCCAAGGGAAACAACCTGGAGAGTGTTACACTTAAAGCGACGGCCTCTAATGCACATGTGTCAAACTCAAGGCCCACAGGCCAAATATGGCCCATCAGGGCAATTTATCTGGCCCTCAAGAGCCAAAAAAGGCGAATCAAGTCATAAAGTAGAGGCATATATCCTTTTAAATTGTATAAAGTGGCTAAAACCTTTAACTGTAGTAACAGCACCCTGCCACTAGGTGTCAGTTTCCCCAGAACACATTAAAACAACCCAGAAATGTCCATAAAGAGAAAAAGTGATGCAGAATGATCAGTTTAAAGTGTAACTCACCCCAATATCAACTTGTTTTGCAGATAAACTGTTTAAATGGGCCTTAGGCTGATACTTTTATGATACTGTGAAATTGTTTATATTTCTATGTGAACTGAAATGAAAAAAGTATCATCTATACAGGTGCAACCGGCCCTTTTAATAACTTCATGATGCCAAAGTGGCCCCATATAGAAATGAGTCTGACACGCCTGATCTAATGCAAGCAGGCAGCAACTGCGACAGCAGCGGTTGGCTTTTGCGCTGGGATGTGCAAAACCAGGCTCCCCGTACGAGGAGGTGATGAAAGAGGATCAACAAAAATGAAAGGAATGGTGGGGATACCAGCGATAATGTCCGGTGTAGAGAGAGCAGCACTGAGGAAGGAGGCTGGAGGTCGCAGAGATGAAGATGCTTTCTTTGGGAGAGGCGAGGATGGAGAGGGTCAGGAATGAGTCCATCAGAGGCACAGCTCAGGTTAGATTTATTGGAGGTAAAGCCAGAGAGGCCAGACGGTTTGGACGGGCACAGAAGAAGGATGCTGAGGCTGGAACCGCCGGGCAGGAGGACTGGAGGAAGACCAAGGAGGACCCGAAGGTAGCTGGTGTGACAGAAGGTGCAGCGGATCGGGTTAGATGGAGACGGGGGATTCGCTGTGGCGATCCCTGAAAGGGGAAAGCCCAGAGAAGAAGACTCGTCTGTGATCAGTCCGTTTGTTGTTGTTTTTAACCACGTTTGGCAGTCTGCATATTTTATAATTTAATTAAGGATCTTTCCTCCTGCAGCTGAAGGTTTCAGATGGATTTCTTTATCCTTAAGGCGACCATAAGCTTCAGGAAACATTTCATTTATTTTTTAAGCTTTATTTTTTAAGCATGCTGATGCAACTGAAACTCTGTATTTTGCTAATGATAACCATATATAACCTAAATTAATCGGTAAAGAAAATGATGGAAATAACTTTGATTGATGTCTCTTTACCCAGTAAGGTGGATCAAACATCTATTTTGTATTAAACCCAGGAAGCTTGTAAGAAAGAACACAACTAAAACGTATTTAAATCTGAAAAGTGCGGTGTGCTTGTGCTCAGCCCTCCCTGCCTCGTTACTATGATGAATTTATTTGAGCACCTTCATCCCAAAATAGCACGGGTGGGACGGAGCGTCTGTCAACATCAGTTTTCAAGTCCTGCCACAGATCGTCATGTGGAGTTTGCTGCGGACTTTGACTAGGCCGCTCTAATCTTAGCTCCAGCTGTATGTTGAGCACCTGGTGCTTCAGGAAGGTCTCAAGGCTTTCACAGCTCTGCAAAGGGGACTTCTTATGTTTTTTTTTAAACAAAATCCTTCTTATTGCAGCTCT
The DNA here is from genome assembly GCA_037039145.1 of Fundulus diaphanus. NCBI lineage: Eukaryota > Metazoa > Chordata > Actinopteri > Cyprinodontiformes > Fundulidae > Fundulus > Fundulus diaphanus. Next base: position 5,663,516 of record CM073124.1, on the reverse strand, counting down.
TCTATAATATTCAGATTTGTGGATTCTACAAATAATACTGTCTTGTAAACAGCTGAGCTACAGATGGATTGGTCAAAGCTCCGGGATTTTGTTTTACATCCTAATCCAGCTTTAAACTTCCCCACAACGTTCTCCCTCACCTCTCTGCTGAGTTCCTCGGTCTTCTTGATGCTTTTTATTCAGAGGCCTTCACTGAACAGCAGGATTTATATTTCCGTTACCCGGATGGACTTTTTTTTTCTTTTCTTTTTTTTCCTAATTATGTAACCTCTGAAGGCAATTGGTTGCACTATATTATATTTAGGGATATCAGAGTAAAAGATGCTGCATACAAGTACATGCCAATCCCATAAAACAAATGATGTTTATAGTTTCAAAGTGACGCAACCTGGGTGGTTCTGCAGGACACCTTAGGTTTGGGCATTTTGACCGTTGCCTTTATGTTTCTTAGAGTCAGTTAAGTTTTAATGCAACCTGCATTTTGTGTCCAGGAGGCTATCATCCAAATCATGAAGATGAGGAAGCGCATCAGCAACGCTCAGCTGCAGACGGAGCTGGTGGAGATCCTGAAAAACATGTTTCTGCCTCAGAAGAAGATGATAAAGGAGCAGATCGAGTGGCTCATCGAACACAAATATATAAAGCGGGACGAATCGGACATCAACACCTTCATCTACATGGCCTAGGCTCTGAGGGAAGGAGTGCATTTCCGCTGTTTTTCTTTTGCCGCCGGCCTGCCACGGGCGCTTTATGATCCTGACGAGGCGTAAAAGGACGTGTCTGAAATGAGCGAGAGGCCTGATGACAGACGAAGGAGGGCGAAGGGACGAGGCTGAGCCTTTTCAACAAAAGTGTGGATGTTTCTTTTCTGTTTGCGTGACGCCAGTGTGTTATCGGCGTGTCATTTAAAGATGTAGCGTTGAGTCATCGGGCCGTCTCTGTCTCTGCTGCCCTCTAGTGTCCGACCTGAGGAGACGCGAGGCAGCGCGGGGCCCTGTGCCAGCAGCTCAGAAGAAAAACTAAATAGTTACACACTAAAGTTAAATACTTCCTGCCTTACTTTCCTCAGCCGCGAACTGCGGAAGAGACGGGGGAGGGGGGTGAAGCGTGCGGCGGCGGGAGGACAAATGTAACAAGCTGGTGTCAGTTTATTGCTTTCTCTTGACGCCTCAGCTGCCATCTTTGAGGTGGGGGGGGGGGGGGCGGTCATCTTGCAGCCCCTCCTGTTCGCTATTGCTCTTGTTGAATGCAAAAAAATTGCAAGTAAAAGTTGCCAACGTGGAGGAGCGGCGGCGGTGAAGGACTAGTTCAGAGTACCGAGGAGTATTTTTGCCAAATTGTGTGTGTGGGTGTTGCGTGTGTTCGGGTGCATGACGTGCATCTCTTCTTTTACATGTGTGTAATCTGTATGTGCACTTTTAACAGCATGCTGCTCTATGATTTATATTTTATTTTATTTTCCCGTACGCAGAAAATCTATCACACTTTGTGATTGTGTGCGAGATGGTGGAGAACCGAGGATGTGCCACCATTATAAAGTCTATATTTTGATTTTCTCACCATGCCCTGTGATTGCAGTTAAAACGGTTTAAATTTTTTGTCTTTGCTGAACGGTTAGCACACTGCAGGTTATTTATGTGGTGTGTAAGAACTCATGCTCTGGACATTATGAAATTAAATACCAAGGCGGACAAAATGAAATTAATGACCAGGTTACTTTTTTCTTGTGTCAAGACTATGAGCAGAAAAAAAACTGTCATTTCTGGTCCATAAATCAGCCGATTGGTGCAACAAGACATAGATTAAGTCCAAGCTCTGCATCCGTTTGGACACAGTCATGGGAAAAAGAAAGTGCACCCTCGTCCAGCGCTACAGTCTTACATACTGGGACGTATCAAAGCTCTAAAATCACCTAAATCTAACATCAAGTTGCAAAAACAGATTGAAGATATTGTAAGTGTTTTTTTTGGTATGTTTTTTTTTTTTTTTTTTTTTTAAGACGAAACCAATATTTAAAAAACAAAGTTAGCAAGTACATCCTTACTGCTCCCACAGGAAAATGAGGAAAATAGCATCTTGGTGCTGATAAACCAAATGTTTTGGTTTACTTTGCATCAATAGTGAGACTTCTAACCAAACACATCTCAATAAATATAACAGACCCCACCAGATGTCGCTGTGGAGCTCTTATGTTCACAATAATCAGTGGGACTTCATCGTTCTTTATAGAACAATATTGTAAAAAAAAAAGACAGATTCCCTTACCAATAAAATTATGTTAAAAAACGTGTGTGTCTATGTATCTAAGCTCAGTAGCTAAATCCTCCTGAGGCGTCTTGATATTGGGGCTGCCCCAACATGAACATCTGAAATCGCAGTGAGCATGCCCAGTACGCTCTCAGTAGACAGCCATGGGGCTCAAATACTAAGCTCTGATCGTCCAATCAAAATGCTGGAATAGCACACGTTACATTATGTTCTGCTCGATATTGTGCGACCATCTAGTGTTGGTTGTCCTTGCTGGCTCATTGAAGGATTGACGTGAATGTTTTCTGTTCAATAAATTAACATTATTAGTGAGCCTTTATTTGTAATTTTATGTATTCAAATTAAATTACATTTAGCTTATTTAAAATTAAATTTCTAGTGTGTTGGTTTATGCTAATTTATCGGTTTCATTTAAAGTGAACCAGTCAGGTTGTATGTATCATAAAAAAATTAGTTGCTGCTGATAGGTGATGAGTTTTTGTGCCTAACTTATCCTGCCAGAGACGTCACTGTGTCATATATTCATTCAGTCATATATTTGAAGTTTGTTTCTTTGTAGTTTTCAGAAACCCAACATTCAGTTTCTGAGGAAATTTTAATCTTAGCTAAATTTTCTGATTCTAGTAGCCATTATTGAACAGTGATTTAACAGGATAGAGAGGAAGCCGAGGACGTGCAGCGAATCGCCCGAGACCAGGAATCGAACCCAGGACGATTTCATCGAGGACCGTAGCCTCTGCAGGTGGTGCGCCCGCTCAACCGACTGAGACACCAGCACAAAATGAAACGATTTCTAACATAAATGTGTGATCCTCCTGAAATCTATGCTCATGTACTATGCAATATATTAATGCAATACTGGGTTGGCTAGCTTTTGGTACCTTTGCCATTGTGGGCCGATACCAAGTCCTGCTGGAAAATGAAATAAGCATCTCCATAGTTCAATTAAATTTTATTCATATAGCACCAATTCACAACACGTCATCTCAAGGCTCTTTCCAAAGTCAGACTCCATCAGATCCTCCAGGTTGGTCAGAAAGTTTCCTCTCTAAGGAAACCCAGCAGGTTGCATCAAGTCTCTCCAAGCAGCATTCACTCCTCCTGAAAGAGCGTACAGCCACAGTGGACAGTCGTCTGCATTGCTGATGGCTTTGCAGCAATCCCTCATACTGAGCATGCATGAAGCGACAGTGGAGAGGAAAACACCCCTTTAACAGGGAGGAGAACCTCCAGCAGAACCAGAACCAGGCTCAGTGTGAACGCTCATCTGCCTCGACCCACTGGGGCTTAGAGAAGACAGAGCAGAGACACAGAAAGCTCAGAAGCTCACATTGATCCAGGAGTACTTTCTATGTTAGATGGTAATAGAGGATGATCTGCCTTCCCTGATGATGTCACAGCTAACAGAACGCCAGACCAGGTGTACCTTCTATGAAGAGAAAAATGACAGAGAACAAAAAGTTAAAAGATGAAATAATTCAAATTGGAGAACTCAGCAGAGTGAGAGAAATAGACCCTGATGTCCTCCAGCAGCCTAAGCCTATAGCAGCATAACTATAGAGATAGCTCAGGGTAACATGAGCCACTCTAACTAGAAGCTTTGTCAAAAAGGAAAGTTTTAGTAGGTTGAGGTCCTTAACCCATCAGCAGGATCAGTATCTACTCTTTAGTGCAAGGAGGACCGGATGAGTACTGTCAGAACCCTACAGAGTGACCTCCAGCGGTCCAATCTAGTGGGCGCTATCCTCACTGATCATCACCATGGAGCTTGACTGGCATTTGCCAAAGAACACCAGAATCACCAGGTTCAGCACTGGCGCCCGGTTCAGTTCACAGAGCAGAGCGGGTTCAGTCTGAGCCTGAGACCTGAACGGTTCTGGAGAAGCTGCGGTGAACGTCATGCTTGCGTTATGTCGGTGTTGGTCTGGGGAGGCAACTGTAGACTGAATATGGAGCTCAAAAGACAGATAAATGAGATGAATATTCAAATGTTACATGAAAACTAACTTATTATTAATGATGACAAACTAAACTACAAACCTCACATCAAATATGTTCAAAACTAACCATAAAAAACATTTCTGTATCAGACAAATGTATAACTGGATCACAAAGCACTTCACATTCTGTCCTGTTCCTTAGTTTTACCCTAATGCTACGGTGGCCCAGATGGTTCACCGAAATACAAAGCCACAGAGAGACAGTTATAAAACAATGTCAATTATAAACTGTAATCATAATCATATTAATCATACTTCAAAAAGGAACCAAAAAGAATATTGAACAATAATTGTGGCGCCTAAGAATGCACTAACCCAATATTTATACAATAAAAATTAATACAATTCACAGGTATAGTTGGTCTTCAAACAGTAATAATTATGTTCGAGGCTAAAAATAACCAGCTTGAAGAAAAGATTCAACGACTGGTTACCGAAAGAGAAGAAGCTTTTTGAGTCAAACACCCATCATCAGAACAACAAGGAAAACTTTCCACATTTCAGTGAGTTAGGTGAAGCTTTGGACCAGTATCTATATGGAGCTGCAGCAGCGTCTAACCATTAAACAGTTAAATGATGGTATAAAAGGTGGATATCTGTTGCTTGTATGTAAATCTAAAGTATCATATATTATTTGTAAATATTTCAATAATATAGAAAGGAAATATGCTGTAAAACTTGTTGCACATTATTAAGAAGTTTCTTCGTGTAACCGGTAACAGATCAGTGTAATGGTGTGTGGTAAAGGGGTGGGTTGCTATAAGTTTATTTTTCTCCTCTCCCCTTCATTAAATACATCAATTTTGTTCAACAGCAGCATTTCTTTCTTTATTGTGTTCTTTTTTCTTTCTTCTTTCTTCTTCTGCTTCTTCTTTTAATTATATGTTGTTACATGTTCAATAAATCCATAAATGCATTTTTCAGGCGTTACCGACAATACCTAAGAAGGGAATAGGATCCAAGACTTTTAATAATAAATAAAAAAATTCAGTGATTCAAAATGTTTCTGATCCTAAATCTATTTTCCAGTGGTTTAAAGGGCAGGCTCCTCAGGTTCTCATTGGTGATGTGGGTTCATTTAAAGTCAGTTGCTCTAACCACTGGGATTTCTAATTGTAAGGAGATCTCAGGGACAAATATGGGATCTCCTCGAGTACGGAATGCAGACTTGAACTCAGACGGACTAAAACTGAAGCAGTTACTGACAGACCAGTCATTCAATCATAAATGGCCATCACATTTTCTTCTATCTAGTTCATGAGTAATTATACAATTGCCCTTGTATTTGCATCCATGACTGTGCTAACTGTGTTTCTTTGTCCTTTAACTAAACATAGTTATTGTTGCAGTGTGCAAAAGTTAATTTGTACATGTGAAAGTTGGAATCTCTGTGAATCAGTTGCATGCATTGTATATTACAACCTCTGTTTGGCACGTTGAGAGAAATGCAATGTAATCAGCTAGAACTGGAAATTTAGTTAATTAGCTTATTAGCTCTACATCACAGTTTATATTTACCATGCAAATATTTAATGGTTATTGAATGTATGGAGAAACGAAACTGACAAAATCAAAATAATAAACAGAAATATATAAATTGCTCCAAAAATTAACCAATATGTTAATAACACCAATTAATTTTAAGAAATTATCAATAATTATAAAATGTTTTATATGCCTTTGTTTAAATCGTCCCAATTATTTACTTTACCAAATGTTTTATAATTGAATTAACCTTATATCCAACATATTATTTATTTAGGCATTTGATTTTAATTTACAGTATTTTTCATAAAAAGAATACATACAACAAAGATGTTAAAGTAAGAATGAGTAGTAATGACACCTAGTGGTTCAAAGCGGGACAACACTTACACAACAGCCTATGCCATTTCCTCAACGGTCCATTGTTGCTGCGAAACCCCACTGAATTTTTATTTACACAGGACAGGTATATGCTGTTTAATTCGGTTCCATTTCTGGTCCGCTTCTCTTACTGGCTTCCATGTCTGCAGAATGCTGCTCTTTTGCTAGGATAAAATACCAAATGCTGTGGTCTGTTTTGGGAACCCTGGAACTCTCATATGATTGGCTCAGGAATCAGGATGTAAACATGGGCTACCCACTACGCCGCAGTTGTTCCAGAAAATCTTGACTAAGACATTGTTGATGGAGAGGACCGATTGTTTATAGGGAATGTTACTTCAGTCCCAGGTGACAAATGAGAATGATTTTGATTAATTTCACAGTAAATTTCTTACTTATTGCTCCTTTAAGAGAATTCAAGGGGGACATAAAAGGGACATAAATACACCTATAACTAAAAGAAAAACACGAACAAAATAAAAAATGTAAAAATAAATAAATAAATAAAATGTTTGAATAAATAATGTGTTGGAAGCAATTAGAGAAAATTATTTCATTGTCAAAAAATGATAAACAACAGATAAAGTAAATGGAATATTTGAAACAAATACATATTTATAAATATACAATTATTTCTTGTGTTTTGGTACATTTTAAGTGTATTAGTTTATTTACCGGGCCATTTATGTTTCTATTCTATATATTTTTAATTCTGTCTGTTTCGGTCTGCCATACAGAGGTCTTCTCGCATGGTTGTATCAAAAAAAGAGGACTACTTAAAAAAAGCAGGACATTTCACTTCTTTTTGTGTTGATAACTAAGCCAACCTAAGACCAAAAAAAAGCAGCTCTGGGACCCGCGGTGTGCCGTTAGCGTTAGCTAAGAGAACTGCTTATAGTCCAAAATATTTATTACACTGTAAGGATTTAACATAAAGTTTTGGTACAATTTAAGTGTATTAGTTTATTTACTGGGTCATTTATGTTTCTATTAATATTTTTTATTATGTCTGTTTCGGTCTGTTTCGGTCTTCCATAGAGTGTCTTCCCGCACGCTTGTGTCAGAAAAGAGGACTACTCGTTAAAAAAAGCGGGAGATTTCACTTATTTTTCTATGGAGGGTGGATGCGGTCTTATATGTTTGCGGTTATATGGTTTAATATTTTTGTATTTATTGTGCATTACATTGTGTATTTCAATTCACAAGTGAGAAAAATCGACTATCTGGCGAGAGTTTATTCTATAGGTCGTGAGGTTTGTGGGCTCCCCCCCCCCCCCGCCCTGCTTAGTGATGGTATCGCCCACTCCTACGGAAACACCGGTACAGCTGAAGCCTCAGCACAGTGTGGAAGTAATTTAAGGCAGAGTGAAGCTGGAAACAGTAAGTGTTTAACACGAATTACCGAGTTTAATAAGTAACGCTTACTAACTCAGTTGGCTCTGTAATATCGTTTAAGTCTAAAATAAATGTAAATGTATTCATCTTTAGAATTTTGTGTTGATAAATAAGCCAACGTAAGAAAAAAAAGAAGCAGCTCTGGGACCCGCGGTGTGCCGTTAGCGTTAGCTTGCTAACAAAGAAAACTGCTTATTGTCAAAAACATTTATGACACTGTAAGGATTTAACATGCTATTTTAGATGTCATTTAACTTCTAGTTGGTTTCAATGATTAGTTTACAGATGAATTTGGGGGGGGAAATTGCGATTATGAGCCACCGTGACTGTCTTTCAGGCTGCTGCTGCTAACATTAGCATCAACTGTCGCATTTGACTAAACGTTGAAATTCCAACGTTCAGAGACTTTTCAATAAGGCACAAAAACATCCCGGCTGCGTTTGTGAGGAAGACGTAGTCTCGATAGACCGAAGCGTTTTCTTTCAAATCACGTTTGCGGGCTGCACGTCGTCAGACACGTAGTTATTTTCACAGATTTGACTACAGATTGGACCAAACCCAGCCTGGGTTCCAGTTTGCGGTCCCGCTTTCAGCCACATTTCCTAATGCAGCTGAATTACTGTTGGCGTTTTGGAGGCAGCTTCAAGCTTGGACGCGGTTCGGGAGGAAAGAAATCTAGTTTGTGACGCAGTTCTTGTTAGCTGTTGCTGTGTTAGATGGCAGGGCTGGCCCCAGTTCGTATGGGGCCTTAGGCAGAGTTTGATTGGGGGGGGCCTCTTCCTGTTCAGACCACCACCACTAACATCTTTACGATACAGATTAGGCGTAATCTGGGGGAGGGATCCAGGTTTAATCGGCTGGATTTAAAAGCAATCACCACTTATTTATCTGCATATATTTGTGGACAAATTGAGATCCAACACAGAGAAAAGATAAAACGCACAGATCTATACACTTTTACAGCGTAAACAGGCTAATTCCTTTAAATCTCACATTTTTGTTTTGATCAATTTAAAATATTTTATCTTTAACAATATCAAATCAGATTCAGTAGCATTCTCATGCCAATTTGAATAAAATCTAACATTTTTAGATCTGTTTTTAAAATATGTGGCCCTAAGGTGCTGACACTGGGTTTGGGTGCGACCCGAATCGTCCGTAGTCCCAGCAGCTTCTGTGTTGGAGCTTAGAAGCTTTAATTAACCCCAGTAGCATTTTGTTGACATGACGAGAAGGATTTTAAGTTTTTATAAATGACCTAAACCAGAATAATAATCGTTAAATAAAAGCATAACACCAATATTAAAGCTATTTGCAAGGCTTTCATATTCAATTAATTAATTTAACTTTCATTATAGTTGTTCACCTATAGCTCAGCATGTCACAGTTTTTTCGGTAAACAATTATTTAGTCGGATAAAGCGATACTCTCCCCTCACCACGCCTTTGATGAGGCTGGGAATGGGTACCGAATTCTGTACTTTTTTTAGGCATCGACCAAATCCTGTCGGTACTACCGGGTACCGATTCACATAAAATCCAACAGGACCAAGTTTCAGTACCTAAATGCGTCACTGTGACGCTGAGAGATCTGGAGTGGGCGATTTTCCATGCCGAACCTGAACACAATCGAACCTGAAAGCCAGCATGGCTGATAGAAAGCATCGTCTCCGCTTTTCAAGATGCGCTGCAGATCACGCTGCTGCGCATCTGTGGGGCGAAGAGCAAGGCCAGCGGCGGGAATACTTCTAATCTGAGGCAGCGCCTGGTCACTGCTGTTTATTTAGCGAATATCTCGCTGTATTTAGCGACTTTTAAGACCCATCGGTGACCTTTTTTCAGAAAGTTATGTTGGCAGAGCGGCGAGTGCTGTGAGCCTCTTCCTAACTTCTCCAAGCGCCCTCTCTAACAGACGGACAGCTGCTGCCGTGTCCTGTAAGTATTACAGGTACAAACAAAAAAGCGAGATAAAATATAATGTTTTTAATATAGTTTTCAGGTTGAGAATTTAGTTGTGGTGGTGGGCGGTGCAGAGTCACTTTATACGGTCTCTAAATCACAAACTTCATACTGGAAATCTCACATTAGGCTATAATTTTTACTCTAAATAATGTGTAATTATGATTTTATAGTCTAGTCTGCCTAGGCTAAGCACCAACATAGTCCGGCGCAGACCCGGTGGCATAGGCGGGCTGGAAGCTGTTATTTGGGTTTTATGTTTTTACCTCAGAGTGGCCATCTTTCTGTAATTCTTATCTCAATTTGTCAGTCATACAATCAAACCAACTCAACTATTGAGAGGTGTGGGGGGAGGGGGGGGTCTCTACATTCGTAGCCTACTGTGTTGGATATTCAGACTCATTTCCAAACGAATACAAGAAGTGACAACTGAGCAAACGAGAGCGAGCAGGAAGCAGCGTCATTAACGTCTGTTGGGAACGTCAGCGCTGAAGTCAACACGGTAGTAAACGTTCATGCTGGGAGGGTTAGCTACAGCATCTCGGAGCAGAACCGAGCAGTAATTCAGCTAAATGGAAGAAATTTGGGTTATTTGCAGGCAGAAGAAAACTCTGCTCCTGTTCTCCTCCTCGGCTGCTGTAGTTTCTCCTAGTATGAATGTTTCCTTGAGTCAGAGTTTACAGGACACAGCACTACACTGCGTTGCCAGATCTGACTTTTTCCAGCCCAAACACACAACGTAAAACCCGTCTAACTTAAAAACAAAAGACCAGCACAAATGTCAAACCTCTCTTGAAGTCATGTTAGAAGCGTATAAATATTACACATAATAAAAAAACACAACTGCATCGGTATGACGACGGCATTTCAAGGAAACGTGAAAATAAAATACACGGCAGATTAAGAGTTTTTTACTCTTACTCTTACTAATGCCAGCTGATCCAGCGCCAGGCTTTTTCCTCTTGTGATGAGTTACCAGCAATATGTTTGAATATATTAAATATTTTGAATTTAATCCTGTTTTCACAAGATGATTTGATACTTGGTTTGAAATGATGGTTTGTTTGACTTGTTCAGTATTTCTGCCCCGATGTTGATTTCTAAAAACTCTTGAAGTCTTTAGCCGACATAAGATCTGTTTGTAAATCACAGCTTAAATGAAAAGATTCACAAAATTTACTTGAATAACTTAGTAGGGCTGCTCGGTTATTGCAAAAATTATAATCACGATTATTTTTGATTGAAACTGAGATCTCGATTATTTAACAAGATTAATTGTCAATATTAACACAAGTTTATTGAACATAAAACTGGTCGTGAAATGTTTTCCGCAGGATTTCAAACATTTAAAGAAAAAAATTGGATAAAAATAAAGTCTTTAGTCGCTCCCGGGAGTGACCAACGTCAGCGACTGATGGCTTTCACCGCAGGGAAGAACCAACACACAGCGACGGCCTTTCAAATCATGCTGGTGGATCGCCTGTTTCCCAGAAAGCTTATTGGTTATGAAATTGGAGGGTTTTGATATTTTCAAAGCAGTCTGTGACCGACAAGGATGAAGAGTCAGAAGATTTAACTGGAATTGACTGAAATCTTGCTTTTATGTCTACTCTACATAAGAAAAACACCCCCGGGTTCATATTACAGACGGGGAGTCATCAGCATAGAGAATATCATCATTTTGAGGACGTACCTTGTTAACCTGACAAAAGCCAGCTGTATGTTGCTCCGCCTAGCTCCACTCACATACATCTGGGACACCGCCGGTAGAAAGTGATTTCTCCAACCAAATTTATGGTCTGGCCAATCAGGACGCAGGGCTGGAGTTTCATAGATGTGACGTAGTGGAGACGCGACCATGACGTGAGACTGTTTTGATAGCAATGGCGGCTCGTCGAGGAAGCAAGCGTTAACATCGATGCTGCTATTTCTTCCGTGTTGTCCAATCTACCTAATATTGTTTCATTAAAAGAACATCAGAGAACGCCTCTGAAGGCTTTTGTTGGTGGCAACCATGTTTTCGCCCTTCTCCCGACCGGATTTGGCAAGTTTTGTTTTCCGGGACGCGGAAGCGCCCCGGAGCGGTTAGCGGTTAGCGTGAACCATATTAGGAGGCCTTTAGTCCTCAACGCGGTCGCCCCGGAATCGACTCTGACCCGCGGCGCTTTGCCGCCTGTCTTCCCCCCTCTTCCTGTCAGCTCACTGTCAATAAAACGCATGCCACTAGAGCCGCAAACACATTATTATTATTATTATTTTTTTTCTGCGTCGCTATCATCAGCGTCATGGCTTCGGTGTGAGTGGTTGAAATAGCACGTCAATAAAGATGACAGACAAGTGGCTTATCCAATCATATGCAAGAATTTTTGATAAGGCCCAGCCTTCTGTAAAGGCAATTCCTATGGCAGTGTCCCAGATGTATGTGAGTGGAGCTAGGCGGAACGACATACAGCTGGCTTTTGTCAGGTTAGTACCTTGTGGCTGATCAGATAAATGACTGTAGAGCCATGTGACGGCGACAAAAGTTTAACATTGTTCAACTTTCTTGTGTCGTGTCCAGTGTTGGGGGTAACGCGTTATAAGTAACGCGTTAGAGTACTCTTATTAGTTTTTTCAGTAACGAGTAATCTAACGCGTTAGTTTTGCGAATTCAGTAATCAGTAACGCCGTTATTTTCCAAAATAAGCACTCGTTACTTTAAGAATTTCCCTCGATAAGGAAAGTGAAGTCCCTGCTTTTCTGCATTTAGTCAGATGCGTCTGCTTGCGTCTGTACCCTGCTCCTTGCCTGTGTGTGTGTGTATGTGTGTGTGTGTGCGCGCGCACCTGTGTGTGTAAGCTACTTGTGTTTGTACCCCGGCAAGATGGGCGAGAAGACAGCGTTTGATTCTTGGAGGTAAGCACGTTATTTTGAGTTAAACAGCGAAAAGGACAAGAACATGGGTCCGGCAACACGGATGCGTCGGCGCATGAGTCGAGCTCGTAGAGAAAAACCTGTGTCCACGCGCGTATGCGCTACGTGACCGATACGGGAACTGTTTCGAACTGACTGACGCGCCAAACTGTTTATGTTTCTTCTAAACTGCGCGCGTGTGCATTCGCGCAGAGCATCTGGATTCAGCGCGCACAGCAAAGCTATGCTGCACAGTCTTTCAGAAAAAACGGCTGATCTACACTGAGTAGAAAGCTGCAACTCTGAGCAGCTCTTCCTCCCTTTGTCATTCTCAGCCAGGCCCGTATTAAGACAATGTGGTGCCCATGGGCACTATACCTCAAGGCACCCCCCCCCCCCCCCCCCCCCTACCCGTGCTGTCCTCCGGTCAAAAACATCAGACATAATCAAGGGGATTTCTTTACTATTTACTAACTTACACAACTACATGTAGGCATATGAGCAGTGAGCAATATTCAAATATCTCATTTTAAAATATTGAAATCAAAAAAATCTTGATTTATCATTTATTATTATTGTGACATCAGTGTTCACAAAACGAATAATGCATGGTCTTTCAACAATTTCAAGTAAATAATATAACAATTTATGAAAAATATATTTTTAAAGCATGTGTCATGTGGTGCCCCCCCATGGTTGGTGCCCCTGGGCACTGGCCCACTGGCCCTTATGGATAATCCGGCCCTGTTCTCAGCATGTCCGATTTCAGAACAGATATTAGTCAGGTAACTAAACACAGCGCCCAACCGACCATTGAACGTGAGCATGAAAAAAATCCCGATCACTGGAACGCAAATAACGTGATTCCCCATGGCAATGACAGGAAATAAGTTTGGAATTGCACATGTCCTGCGAGTAGAATTAGAAATATTTAAAGAAGGCATATGGATAATATTAAACCATAAGAAACAATGCCGTTGCTGCTGAAAACCGCAAGAGAAAATTGTTGAAAAAGTCAATGCATGCGTGATATGAAAGTTATGTGATGGAGAATTAAAGCTGCTTTCACCACACTTCACTATTCAACACAAAAGAGGGAGTGTGTGTGTGTGTGTGTGTGGGGGGGGGGGTGCATTGAAGGGACATGTCAGCAAAAAATTTGTAAAAAATAAAATAAAAAAGCCAGAAACAAAAAAGTAACGCAATAGTTACTTTTACTAGTAACTCAGTTACTTTTATAGTGGAGTAACTCAGTTACTTTTTGGGAGAAGTAACTAGTAACAATAACTAATTACTTTTTCAAAGTAACTTGCCCAACACTGGTCGTGTCTGACGTCAACGAGTACGAGCCTAAAATTTCCCGCGCATGAATTTCTGTAGTAGCTTTGCTGCAGGCGCCTGTCGCCTCGTCGCTCCATAGGGAATGAATGGAGGAGCGACGTCGAGCCCACTCTGAGGTGCAGCTACGACAGCGTAGCAGGGTTAGCGCACTATTGCTACCTCTGATGTCTCCACACCACTGAAGCCGTTTCATCTCTTTTCTACCAACGGCGACGTCTTCGCTGTTTCTCGCTCCTGAAGTGTTTATAGCTGGCGCTGAAGGAAATGAAACGGGTCGGGGGCTGTGGGGGAGTCTGGCACGCAGGCAGCGGCGCTGGATTCACGACACATGACACCCCGAGAGACGACTAAGGGACAAATATCGATTATTGTGTTTTTATGATCGTTGAAAACCCAAATAGTAATCGAGATCAAGATCCGATTAATCGCCCAGCCCTAACACTTGTGCGGTAAGGGATGCGTGCAGGCCAGTGGGAACCTGAACAGAGCTAGAATTAACCTTTTTTCAGGTTTTAAATACCCCTATTCTGCCTGTGATTGTGTGGCAGGTCATTGGATCGACTCGTGCGGCCTGGCAGACATCGGTAAAATATCAGAAACGCTGGATAAGCTTGTGAGTATTACTTTCATTAGATAAAGTTAAACTTTTTTTTTTCTTCTAATTTTAGGGTGTTTTGAATGCAAACTTTTCATTGGAAATGTATTAAATTGTTTTTACCTTTTTTAGAATCTTGTTGATTTGAATGGACAAGGCAGCCAGAAGTTTACAGGTAAGAACAAAAAAACACACACAGAGCAGTGATTCAGGGGCTGATCTCCTGTTTACATCCAGAAGTTAAAGGTTTATAGGGGCAATGGTTAATCCCATCAATAAATATGGGACTAAAATGTTAAATCAATGTCACTACGAACCATTTTTAGTTTCATTACTATTCAGCAGCCGGTGTCAGCTCACCAAAAATGTGATTATGGTAACACATAGACAATAAAGCTTCTTGGTGCTTGATTAACTTTTAGAAACACGGTAAGTCATCATCAGATCTGTTGACGTAAATCCACATTTCCTCACCCCCCTCTTATGTCTTCACTACGTTTCTGAGCTTCGGCTCCGTCATCAGTAAACATCTACAGCTGCTGTGCCGCACTGGCCAGTAGCAATGTCTATTATTGCCATGTGAAGAATTAACTCTTAATAAAAATTGCCTTCAACACATTCCCTTGTTTATATTATTAGATATTTTTCATATACTGTTCAGGCCTGGTTTGAATGTATGTTTGATTGTGATTTAGTTTTCTTTCTAAAACCTTTAATATTTCTACAGTCTGTTTTTTTTTTTTACTGTTTTATTTAAATAAATCTGGCTCTGTTTGTCCCTTGTGTGCTAATCTGAGACATTGTTCCCAGGGGACATCACCCCAGCGTCTCACAGCAGACACTTTTTAACATTGATGGCTTATTTTGTAAACATGATTATATCTTTGCTCAGACCTTAAATGGCCGCAGAACGCCTCTGAGTTGCTCGGTCAGGTGGAGGTGTTGATGTAACAGCGTCCCTGTGTACAGGGTTTCTGCTAGTTCCTGCAAATTAAACATTTTAATTTCTAAGGCCTATTAAAATGTAAGACCCACATAAACACAGAGGAAATCAGTTAACCCAAAAACAGAAAATCAACTAACTCATCCAAATAACTTATTTTAGGTAGATATCACTTTAATTTGACGTTTGAGTGTGAATACAGTGCTTATAATATGAGCTAGCTAACCGTAACATCTTATTACAGAGTAGTCAGGTTTATGAGGGCTACTGTTGACAGTTCTTTGCCAAATATTAAATCTATTTTTTAGGACAGACTTAGTAGTGGAAAATATAACAATGTGTTGTTTTTAATCCTCTAAAGTACTGTAAGCCACTTTCAGGAGCATAAACATTTTAAAAGTTGACCAAAGTAATGAAGGGAACAAAACATACAGATCTAATGTGCAACTCAACCTAATACTCAAAATCTAGACTTAAGACTTTTAAGGTTATAAAATGGAGATTAAAAAAAAAAAGATTTCTAGAACCCTTGGAGACCCTGGGTGCAAAATCTCAGATTTACATTTAACCCCTCAGATTTTCTGGTTACCGTATTTTTCAGACCATAAGGCGCACTAAATATTCTTCCCAAGTGTGTAATTCCTCCACGTCCACAGCTCTCTATCCGTCTCTGTCAGGAGGACAGAGTAGCTGGACTACACTGCCCTGTTTCTAACATAAGATCCTTCAAATTACGCATTTTAAGGCCGGTGACGTCACAACGATGCGCGGAGGCTGTCCCATTTGGCAAAAATTCTGAGGATGCTTAAAATGCAGCCTTCGAATGCGTCCTCCTTTTCCCCGAATTCTGAGGATGCACCGCTACCATCCTTAGTGGCCTCGCCTGCCATAAGATTTCCCGAGGTGCTTTGCGCGCTTTTTTAGTGACAGTGAAAGTAGTGATTTAAGTCAGTTATTTACAGGGTTTGTACACATTTAACTATTCAATTCAAATTACTAAAGTTACAAACATAAGCCTATATCAAGTCTTACAAATAAATATAAAATATTATATTTAAACATATTTGTCAATCTGCTGACAAGCGTTTGTTTAATAACTGGTACACTATGATCATTAGCAGGCCCCTGTGGGTGAAAATAATAGCAGGTAAATGTTACCTCTCCACTGCGCTCTCCCAGCCTGAGAAAAATTCGTCGCCGGTTTTGGTGCCGCCGAAGCCGTCTAAGCCGATTGTCCTCCTCCAATAACAAGTAAATAAAAAAATAAAAATGTCCATATCCATTATCCGTCTGGCGCTGTTTTTCCCGGGCTTGGGGTAGACGTGATGACGTCGTGTCGCAACCAGGAAGTGCTCCAAAGGCTAGACCGTCCCATTTACCAAAGGCTGGGTCCTCCTAAGGCAGTGTAGGCTGGGTCCTTCGAAGGACGCAGCCTGCGAATTGAGACGCAGCTACAGTGTACCGCTTTGTTGCTAACCAAAGTCATACTTACACATTTTAACAGATTGTTGAGCACATTGTACCGCATAAAATCAGTCAGTAAGGACAATGGTAATCATACATAAGGCACACCACACATTTTATTTAATTTTTTTTTATTTTAGAAAAATTAAGGATTTTATGTGTGCCTTATAGTCCAGAAATATGGTATTCCTAAAATCTGCAATAATCCAGAGCAATCAGCAGTTATTTTCCCAAATCCTAACCATTTTACTGTCTTGTTCCATGAAGCCCAGCTAGGAAAGCCCAGTAAAGTTCCCATAATGCCTGTGAAGAAGAGGAAACTGCCTGACTCCGAGGAACACGGGCACAAGTGTAAAATTACAAGGTAGGTTGTCTGCTTTTTGTTATGTCCATGTAGCTATTCAGCTAGGAGTATGCGTTCCACTCTGGAGTGGCCTGGAAAGGACTCGGAGAGTTTTCTTTACCCTGAAAGAAGTCCCACAGAAACGGCAAACTTTCTTTATTTTGCTCGTTCTTGTTGTGATGTCAGAAATCTCTCTATACTCTTCCTCCATTTGGGATGCTTCAGATCTAGCCAGGAGAACCATAAAATGAAACGCCTTTGCTGTTCTTGGTTTGTCTTTATCTACAGTCATAAACTGAGAATATGATCTGGTTTAGTAGGGCTACCATAAACAAAGGCCATGTCAAAGGTGGTTTCTCTCAATTCTCCATTTACACCAAACCTCACACGCTTTACAGCCTGGACAAGTATGGAAAAGGAACATTGAGTATGGAGACATGTTTCCTGACTTTATGCCAAGTCAGATTTTCTTAGTCGTCTGTCATCCCTTTAGTCCACCCTGAATTCTTTCTCCAGCCTCTTCATCCATTAACCATTAAACTACTGGTCGGCCGATACATCGACTGGTCAATACTTCGTTTTCTTTTTTCCTGTATCGGAATCGGCCGATACGTGCATCGGTTCACCGATCCATTATATAAAACCCAACGTCTGATCTCCAGCTGTTCGTTCCCATGGAGAATCACGTACACACATGAAAACCGATCACTATCCGTTCAGCGTTTAACTTTACAGAAAATGATGTCTGTACCTTACGGCGGCGGTCCGTGTTTGTTCTCCTCCTCCTTCCCACTGAACTAAAGAGGCTCTTTTCTCGCTGATGACACGTTCATTAAGCGCTCCCCTAAGAGTCGTGATGCGAGTTTTTTCAGAGTACCTTTCAAACTGAAGCTAAAGCGGATTGTTAATGTTCTTGGGTTTAAACACAAGTTTTAAGACTTGAAAATGACATTGATTACAAATATTTCACGTCATGTAAATGGAAGAAGAAAAAGCCGTATCGGCATCAAGAATCGGCCCCAAAAAAATCGGCAGCACATATCGGGTATCGGCTAGACTGATGATCTAAATAATCGGCCATAAAAGAACCCTGTATCGGTCGATCTCTACATCAAACCGTACATTTATCCATCGAGCTATTGAGGTGCTTGTCTGTGTTAAAGCTTTTATATTTAATCTCTTTAATCTCAAATCAGACCAATAAATCTGGAAATCCTGGTCTGGAAAAGTCTGGAGTTCAGATGTGGAGAACGTTTGTCTTCAGCTGTTTGAGCTCCTAAACCTGAAAACCTGATATCACTGTTGGCTACATTCTAATCTCTTTTGAGGAAGCTGGACTTGACTTGCGATCTGTGTTGTAGTTTCACTCGTCCTCAGGTCCGCGGCATGAAGCCAAACGGCACCGAAAGGCAGTTTTCCAGTAAAAAGTGCCTGGCGTGGTTCCACAAATACGCCGGCCCTGAAAAGGTGGTCGATCCGGAAGCCATGGAGAAGTTCTGTGAAGATATCGGCGTGGAACCAGAGAATGTGAGTCAGACTCGGGTAAATTGTTGACCCTGTTCTCCGAGGCTCGAATAAGTACCTGAATCCTGCTCAACTTCATTTTTGTTCCAGATTATAATGTTAGTTTTGGCCTGGCATCTAGACGCGGCTAAAATGGGATACTTTACAAAAGACGAATGGCTCAGGGGAATGACAGTATTACAGTAGGTGCTTCATACGTTCCCCCTTTTTTTTAAATTTTAACCATAATCTATATTTCTGACGCTGACGTTTGTGTGTGTGTGTCTCCCAGATGCGACGGCACGGAGCGGTTACAAAGCAAACTGGAGTATTTACGCAGTGAGCTCAATGACGCCGCGGCCTTCAAAAACATCTACAGATATGCTTTTGACTTTGCCAGAGTAAGTTTATTAAGGTGTGGTTAATTTGCTGCTGTACAGTGATTTAACTCTAGTGTTATAAAGGTGAACGACATGGTGTTTCTGGCTGCTGCCAAAGCAGCAGCCATGCACAGCAAAAATTGAGTTAAAATCAATAATTCTCTTTAAAATTATTTAATGATATGTAGCAAATAATTGGTCTAAAATCTTTTCAAACCAGAAACACCGTTTGAAGTGAGTTTGCTCGGTCTGTTATCTTATTTATCATCTGATTGAAAGGGTGAAAGTGTGCATGTTGCAGTAGAATTAGAACTTGTCTGCTTTGTTATGCCGTGTGTCTAAATGACTGTTAAAAATCCCGTTATTTTCAGATTTCAGTCACTTTTATTTAAATAACTGCTTTTTGACTTAGAAACAGTACTAAAGCAATATTGTTGATCTGACACTTGGTGGCAAAGATGGCTAAATGTGATGGCTTTGAAGTGATGGTTTTTTTTTTTCCTACAAATGTTTCCTTGAAGCTCCGTTTGGCACAAGTTTGGAGAATGAAAAGCAGCTCAGTTCGTCTCGGTGCCTGCACATCACACTTAGTTTTGTTTATGTTGTTAGGACACGAACCAGAGGAGTTTGGACATGGAAACCGCTACGTCCATGCTGGCTTTGCTGCTGGGGAGGACCTGGCCTCTCTTTCCTGTCTTCCGCCAGTTCCTGGAGGTAAATCACGCTCATTTGTGTACAGAGAGTACCGCACCGACCCCCAAGGCCTAGTCCACACGTAGCCGGACGTCTGGGTAAACATTTTTACGCATTTTGGTCTTCATCCACACGAAAACGACAAACGGTTATTTCTGAAAACTCAGTTTTTGAGCCTGCGTGTGCACGTGGGGTCCAGCGCGTCGCAGTCTGTGACGACTGATGCGGCGCTCATGTCACCCATCGTCATCTACTCGGCCGTGAGGAGCTGCTGTTTATGTTGGGGTTCTGATTCTTTGCAATGTGTCCCAAATCAAGGGCATCTCTGATCAGTTATTTCCAACTGGTTGCCCCGGCAAGTAAAGGCATGAAACATTTTAAACATTACGGTTGGTTCAGATGCTTTTTGCTTGTTCCTTTTTGCTAGCGGCTGCGATGCGTAAACATCAGCTGTTCTACACCAACTCTCCCTCCCAATACGAGGCTCAATGCCGTTTAACGTCGCCGTTGTTTTGAAGGATTCTGACTGGCTGACGTAGGTTTTAGCATTGACCTACACTGCCCCCTATGTGTGTGGCATGTTCAAAGCGACGCTCAGTGGTGCATTTGCGCAAGTTTGTGTGGATGAAAAACTTTGTGAAAATTAGCTGAATTTTTGTGGTAGCTGTTTGTTTACAAACACGCGACATTACATCAACCGTTTGTCCGAACCAAAAACAGTTTGGGCCACGTTGCAGTATTGTGGTTTGATACTGTGATTGGCTAAAACCATCCTTTGGTAGGCGTGCGGTTGGTGCCTATTCACCCAATCAGCTTTGAGAGTTCTGCTGAATGTCCCTCCTTTCCCCCAACGGATTTAAAGGGAGCAGACCCAGATTGATAATGTGCAGAACGCAGAGTGCTACACATTATCAACCTGGCTGGCCAGGTTACCGTATGTATATTATTTTTAAAAACGATGTGGGGGATATTGGTTTTTAACAAACAACCGGCTACGTCTGCACAAGGCCTAAATGTCGGGACATACTTTGTGAGGTGAGTAGTTAATCTTAGCAGAATAAATGGAGAAAATGTTTATGCTGGACCAGAAGGTCCTCTGAATATGTGACCTGATTACATATCTGGTCATGCAGCAGTTTAGGTTCCAATTCCTCCCGCTGTTCAGATGTTTTTTCTCAACTTTTCTTTCTACACACGACTGAACGATGCAAGACGTCTCGCTTTTCCACCTAAATATACTTTATAACATCCAGGAGGACCTTTTTAGAAAAATTGTAAATCATTGAAGCCTTTTGTGACGATTCAATTCAAATGACAGATGTTTTATCATTTTACATTTTGGGCCTTTCCAGCTAACAGGTTCCAGTTCTTAACCCAGGATGGCACTAGATCCAGTTCCAAACTGGTTCTGTAAAAGAACCATTTTGTGTCGTCCCCCCACCCCACTAACATATTATTAAAACCAGCAGCCCTGCAAACGGATGCCATAATAAAAATAAATCATCAGCCTTTAGTAACGGCTTTAAACAGACGCTTCTCGGTCTCAGTCAGTGATCTCTCAGCACACCAGCGTCTGGAAAACAGGAGTCTAAGCGCAGCTTTTATTACCACAACTTCCAGATATTTAAAGACAGTTACGTCTGAAATGAAGTTGATGGGTTTGGTGGAAAAGAATCAGCTGTAATCGTCATGTTGACCTGCCTAAATTATCCCTTTGAAACAAGATTTAAATGTAAACCACAGGAAGAAAAGACAACTTCTGTTCTGATTCTAATCCGACACTTTCTTGTCAAAGTTCAAGGTTTTTACCGCTTGTGTTCATTTTAAAGTTGAGCGCTCTAAAATGAAATAAACACCAGATTTTTAAACATGGGCGGCAGCAACCTTTTGATTGGCTGCTGTTCCTAATGAGCCCGCCTCCAGCTCCTGACGATGGTGGCTCTTTGCGCCGGCCCAGCAGCGAACTGGAACTGGTTTCATGGCATAGGCCCAACGGGTGACTTTAAACTACAGGGTTTCCGCGGGGCATTAAAAGTCATTAAATGTGATTATCTGTGGCGTTAAAAATGCCTTATTTTTTTCTAAAAAAATACGGTCATAAAAACAGTTTCGTCAGATATATTATATCAGATATAACTGATTCCGCGTTGTGCGCGGAACTGCTTCCGGTTGATCGTAAAGCCGTTATGTTCGGAAAAAGGACTCGAGGCGGAGAAAGAGCAAGAGAATGGGAAAATGCTAATTTCAACAAAAGCGGATGGAAAACGAGGAATTCGGGACATGGCTGCAGCCTGTCGACGGTAAAGATGACGAAGAATTTTGCCGTGTTTGTAAAAAGGGGTGTCAATGCTTTACGGTCTCACATGAAGTCGGACAGTGTAGTCCAGGGTGTACGCGGGTATACGGCATATACCCACTTATTTTTCAGTCAGCATTGCCTATACCAACTTCTGGAGCGATATTTGTATCTTTTGTTTGAGTGCGCAGTGAGACAGGTATTCAGCGTTTAAACATCACGCGCGCGCTCAAAACTGATAAACTCTTCTAAATCCACTTTGCTCGCGGGTGGTTCCCTGTCTGCCCGTGACCTGCTGCTTCACGCTCAACACCAGCTGTGAGCGGCTCGCGGGATTCTGTCTGTGCGCTCCTGACTTCAAAAACTGTCCACCTCACCAGCCAATCACAGACAGGTTTCTTTCCATCCAATCAGAGTAGGGCTTGCAAATACTGCATCCAAATGGATTAAATGAAAAGGCTGCAGCTTTTGGCAGAAATGACTAAACATAACGGTGGGATTGAAGAAAAAACAACAATCAATAAACAGTTTAATATTTTAGCCTAAAATATTTAGTTTAAAAAATTTCCTTGAGTTACTAAGTGAGGTGTGAAAAATCTTTTTGTCTCTTTTCATTCCAGCTTCTGGGTGATGATGCAAACATTTCTTGTGATCATAATCATCATCATTGTCATCATTATTTAAAGAGCACTTTAACATGAGGTACAACAAAATAACATCTAATAAAATGACTTGAGTAAAGAATCAACAGTTTAAAACAACAATAATAATAAGCTGTTTAAATCCTTAAAGACAAACAGAAGTTCTTTAAACTGAACTCTAAGATAAACAGGCAACCAGTGAAGGGAGGCCAGGATGGGCTAATGTGCTTTATTTATGTTTTTCCATTAAAAGGTGTGCAGCAGCGTTTGAACCAGCTGCAGACATTTGAGTGAGGACTGACGGATTCAGAGATAAAGAGAATTACACAAATCCAGCCATGATGAAATGTAGGCTTAGAGTAGTGTTTCCATATTTCTGCCTTGAAAGAATAGGTTTTACCTTTGCTTTGTTCCTTAAATGATAAAAACGACTTAACTGAGGTCCCTATTTGACTGTCAAGTTTAAAATCACCGTCCATTTTAAAATCGAGGGGCTAAACATTCATTGTCAGGGTGTCTAAATCAACAGGATCAACAGTTGTTTGGGTGTTTCAACTGGTATAATTGACAATTCCTCATTTGCAAAGACAAAGAGATTTGAGTTTTGATGTTCTCCTCGTTATTAACTTTATCTCTTTCTATAGATTCTCTTTCTCATTCAATTTAGGACTTTCCATATGCCTTATCATCTAGGTCTATATTGAAAAACCTACAGTAAAGTAATGAAATGTTGATTCTGGATGTAGTGTAGGAATTCCTTCAATATAAACCAAAGAACATTTTACATTACCTGCTAGAAGCTGGATAAAACCTTTGAAAAAGAGACCAGGGTTTCCCGCAGCGCTATCTTGGCGAGGCGGCCGCCTCGCCAAACTCAAGCTACCGCCTCGCCAACATTCCAAAAAAAAAAAAAAAAAAAAAAAAAAAAGTGACGTTAACACGCGGTTTGTTGTTGTTGCTTTCGCGCGTGCGTGAATGGCGGGGAAAAAACACATGGATACCCCCCGCTCCGCGAGTCGGTCCGCCTCGCATAACCAAATTCCTGCGGGAAACACTGGAGACAACAGTATTTTCACAGCTCACGTAGTAGCTCAAGGAAATATTGTAATCTAAATGTTTTAGGTTAAATATTTTAGGCTAAAATGAGTAAACCCTAGTGATGGATTTTTGGGTAAACTAAATAGAGCAGTGTTACATGTCATTGTTTCTAAAACAGCATTTTTCTGAGCTGCGTCTAAAAGGGCAAACATTGAGAGTATTCCCACTTCTCCAGGGACCATTACACCACTGCAGACAGCCACAGATCAGCTGCAAGGGGCAGACAACAGCTAACAATGTCAAGTTACTTTTCTGTAACCAACGCAGTCACGTCCGCATTAGCTACCGCAAACAGCACAGCAGCAGCTGGAGCAAGCTTTACTGCCACTAACGTCGGGAAATCAGATGGTCGTCGAACAACATTTGGATCCAATGCAACACTGCATGCGGAGGTGCTCTGGTGTCTGAACACAGCCATCAACAAGTACTATATATATATATATATATATATATATATATATATATATATATATATATGGGTACTTGTTGATGGCATTAAATTTATTTCTACGAGCATTGAAAGAGCATTAAAAAGCATTAAGTTAGGGTTACTCATTCCTGTATAAACCCTGAACTATTACATAGTTTTACTTTTTAAAACGACCCACATTTGACATAAGTTGGCTTAAATAAGCAATTAACTCTTCTAAAAACAATTGTTTTCTAATGGTCCAATTACTGATGCAGCCCGGCTGCTCTCACATTCATCACCTTTAGCACATCGTCCTTTCTTTGGTACCATGAACATCTATAGCTAAGAAATGCTTTTTTTTCTCCACCCCTACAGCAGTCAAAGTACAAAGGACTGAACAAAGACCAGTGGTACAACGTACTGGAGTTCAGCAGAACCATCAACACGGACCTCAGTAACTACGATGAAGACGGGGCTTGTGAGTATCCCAGAAACAAACCCGACTCCCAGGGAGAAACGTTTCTGAAATATTATAGTCAAACGGGGGGGGGGGGGGGGGGAGAGAGTCACATACGTTAAAATTACTTTATAAAAGAATGTATTATTTTTATACATTGCCTGAATCTAATTTGTCTAATTTTGCTAAGATGGTAGCCACAGCCATTGAACAAGGTGAATTAGTGATTCAAGCTGTGTGGTATTCAGGTAATTACTGTAGTGCAACAATTTCAGAGAAAAAAAAAAGACTAGATTAAAAACTGTATTTACTGTATTTTTTGGACTGAGGAGCACTTAAAATCCTTAAATCGTCTCAAACATTTAATGTGCGCCTTATATCTGATTACCATTGTCCTTACCGACTCATTTTATGTGGTACAATGTGCTCAACAATCTGTTAAAATGTGTAAATACGACTTTGGTTTGCAACAAAGCTGCTCCGCTCAATGGATATTAGGAGCATTACGGTACACTGTGTCACTACCTGATAGGACCCCTGAAGCTGTCTACAAGACTGCCTGACTGTAATGTCTAAACTAGAAGTGCATTCATGTAAGGCTACCCAGAGTACACGCTAGCAACAATAAACTTTGTAAGTAATTCGATATAAAATGTACGTTTATTTTGGCCTTATGTTAGAAACAGGGCAGTGTAGTCCAGGTACTCTGTCCTCCTGACAGAGACGGATAGGGAGCTGTGGACGTGAAGGAGTGATATTACACACATGGGAAGAATATTTAATGCACCTTTATAATCCGGTGCTCCTTATGGTCCAAAATATACGGTAATATATTTATATTCCACTTTGTAATCCAGGGCGGAATCAGCAGCAGCTTTGCATTATACTTCTGCAATGTGAAAACGGAGCCGGTCTCCTCTCTGCTCTGACTGCATGCAGGGCTTTCAGGACGAGGCGGCCGCCTGTGAGACAGTGCTGAGGGAATAGGGAGTCTCCAGACGGCTCTAGCAGCTGTCATGAGACGGTAACGATAGACAGGTTGCTGCTTTCATGTGAAGTCGCTAAATTGCCAAAATCACAGAGAAAGGTCACTAGATTTGTTTCTAGTTGCTTTTTTGAATAAAAGTTGCTAGAGGGGTCTGAGCAGTGCTCAGAAACAGCGACAGTCACTGAAGTGGAAACGCTGGACTGTCGTCTAGTTTTCCTTCTTTACAGAGAACAGCGCAGCAGCCACCTGTAGCTTCATTCATTTCGCAGCGAGACAGACAGAAGCCGGAGGGGTTGCTTTTTCAAAATAACTTCAATTTTAACGTCTCATTCTAATAGTTTTAAATGAATTTCAATATCATAAGTGCGTAAATATACAGTAGCTATGCAATATCATCTGCTTAAAATGGTTTTAACATAGATATTAAATTCATTCTGAAAGTGTGGCAGTGCTCCACAATCACATACATGTAGTGGAAAGCCTGATAAGAGTCTGTGTGTGAAACTTTGACTATTGAAATATTTATTTGTACATTTTCATACACGTTTGTTGTAGTAATGTTACAAAAGTCATACAGCCAGAGAAAACTGCTCATAGCGGGAAGTTTTCTGTGATATTAATGATTTTAAACCACATGTGCAGAATAAAGTCCTCCCTACCTTCACTATAAATGGCAGCAATGAGCAGGTGATCACTGAAGGTTAGAAGCTTAGGACGTTGTTGCCTTAAAGTTCATTTGGAGAATCACCAGTGATTTTTTTATTTTATTTATTTATTTTTAAGTCGCTCATATTTAGGTTTCTAAAATAAACGGTGGATGTACAATCATTAATTGGACTTTTTGTTCCCTGCAGGGCCTGTGCTGCTAGATGAGTTTGTGGAGTGGCAGAAGACGCGGTCGGCCTCCAGGCTGCCGTACGTCCCCAACAAAAGGGAAGGAGAGCGAAAACTAACGGCAGAGACCAAACAGCTGACATGAGAAGAGGAAAAAACGGGTTCTGGTCTCGCCAACACAAAAATCGTGCATAACATAAAAACATGGACTGCAGAAAGATCGCTGTGGACTCTTCACACTCGCATCCTGTCAGAGGTCGTCTCCGTCATCGTTAAACTGTTGCTGGGAGGCGTTCCTGTCGATATAAACCCGGTTGGTTCTCCTTGCGTTAATTTGGAGAGAACGTGTGGAAACAAAATGAGCTGAAGGAGTCGGGAATATGCTCCCTGCTAATTATTTTGTTTCACTTTTGTGTCTTGTTTAGATGTTTTCACTGTTATTAAAAGGAGCTTAAAGTACAAGCTGCTCGTTATTAAATGTTGAACCCTTCTGGTTTATCACCAAACAAATGAACACGTGAAGAACACGTGACCCGTCGTCCTGAAGAACACGGCTCACACTTGGCTTCCTGGGGAATTTTAAGACCGTGCCATAATTCAACTACAATTTCACTAAAACTCACAAAAATATTAAAAAAAATTTAATAGAGGAATACATTTAAAAACAGTAAAATACTAGAAATATTCCTGAAAGGATTTGGATTGTGCATGTTGTCCAACACCAGTTTACATCGTTTAGTTATTGGCTGCTAAA
Organism: Fundulus diaphanus; assembly: GCA_037039145.1. Taxonomy (NCBI): domain Eukaryota; kingdom Metazoa; phylum Chordata; class Actinopteri; order Cyprinodontiformes; family Fundulidae; genus Fundulus; species Fundulus diaphanus. Next base: position 5,636,395 of record CM073124.1, on the reverse strand, counting down.
CAGAACCGACGTAGACCAGCGTTGGTCCTTTAAGACAGATAATGTAGAAACCAGAGGTGAACTCAGCCAGTCGTTGGTTTTATGACTTTATACTTGATTTGAAAAAGTGTTCAGAGACTTGTGACTTAAATGTGTTTGCTTGAAAAGACTTTATTTTGCTCAAAATCTAAACCTTAGACATCTATGATTTATAAAGTGTACACCATTAATTAATTTCACTCAGTATCTACAAACGCAGATCGTCTCTCTTTCTTCTCTCTGTATGTTTCTCTGCGTGAGATGCAGCACAGCCAATCAGATTAACCACATAAAAAAGAAAAAAAAGAGCTAAGGACAAAAATGCTCCCAATAGTAATTTTGTTTGGTTCTGATGAAGTTAGGGTTACTCATTCCTGTAGTTCTGCTGCTGCATTTTTCACTGAATATTCTGAAAAAATATAGGACTGTTCTTGAAGTTTAATTTTACTGTTTTGTAAGGTCAGTTGCTCTGGTTTCATCACGTTTTAAGGTAAATACTGATTTTAAAAGAACACATGCTCTATTATTTACATTTAACGTGTATTTCAACATTATTAAAGACTTGAAAAGACTTGAAATTAGAAATTTCAGACTCGGGACTTGAGAAATATCTGTTTTGACTTGAGGATAAAGACTTGAGATTGACTTGGGCCCGCCTCTGGTTGAAACTATTTTCCTTTTCTAACCCACGAAACGGCAAAACTACTGCCGTTTGGACCCGTCTCGCTACGTCTGGCCTCTGGGATGACGACCCATTCCTCCAGGCTGAACTGCTCCAGTTCCATGTTGGATGAGCGATCTTCACATCCATCCACAAGTTTGAATTAGACTGTGATCTGAACTTTGACTAGGCCATTCCAACGCATTTAAAAACCACCCAAGTGTTGCTTCAGCCGTCTGCTGAAGGTGAACCTCCGTCCCAGTCTCAGATCGCTGGTAAAATGACGCCGGTTCTGCTCCAGTATGTCCCTGTATTTAAGCACCATCCATCTTTCCCCCGAATTGGACCAGTTTCTCAGTCCCTGCTGGTGAAAAACATCCCAAGAGCATGATGCTGCTACCGCCACGTTTCATTCTGGGGATGGTGTTCCTGGGTTTGGGGCAGACAGCATTTTATCTGGTGGCAAAGAGTAAAATTTTAGTCTCATCTGACCAGAGCACCTTCCTCTAAACATTTGGGGAGTCACCCACGTGCCTTTTTATGTTTAACACTAAGTAATGGCTTATTTCTGGTCACTCCTCCATAAACTCCAGCTATATGGAGTATACAGCTTATTGTGATCCTATGGACAGATCCTCCAGGCTCTGCTATAGATGTTAAATTTTATCACAATATATTTTGGTATTGTAATAACGATGAGAATAACACATTTACTTATTTGTCTTTTTAAGGTAATTGTGACTGCGTTATCAATTATAGGACACACATACTGTCCTGAAAAAAAAACTTAATATTGTAACATAAAACTTTTTAAAATACCTTTCATCAGGACACTAGTTGCATAAAGAAGTAGCACACATGAACTGCATTAATATTTTTTTAATCTAATGATGATTCTCTCAAGACGCCAACAGTGGGGAAAATGGCAAAAGTAACAATCCTGACAGTTTTTAGGACTTTCAGACATCAGTAATTGGAATTTAATTATTGTTGATGAGAAAGCCATTGATGTAGCATTTAGACAGGCTGGCCTACAGCAGGGCTAGGAGTGAGTTGAAAAGGCATCCAGAAGGCAAAGCACAGATTCAAGCTGGACATCGAGGACCACTTCAGCAGCAACAACCCACCCGGCGTGTGGAGAGGCATCAGGACCATCAGAGATTATAAGCACGGCGACCAGCAGCTGAGCAACGACCCGCGACTCCAAGCAGTCCTCTCTCTCTCCTTCCCTCGTCCTGCAGCTCCATCAAGTGACCTCTTCCCTGAAAAAGGTCAGCACCAACCAGGCTGTAGGTCCAGAGATGATGTCAGGTTGGACGCTTGTGCTAATCAGCTAGCAGGGGTCTGTCTAGACATCTTCAACCCCTCATATTATTTTAAAGTGTATAAAGTGGCTAAAACTGTGCCTCCTATAGCCATTTTTGATTTTTTTTTTTTAACTGTGTAGTAACAGCATCCTGTCACTAAATGTCAGTTTTCCCACAACACATTAAAACAACCCAGAAATGTCCAGAAAGAGAAAAAGTGACGCAGAATGATGAGTTTAAAGTGTAACTCACCCCAATATCAACTTTTGTTGCAGATAAAATGTATAAACTGGGCCTAAGGTGCTATTTTTATGTTATTGTGTTACTTTTTTTATATTTCTATGTGAATTGAAAGGAAATTCTGAAATCAAAAGTATCATCTATACAGATGCCACCCGCCCTTTTAATGACTTCATGATGCCATGAACTTAATAATTCTGCTGTAATCTTATTTAAATTATCGGACATTTATAACAAATTGTTGGATTTTACTGTTTTTTTGTATCCCTTAATAGTTGCTTATTTTACAGCAAACGGCGCATTAGTCTCTGAAGCTGCGCCTCAACTGCAGCACCACACCATCTCCGGACTGAATGATCGTCTTAAATCTCCATGTGGAAGCGTGGCTTCTCCTCGCCTTGCTCCTTCCCCGACTCCGCCCGCTCCATCGGCCCCGCCGAGGCCGCCGCCATGATGGCGTTCAGGCGCGTTAGAGACAGGGAGCGCTGCTTGAGCCTGGGCGCAGGTTCTGGTGGCTCGGGGGCCGGATCCGGGAGGTGGCCGTACATCTGGCCGTCCTCGTTGTACTGGTACAGGCGGATAACCCGGCTGCGGCGGCGGGGAGAACAAGACGCCGCCTCGTCAGCCGTCTCCTCTTCTGTTGTGTCGCGCTCGTTTTTAATGCTTCTCTCGTCGTCTGTTTCTGGAGGTGCGTGCTCCAACTCCTTACACTCAACCGTTTTTGGTCCTCCATCCTCTTCTTCACTCGCCTCCTCCTCCTCCTCCTCTCCACTGCTATGCTCCCCTGCTGCGTCCGCCTTCTCCTTGCTTGCTTCTCCATCCTCCACCTGTCTGTCCTCCGTTTCACTCCCTTCACCTTCTAGTGAGTAGAAAGAGAGTCTTGTCTCTTCCTCCTCCTTTGCCTCACCATCGCCCCCTCCTTCCTTCTCCACCCGGTTGTAATCACATCCCTCTAAGTACGCAGCGCCCTCCGGTTCTGCCTTGTCTTTGTGCCGGAAGCTTCTCTTGGGTTTGGCGGGCGGAGACGGGGTTGTGAGTGGAGCTGGCGCCTCTGAAGTTCTGCGGGCCGGAGAGACTTGGCGCGTCGGTGCCTTCTCAAAGGTCCGGGCGTCGTCAACGGGTGGCCGGGTGGTCATGGTTAGCCCAGAGTCGTCTGGGACGTCAGGCTGGCGGCGGCGCTGCTTTGGTGACAGCCTCATGCTGACTGCCTGTAGACATCTGGAAGGAATCAGTGTTTGAGTCAGTAGATATTTTGAGTATTGCTAGGCGTTATTGTTCCTGGTGCCGCTTCAGGACATAATTACGGCTCAAAAGCTGCAGAAGAAGTTTCATGTTTACTAATTCTGAGACCCATAGAACCACCTTTAGCAGCATTTACTTGAAGACTTGGTTTTAATCAGTCAGAAATCAGGAATTTTGGCCCCATCTTGTCTACCTTGTGAAGCGGGTGGAGTGAAGCGCTGCTTGGACAGTCAGTAATGCTAGTACTATTTACTGTTACATTGCTTCACGTGTACTGTGTGTAACACGTGCAAATGTACGTGCCTTCACATGTTTTGCTTTGTGTAACGGAGAGCTGCGGTTCACTACATTTTTCTAACTTGCGTTTTTTGTAGCTCTTTTTCGAAAAGCCGTAGGCCTGGATTGTCGTTGCATTATGACGTACGAGTTGAAGGCTATCCTAAATTGGCACAGCAGTCCAAAGCTCCTTTCCTTCCCACAGTTGACCCTGTCAAAGGGTCAATAAAAGTAGAATGGGAGGCAGATCCTTTAGCTATCAGGCTCCTCTCCTGTGGAACCAACTCCCAGTTTTGGTCCGTGAGGCAGACACCCTGTCTACTTTTAAGACTAATCTTAAAACTTTCCTTTTTGACAAAGCTTATAGTTAGAGTGGCTCATGTTCCCCTGAGCTATCTCTGTAGTTATGCTGCTATAGGCTTAGGCTACTGAAGGACATCAGGGTCTATTTCTCTCACTCTGCTGAGTTCTCCTACTGTTCTCCAATCTGCATGGTTTGTTGTTATTTCATCTTTTATCTTTCTGTTCTGTCATTTTTCTTCTTCATAGAAGGTACACCTGGTCTGGCGTTCTGTTAGCTGTGACATCATCAGGGGAGGCAGATCATCCTCTATTACCATCTAACATAGAAAGTACTCCTGGATCAATGTGAGCTTCTGAGCTTTCTGTGTCTCTGCTCTGTCTTCTCTAAGCCCCAGTGGGTCGAGGCAGATGAGCGTTCTCACTGAGCCTGGTTCTGGTTCTGCTGGAGGTTCTCCTCCCTGTTAAAGGGGAGTTTTCCTCTCCACTGTCGCTTCATGCATGCTCAGTATGAGGGATTGCTGCAAAGCCATCAACAATGCAGACGACTGTCCACTGTGGCTCTACGCTCTTTCAGGAGGAGTGAATGCTGCTTGGAGAGACTTGATGCAACCTGCTGGGTTTCCTTAGAGAGGAAACTTTCTGACCAACCTGGAGGATTTGATGGAAATTGACTTTGGAAAGAGCCTTGAGATGACATGTATCATGAATTGGCGCTATATAAATAAAATTTAATTGAAAGGTCAAGGAACAGGAGCTAGGAGCTATAATTTTGGAACGGCGCCACTGCCTTGTATTAGATTAATTACGGTGGTGTCATCTGCAAACTTCAGGAGTTTCACAGTCAGCCATTCTGCCTTTAGCGCAGGGTTATCACACACCTATCAGTATGCTCTCGGGTTTTAGAAAGACTCACTAGAGGTGATGATACGTTAATTAAGGGCTTTAATTGGCAGCATCTTTGATTTTCAAAAATCGCATGGAAGAAGAAAGGGTGTACTTAGTTTTTTCCATGACAGTGTGTGGGTTCAACTGAACTTTTGTCCTTCAATCAACTCCTTTTTAACAGAAGTTTATTCTTTCTGTCCTGCATCACTGTGGTCTTAAATCCTACAGGTGTTGGCTCAGCTTAAATGTCTACTGCCAATAAATGAGATAATATAACTGCAGCGATTGGCGATGTTCTCTGTTTTCAAAGCACTCTGAACTGAAACTAGTTCTACTAAGTGATGCATAAACTGCATCACTTTAAATCAAACTGAAGCCGATATACTGAAATTGCTTGAGGTGTATGCTGCCCACGTCTGTTAGAAAAATGTTTCCTTTTGGCCAAATCTGAAGGAAAACATGTCAACAAAACACCAAATGATCACATCAGATGTTTTAAACCCACCTGAGGACAGGAGTCCGTGACAGAGCTCCAGCGCTGAATCCGACCACAAACGTCAGCAGCACCGATGCGGCCACGGCTCCTGCAAAGATCCTGTCTGAAACCACGGCTTCCCTCTCAGCTGGAAAACCCGCGTTCCTCCTGAACCTGCGAGCAGCACAGCCGTTGCCTCGCTGCCCATCCTCCATGCTGCCCGGACCCACGTGAAGCTCGTAAGGCCACAGCGTGGATCCCTGGCGGTGGCGCCGGACGCAGTAGTACAGTCCGCTGTGCTGGACGCTGGAGTTTGGGATCACAAGGTTCCCATCATGGTCCATAAACACAGGGTCCAGATGAGACCGTGAACCAGAACTCTGGAGGTCACCAAATGGGGTGTGCCAGAACTGGACCACACCTGGAACACAAGGAGTTGCAGATGAAGAGTTGCTTTGCTGCACATTTTAAAATAGTAAAAATTCAGTGAGCCGTAATGTTGAAGCTGGTGGCATTTACATCTTCATGCTGCCATAAATTATACGAACACAACAATAGTATAATATTATTATTGTAATATTCTAAAAAATTTCTGACGCTTGTTAAAAGGGTTTCCATTTTTTTACTTTTACTGCGTTTTCTCTCCTTTTCAGTCCGGTCCAATTTAGAGTACAATTAAAAATAAATAAATGTGATGATTTAAATAAAACACATCACGTACATCTTTAGAAATTACAAAACTGAGAAAATTGTTCATTAATAACACTTCAGTAAATAAATTATGTATAATTCTCAGTATTTAAGCAGTTCATAGTACTGTTGTGCAGCACTTTTGTTTAAAAAAATTCATCAAATGGGCGGAGCTAAAACTGCTAGACTCATGGTGATTGGTCAGCAGTTTAATAAACAAGCTATATGTGTTTAAGTCTCTTCTGGATTAACTGGAGCAAAAAAAATTTACATGACCATTTAAAATAACCGTTTTTATTTAATGTATTCAACGTTTCTGATTTTTTTTTTCTGGGAGCAAGAACACAAAACTTTAGGCTCAGATCTTCTGGATCAGAAGTGGTGCTGTGCAACAAAGGTCAAGAGGAAAAATAAATAAAGACATAAGATTAAAATATTACAAAAACACATGATTCCAGATTTTAAAATAAAACAAAATAAAACCAAGGGTGGCCTTGGTTCTGAACTGGAACGGATCAGTGAAGAAACAGAAGCCATCTTTTCTAAATGTGAATCTTCAGAACTATATACTCCCTCTTAAACTTCATTATTCAAAAATTCAACAGATAAATGGGAAAAGGCTAAAAGACGGAGCTTTAAAATGGGTCCGAGTCATTGCTTGACGTTAAAGAAGCTTTTTATGCCTGGATGATTCATGGCTCAGTTAAAAGTCTAGGTAGTAAAAATCCTCCAGCAGGCAACAGATTTTTATTCCCGCACCGACACTGAAGGTTGTTCGTGAAAATGATCAACTGAAATCCTCACCTTGGTGTTTTCCGTCTCCACAGGCTAAAATCATCTCTTGCAGTGGTTCACCTTTGACCCGGCAGGTAGACGGAAAAGTCACCGAGCTTCCCGGAGTCACTGAGCCGGTCAGAAACGCTATGAAGGGTAACCAGCGGGTAAACATGGTGGAGCTGCAGGGGAACAAAGTCAGCAGGGTTTTTATGTTCTGTCCTCAGCGGTGCGGTCCCAGCCGGCCTAGTGGTTATCTCTCACACACACAAAAAGGTATAACTACATATTTATGGTCACATTAAAATTGGAGTACATTGTTCCAATTTTAGCATGTAACCTTTCGATTTCTTCTTGTTCTGCTGCCTTCAAGAAGAACAAAAAGGTAATTACTGCAACTTTAAGCTCAAGTTTAAAACTGAAAGGGTTCGTCTATATCTCAACATTTTGATCCATGAATTTAAATCATAATGTGTCAAACAGGCATCATTCATCAGATCAGCAGCAGTGCCTCATGTTTACCTCGTTTCTTCCCCTCACAGACAGATGTTTTATTCCTCCTTGTGTGAACTCTTGTTCTCTGATGGTGGCGTTTCTGTTAAAGTTTCCTTCGGCTGAGTGTAAAGAGCAGTTTCTCACATGACACTTGGAGATGTTTTCTCTAAAGATGTTAAAGATTAATAGCATCAGCTGATATTTCTGGACAGCAGAAGCCGGGCTGAACACAGTGACAGGTTAGAGCACTGCAGATAAGATCATTTTAAGAGCCGTCGCCCTCCTGCTGGTCCTCCAGTGAGGAATCCTGAAACATGAGATGGCTTTTCAGCCATGTTACACATTCTGAGGAACAGTTATTACCAACATCCATTCACGGACAGCTCGGTTCATTGACGGAGTGATGCACCAGTGAGTCAGGGGAGAACGTGACCGCGGACCACCACAACCACAAATCATGCAGTCGAGATTCCCACATTTAGAGAAATCGCATAGGTCAGCGCCTTCCAGAGTGCAATGGCTGAGCCTCACAACAATAATAAGGGCAGGGTTTCATTCCCAAGTTAATGGCGATTTCACAACATATTTACATGATATTTTTTGAGAAATGTATCAGTAATGTGGATATAATAGTAAAACTGCTAGATCAGTCTTTCAAGTTCACAAAATGACACCACTGTGGGGCAACCAGTAGATGAGGTGATACCCCTGGAACTTGACAGAGGGGGGTGAGAGCAGGCTCCATCTGAATACCCTTATAGAGTAAGGACTCTTTAACCAAAGCGAAGGTGCGTCAGCAGTCACCATGATAAGTGCTGTCCAAATAGCGCAGTCAGTAAGGAAGGAGGTAGGAAAAGGAGCCTGTATGCTCCCTCAAGTGGTTAGTTTAGCCTAGGAACCCCGCAACGTCCCTTATCTGCACTAAGAACCCTGTAGGTATCCCACAATCCTTTGCGTGACACAGCTAATAATATCAATATACTGACTGCTGCCAAACTGCTTCTGATGATTCAACAAATATGAAACAAGCTCAAACTAAGTTCAAACAAACGACAGAAAACCTCTTTACCAGAGTGGAAAATATAACAGAACATCATCCTGGACCTTCCTTTGATGCTCACTTTTTGTCTTGTTGTCAGTATTAATATTTCAGTTACTAATACTGCATAAATAAAAGGGCATGTTTTATTTTGAACTGTATCTTTGTTTAATTAGTTTATGTAATATTGCACATATTGTTAAGAAGAATTAATTAATCTGTGATAGTTCTTTGCATTTGTGATCAATTGGCTCATTTCTTTTTATTACTGCACCTTTAAACAACCCAGAGCAAATGTGGCAGAGAAGAGGGAGGCTCACCTTTGAACTTATTGTGTAGATCATGTGTTATATTTTCACAGTTTATTGCATAAAACCTTTTTCTGTCAGCAGAGAATTGGACCGGCTGCAGGAAGGAAAAGTAATATAGTGATCTAAATTTCCTTTTAATGTTTTTAGCTACTCCAGGAATAAATGCTGTGATTTTCACTGAACCAAGCACCATATAATTTTCACATCTTGATGCAAATCCATCTAGAAGCTCCCAGAGAGGTTTCTATTGTTTTTCTATCATAGCCGGAGCTTTTAGGTCTACCTGCATATCAGGGGAAAGTCCCTCTACTCTCTGCTGATGCTAATTAGAGTAAACCTCCACCTCATTTCTTGCTGGGTGAATATCAGAATCAAGAGTTTTTATTGTCATTATGTAACCATAATTTAAAAATATACTTTTTTTAATAATTGATTAGCCGTAACTTACAGTCAGTCCATTCTGGATCGGCATTCAAGTTATACTGCTAATTTCAGCCAGAGTCTGCTGTGCGCACAGACACACCAGGCTCCCCTCTTGGCTCAGCAGCTGCTCTGAAATGAGCTTTATTGTTGCCCAGTTTGAGTAACGAACGAAGCAGGACCATCCATGCCTGTGCGCGACCGTGTGTAATCCTCTCTTTTTCTTTTGACTCACTGTCAGGTCATGGTGGAGCAGGTTGGTATAAGTAAATGAAATTGTATAAAAGGAGACTGTGAAGCTTGTGAGGATAGGGATTCTCGCCGAATGAAGATGTGACGTATACCCCGCTTACACTACCCTTTTTTAACTGTGCCGACAACGGTTCCAGCTCGGTAACTGAGATAACTATGGAGTGTAAATGGTTCACAAACTGAACTGAACCGTGCCAGACACAACCGGACCGCGCTGAATGTAGACCAGTTCGATAGCAGGGGTCGGCCCGGTTTTTCAGTTCTCTGATAACAAGAAGCCCCGATTGCTCATCACACAAACATTATAAAGGAGTTTAGGTTCACACCCATGCAGGGGCCGTACACATCCAAACTGCGTCATCAGTAGAGAAACTGTGTCACCTCTGGGACGCTATCTGGTCCTCTGGTCTATCACAATTATAACCAAGCATAACTTCCTGAATGTTACGGGCGCCGCTATTTTTATTTGCTTGATTTCCTCCTTCAATCCTAGAGAGCAGTAGTACCGCAGATCGTCACTAGGAGGCGAGGAACCGTGCTAGCGTGATGTGTAAATGGTCTTAAGAACCGACAACGGTTCCAGCTCGGTAACTGAGATAACTATGGAGTGTAAATGGTTCACAAACTGAACTGAACCGTGCCAGACACAACCGGACCGCGCTGAATGTAGACCAGTTCGATAGCAGGGGTCGGCCCGGTTTTTCAGTTCTCTGATAACAAAGAGCGCATGAGCAGACCGCGTCATCTCCTTACAGTCAGCTGACTAATTTTGCGGTTTCAGACATTCATAAAAATACTAGCTTCCCTACCGTGCCACACGGTTTCCAGTGATGATTCTGCTTAGCAGTGTGATGAACCTCAACGTCTGTCGTTGTTTCCTGTGTCTGTAAACCCTGATTAGACGTTCGTTTCTCTTATCCACTTCCCAAACGCCGACTCTGTCAAGTAAATTCACCAAAGGTTGCCTTCTTCGCCTGACTCTCCACAAACAACGAAGTGTTAAGAGCTACCGCACCCTGTCGGCGGTGAAACACCCTCGGTGGACCCACCTCGTTTACACCCTTCAGTCGACCCCCACTTACATATTACTTTGGATGCAAGACGCATGAAACAGAAAAATATACTTATATTTTATCTACTAAAGACAGAGAAACAGCTACAGACACATCAGCGCTGACGGGTTCTTGATCGGCAAGAAGCCCCGATTGCTCATCACACAAACATTATAAAGGAGTTTAGATTCACACCCATGCAGGGGCCGTACACATCCAAACTGCGTCATCAGTAGAGAAACTGTGTCACCTCTGGGACGCTATCTGGTCCTCTGGTCTATCACAATTATAACCAAGCATAACTTCCTGAATGTTACGGGCGCCGCTATTTTTATTTGCTTGATTTCCTCCTTCAATCCTAGAGAGCAGTAGTACCGCAGATCGTCACTAGGAGGCGAGGAACCGTGCTAGCGTGATGTGTAAATGGTCTTAAGAACCAAGCTCTGTCCGAGCTCGGCATGGATCGGTTTAACAAGGCTAATGTAAATGGGGCTTAAGTCTTAGAATTAAAATCCCTCTGCTGGCCGATAAGAGGAGCAGCTTTGTCTGGTCTCCACTTTTTTCTGGTTCTTCCCAAGTTATCTTTCTCCCACAATCACTACAGTCGCCGACTGAGCCTACGGTCATATGATCTCCCTGAAGACAACAAGGACAATGGTATTTAGAAAACTGTCCAGGATATATGCAAAAATGTGCTGCCAGAGACTGAAGTGGGGATGGTACGTTCGGCAATGGACGTCGTTCATCGCATCGGCCGTCTCCGACAACGGTATGGGATAACCAAACCTCCGCCTCGACCTGTGATCATCAGATTCTAGACCAGGACGGCAAGAGATGAGCTATGGAAGGGGTTCAAGAACAGCAGCTACCTCAAACACAGCAAGCTCAGCTTTAAAGAAGACCTGACAGCTGCAGATAAAAAAAATCAGTGGTGGAAGCCAGGAAGGCACACCATAAAGCTTATTTTGTTGGAAACAGAGCTTATATCGAAGGAAAAGAGATATCGGATGTGACAAAGGAAGGGGGGATAAATAATTCAATAAGCCTTTGTTAAGATAAACCTCCACTTTTATATGGAGGAGGTGTCAATCCTTTTTCAGATATACAAGATTACCAGTTGCCTGTTCACTTGTACAGCTAAACTATAGTTTTTGCTGTTATTGAGTGTGTTACTTTCTGTGTTAGCTTACGTCTATTTCTATGTTATCTGTTAATATCAGAGTATTAAGAACCAACTTAAGTGAAAAGCTTTGTTTTTATATTGCCAAAACAAGAATGCTGATTTGATTTTATTCAGGAGACCCATGCTTCAGAAACTGATGTGATGCTTCGACTTAGACAACTTTATTTGTCATTTTGTATGCACAGGGTGCGTACAGAACGAAATTTCGTTGCATACAGCTTATAGATTACAGTAAATTAGATTAAAGTATGAGGTGCAGCAGTGATTTAAAAGTAAACAATTGAAATGTAAACAATGCAGGAGAAAGATCACAGTGTACAGGTGAGTATTTCTAAAAACCATTTGTATGTGCAAAATTGATTGTGCATGCATTTAGAAACTGAGAGTTCAGCAGCATTTGTAATGTTAGATAGAGATGCAGTGATGCAGTGATGCAAATGTGCAAATATGCGAATGTTGAGTCTATAGTTTATAGTTCAGCAGTTCAACAGTCTGATGGCAACAGGGAAAAAGACTAAAATTAGGATTAAATGATATTATTGATGAAGAGCAATCAGGATTTATGGCCAGAAGAAACATTAGACGTATGTTGGATATGATTGACTACAATGAATTTATATTCGACGACAGTTACATTTTGTTTATTGATTTCTATAAAACATTTGATTCCATAAGCCATTCATTTATGTTGAAAACTTTAAAACATTTTTGATTCGGAGAATATTTCTCAATAGCTATCAGTACTTTATATCAGGGTTGAAATAGCTCAGTCAAAATGGTGCATGGAGATTTGACATTAACCTTGGAATTAGACAACGCTGCCCCTTAAACCCATTCTTATTCCCTCTGGTTACGCAGATTATGTCTGTACATATAAAAAAGGTAAATTCCAGAGTATTTTTGGCTTTAGATAGACAATTCAAAATATCACAGCCAGCAGATGACACTGCATTATTTATTTCTGATGTACACGAGGTGAGTAAAACAATTGAGTGTATATGGTCAGGTTTAAAAATGAATCTTAAGTCTATTTTGTTCCCTCTAAAATATTCCACACTGGCGCAGGTTAATGACATTCCTGTTAATGAGAAGGTTACATACCTCGGAGTGGTTATGAAGAAAAAACAACATTTATATTGCAATTTTAACTTCTAATGATCCCATTATAGAACAAATGACAGTTAAATTTAACATGCGGCCGATGAGAGACCTGTCATTAAATGAAAGGATTTTACTATCAAAAGCCGAAGGAATCTCCAGAGCTGTATACACCTCATTATTGCTAGAAATGGTAAAGGAGGTGTTGAATAAATTGGATAAAATGTTGTTTGATTTTATATGAAAACATAAATATTACAAATGCTAAACAATCCCTTTAAAATGAAATGGTTAACTAAATTGTTAAAGGGGGACAATACATTTTACAACACTTTCCCCAACTATATTTTTGGTCAGATGGTTGGACTACAATTCTTACTAATATGTGACTTTAAATTGGAAAGATTGATATTGGCTATTGTTTCACATTCTGTGAAATAAATACAAAAATGGCTATTAATTTCTTCTATCAATGTACACATACGATGAAATTTTGGACAGATAGATTACAACTGCTATGACAGACAACCAGAAAATTAATTGCATTTAAAGAGAAAGACATTATCCAATGTTTGGTCATTCAGAGCGACCTCATTTTAACTCAGGGTGGGATAACCACCCTGAGTTAAAATGTTGGTGACACACTCAGAATAATATCATCAAGAAGGTGGTGCAGGTGGTGCCTTTCCGGTATTTCAGTACCCTGAAATCAAGATGGGGGGGTGTTGGTTTCTTTGCCATTGTTGCCAGGAGGAATTACTCCTCTAATTATGCTGTTCTGTCTTAACGCATAAGCAAGAGGTTTTATTGCTACAATAAATAAGATGGGCGATAGTGGACAACCTTGTCGAACTCCTGATTTTACTGTAAATGGGAGAGTAAGCCTCCCATTTACAGATACTACGCTACTACACTCATTGTATAGTACATGTAGACATCTCTTAAAATTGTTACCAAAGTGCAGTTTTTCAAATACCACTTTCAAAAAAGTATGGCTCACACTATCGAACGCTTTCTCCAGGTCCATTCCCAAAATACACAATGGGAGTGAACGCTGTTGACAATAAAGGTAACTGTCTCTTATTAAAGCTAAGCTATCAGTCATTCTACATCCTGGTATTGCACAAGTTTGTTTGTTGCCTATCAGGCTTTCAATTACTGACTGCATACGAAAAAATAAAGTTTTAGACAAAAAATGTAAGTCAACCCCTAACAAGGTTAGAGGTCTCCAATTTTTAAGTTCACTTCTGGATCCTTTTTTAAATAATGAGGAGATCATACCTTTGTTCAAGGAGGTGGCAGGGATTTATCCCATGACGGGGAAATTTGTAGAATTAAAGCAACAGGCAAATGCACACAACACAAACAAAATTACACAAGGATTGAAAGATATATCATAATAGGTGGATTACAAAAAACACAATGAACAGAATAATTTAACTCCAAGGAATATTTACAAAGCCATACAAGTATGAAATGTATAGAGACATATAACTTGTAAAGTCATTTTTAAATGATATTTATGTTATATTTATTTATGATCTTGTCTTATTTCTTGTAATTTTGTGGAACTGTGAAGCACTTTGAATTAACTTGTGTATGAATTATGCTCTACAAATAAATTTACCTCGACCTGCTTATAACTGGTAAAAAATATTTTAGATTAATGTAAAAAACCATAATAACACCAAAAGACCAACAACGCCATGACACATTAAGATCAGATATAAATAAAGTATAACGTAGCCTCCTAATCCTGTATATACCTATATTTGATCATAACAGCACTTTAACCAGAATTATATGATGAACACGTTTTCTTCAACATTAAATCAGGGGAGAGCGCGAACGCAGTCCCCCACTACCAGAAATTATGCAGTCAAGATTCCCACATTTGAGGAATTCGCATAGGTCAGCACAGCCCAGAGTGCAATGGCTGAGCCTCACCATGGGTGAACCAATTCAATTTCAATTTTCAAGATTTTTATTCATTCTTTACAAATAAGGCCAGTACAGACAGTTTGTAACCAAGGTTATAGTTTCACATTATTACAAATGCACAGTTTCATTTACACAAAGGTAAAACATACCATTTCATGTTGCATAAACAATTCTATTATTTAAAGATGTTCAACAAATAGACAGGCACTTTCCACGCCAACACCTAATCCTCACCCTTTTTTCCCAAACTATCCCTCCAAATATATTCTCTGACTTGTGAACCCGCTCTTTATAACATTTATTTCCGTTATCTCATATTTTTAGTATATCAAAATATTTCTTGTTTTCCATATTGCTTCTTTAACACAGTTAACTAAAATCCACCAAAGGAGTACATTTCTTTCCCATTCATCTTTTAACAAACCATAAGAAATCTTTTCATAGGTTAAGTCCTCCTTAAACAAGTTGTTTAACCAAGGTGACATTAAGGACCATACTTTTTGTGAGAAGGAGCATGTCCAAAACAGATGTCTGATGGTCTCCTCGTCGCCACATTTAGCCCTGGGGCATCGGGGACTTCTTGTACAGTTCCTCCTATACAAGAAGGCCCTTGTGGGTAGACATTGATTGGCAATTTGCCAGGCTATGTCTTTGAGTATTTGACAGGTTTTTATTGTTAACATTTTTCCATGTTTTTTTAACATTTTCTTCGTTCAATTTGTCAACTGGAGTCAATCTGTCCAAGGAGGATAACTTGTTCTCTATTGTTGTTTGTTTAATTTTTTCTGGTGTGATCTACTTTAGGCCACATCTCAATAACTGAACTACTGTTTGGAAGATAGAAGGATATTTATCTGAAAAAGGTGTGTGTAAAACCACCCTCTTGTCCCACAATTTCAGCACACGACTTCCCAGCCAAAATCTGACAAAAGGGGCCCAAATGGGTTCTGGGAGCAGCCCTAAATAAGTTCTTGAAATGGGCGTTATAAACATTGCTTTAAACTGGACTCCTACATCTGGCACAGCTCTCCCTCCTTTGTCAAGCGGTCTGTACATAATTTTTCTTTTTAATTTTTTTTCTTGGTTTCCCCATAAAAACTGAAACATTGTTTTTTGAATCGCGACCATTATCTTATGAAGCATTGGAAAAGTTGTTGCTAGGTAAGCTAAGGATGATATAACTTCTGTTTTCAATACCAGCACCTTACCAATAAATGATAATTCGCTATCTTTCCATAGTAATAATTTGCGCTGAATTTTTGGCAGTTTGATTTTCCAAATCTCAACCTCCATATTTTTCCCTATTTGAACTAAAACTTTTATTGTGTAACTTTTTTCTACTAACCCCCATTTTTCTTTAATTTCCCTCCAATTACAATAAAAAACCTCACTTTTATGTTTAACCTTCATACCTGAGGCCAGTGTAAATTTCTCCCATGTTGTTAAACATTTGGAAATAGAAGCGTTGTCAGATAACAAGAGTTAGATCATCCATATACATGGTTAATTTTATGTCTTTACCATGATTACCAGTAGGAATTATTCCCTTAATTGCTTTGTTCTGCCTCACCACACTGCTACATTCATTATATAAGAGTTGTATTCACCTTTTAAATGTGTCCCTGAAGTGGAGCTGGCATAATATTGCTTCTAGAAACATATGGTTGATGCTATCAAAAGCTTTCTCTAGATCTATCCCCACAATCCTGACAGTAAAGATAAGCGTCTCTGATCAGAGCTAAGCTATCTGTCATTCTGCGTCCTGGAATCCCGCAGGTTTGGTTAAGTTAGAAATAACTGGCTGTAAACGGAAAAAAGAGAGCTTTGGATCGTATTTTAACATCAATTCCTAGCAGAGTTAAGGGGCCAGGCAACCTGTTCTTCTCTATGGCTCCTGTATAAACCTGCAACAGGGGGGCTTTTAAGAGGTCCCAAAAGGTGAAATAGTACTCTTTTGGCAAATCGTCTAGTCCTGGTGATTTATTATTCTGCATACTCAACATAGCTGTAGTTATTTCATTAATTGTCATTTCTTGGTCTAGGTTCTCTCTCTATGTTTCCGTTAGTTCATTATTCATTTTAGATAAAAAAATAGAACATCTCTTCTTCTTGTATCTGCTGGCCT
Source organism: Fundulus diaphanus (assembly GCA_037039145.1). NCBI lineage: Eukaryota > Metazoa > Chordata > Actinopteri > Cyprinodontiformes > Fundulidae > Fundulus > Fundulus diaphanus. The sequence goes on along the minus strand of CM073124.1, from coordinate 5,619,608 downwards.
CCATATAATTTCTTATAAAAATCTAATTTCAAAGGTGATCTGCTGATTGTTGATTAATTCTTCCCCTTTAGTATTGACTAATGTATTTATAGATGTTTTAGTTCGAAATCATTTCCTAAAGAAGTATCTTGTCCATTTTTCATTCTCCTCCAGATGTTGTACTCTACTCCGTACCAACACCCCTTTACTCTTTTCATTCAATACAGTCGTTAATTCTTTTTTAGGTTTAACTATTTCGTCATTCACTTGAAAACCGGCATGAAGGAGGTTGTAGTATCTTTGGAGCTTTGCTTGCTTCCTCTTTTGACACTTTCTTTTTTTCTTTTGCTATTCTTCCCCCATCTCTACTAAAGAATGTCTTGGTTCTATCTTTTATGTCTTCCCACCATTCATCAACAGTGTCAAAAAGAGGAAATAATGAAATCCATTGCTTAAACTTAAATTGATATTTTGTCACCACTCTAAAATTGGTCAATAAGCTCATATTTAATTTCCACACTCCCAAGGTTGGCTTTTGGGAGTTTTGGATTCTGATGACACGTTAGTTTATGGTGGTCTGAAAAGGGAACAGGTTCCACTGTATATGAAACTGGAGTAATCCCACTAGATGTTAATACAAAATCTATTCTGGAGGATGTCCTTCCATTAGACCAAGTGAACCCTGAATTCCCTGGATGAATAAGTTTAAACACATCCGTAAGTTTACAGTCTTTTATGAGATTGCTTAATACATGAGAACTTAAGTCCAACTTGCCTACTGAACAGGCTGTAGTATTACCGGCTCTTTTATCAAAATTACAATTAAAATCACCACCGATAATTATGTGTCTCCCACTACATATGTAAGATTGAAGAGTCTGCAGTAGTGACATTCGTTCCTGTAAATCAGTAGATCCATACATATTAAATCCATAGATATCTGCTAATGGCAGATGCTTTCCCCTTCAAGGGGTTTGCACTGTGCTAGCATGGGGAGGGGACGGGGGGGAGTGGAGACGAACCCATCCTGGGTGTCTTTTGTCGTATGTGTGTTGAGAGTTGTTTGAATGGTAGTGTTGGGGTGGGATTATATTTTCGGATGGGGAGGGGGGGCGTGGGGATGTGGTTTGTTTGGAGTGCTCCGTGTCCGACTCCCTGCCTCGTTTCTGGTCTGTCATCTCCCGGAGCGGGTTCCATCCGGGGTGCGGGGTCTGCGTGGTTCCGGCGGGCTGGTTAACCATAGGGGTTTAATTTATTAATTTGTTTAGTTAATTTATTTATTATATTTTTTTATTTTATTTTTAGGTTTGGTGGGTGGGTTGGGGGGTGGTGGTGTTGGTCCTGGTGTATGGTCGGCTCACGGGCCCTGCTGCCTGTCCCTGGCCCCGGGTGGTGCGGCTAGCGGAGCCCCCCTCTCCGGGTGGGTTTTCGGGGAACGGAGGTGCCTATCGGAGTCAGCAGGGAAGCTGGCTCCCTGGGAGAGCATGAGGCTCCTCAGTCCTTCCCTCCCCATCCCCGACTCCTCCCTCTGCCTGCTCCATCACGCTGCCTCACATGTAGGACCTTGGGGAGGGGGGCGTTGTTGGAGGGTACCACTTCCATCTTAGACATTTTCACAATATATATCTATCTATCTATCTATATATATATATATATATATATATATATATATATATATATATATATATATATATATATATATATATATATAGGGCTGTGTTTGGGGGGAGGGGGGTAAAGACATCTGGGGGGGGGCTTATTGTGTAGGTCTCACCCCTGATCCCGTGGGATGTCTGGCCTGAGTGAGGGATGGGGGGCCGGGACCGGAGCAAGAACCGGGAAGCTGGGGTTGTGGTCGAGTCCCCCCCCCCCCCCCCTCATCTTGACTTTAGGGTTCAGGTACCGGGTCCGGGTGTCTGGTCCTCCTTTAGGGTAGACCTGGGAATAGGGGATGTGTGTGATGAATGCAAAGGTGTGTATTGCGTCACTCCCCCCCCCTTTTTTTTTTTTGAGTGTTTGTGTATTGTGTGTGGGGGCACTGGGGTGGGAGTGAGTGATTGAGACTGTGCGTTTTTTGTCTTGATTTTTTTTGTCCATTTGTCAGGTTGGGTTTGAACTGCTCCCTCTCTTAAGGACATCTCAAGTCTCCGCTTAGTGCGGAGCCCCTCCCCCCGCCCTGCCCCCCTCTGCTGGCAGGCGCATTGGCCTGCTGGTGAATCGGTGGTACTCGCTGTCTGGGGACGGGTGCCTGGGCGGGTGCCAGCCCACGCCCTAACCCTGGTGGGTGGTTCGCGGAGCCTGACCCCCGGGGCTCGGCCGGGGCCCCCACGTGGGGCGGGGTGCTCCTGGGGCCTCGGGTCCCTGGGGCCCATGACCGGTCCCACCTCAGCGTAGCTGGCATCCGGCGGAGCCCACGGGCTCGTCCCTGCGGCTCCTGGGCTCTTTCTGGCATTAAGACAACAATTCTTATTGCCACATTGCCAGACAGGACACAAAAAAACCTACTTTCTTGTTATTCAATAAGCTTATATTTAATTTCCACGGTCCTAAGCTTGGTTTGAAAGGGTTTTGTACTTTAAAACGCATGTTAGCTTGTGATGGTCGGAAAAAGGCACCGGATCCACTGTACATGAAATTGATGAAATCTTACTGGTTACAAGCATAAAGTCAATTCGTGAGCAAGTCTTTCCGTTAGACCAAGTATAGCCTGGATCAGCTGGGTTAAGGAATTTGTGCACGTCAGTTAAGTTCCAGTCAATAATAAGGTTCTCCATCTCATGGGAACTTGCGTCAAGCTTGGTCGTGAGACTGGCAGCTGTGTTACCAGCCCTCTTCTCTAAAATACAATTGAAATCTCCCCCCAGTATGGTCTGCCTTCCACTGCAAAGCAGAGGCTGAAGGGACTGGAATAACGAAACACGTTCTTGTAAATCCGTCAAGCCATAAACATTAATTATTTTGAGTTTACTACCATCCTTTTCAATATCAATTGATAAAATCCTACCGTCTACAACATTTTCTACCATTTCTATATTTATGGAATGACTATTAAATAACACCCACACACCAGTAGATTGGTTTTGATTGTCCCCTGACCAAAAAGATTTTCCGTATGTCCACCGGTTTTGAAATTTTGCATAATTATCCATAAAAGAAAACCAACATTCTTGTAAAAGAAAAACATCTCCCCCAATATTATGCAAGTAATTGAATACCGTTTGACACTTTACAGCATCATTCAACCCTCGGGTATTTATTGTTGTTACCTTAAGAAATGACATAACCTTGAATAGGAGTAAGGTGTAGAGTCAATCACAGGAAGTTCATTTTGGTATTACATATTTTTTACCTTTTTTCTTCTTTTTTTCTCTGGGTTTTCGTGAGTCTTTAGTGTCGCTGTCGTCATTGGATTCTTCCTTCAACATTTGAGTCACTCCAGAAAAAGTGCTCAAACGCTGTTCCTCCAAATATGACATGGGGTTTTGTTGTGGGGCTGGCCATCCTTCTTTTTTAGGAGTCCCGCCTTGAGACTCTGCTGATTTTTCCTTTTGCCGCTTACGTGAAGCTTGTTGGTCCAATGTATCCTGCTGGGGGAAAGACTCCATACAACCACCTCCTTCATCACCAGGGGGAAAAGGGAAATACTCAGTTCCTCTGTATCTTGGGTAATTCTTAATCCTTGTTGATCTGTAGTTATGTTGGTCAGCAAAAGATCAAGCATGTTTCGACAGTCCATTGCTGTTACCACCCTAGGAGACCTTTTGCCACTTGAAGATGCTACGGTCTCGTCAGCTGAAACGTCTTCACTAGTTGGCCTCCTTAGTCTCCTGTGTTCCTCAGGAAGGTCCAAGTCTGTAAATGGCTGCTCGCTCCAGTCAATCTGGGCTGTGGCCCCCTCCAGAGTCTCTGTTGTGGGTTCCTCAGTGGGGGTTGCTTCAGGATCAGGAGATGTGAAGACTGGTAGCAGGGTGATGCTTCCTCCTTCCAACCTCTCCTGTTTTTGCTCGTTAGCAGTTTCCAGCTGAGGGTCGTTGACATCATTTCCAGCATTATCAGCTGCACTTTGAAGTGTGTTTTCCACTGTCGTCTGCCTTTCTTCTTGCTGTTGAGGGGCTCTTACTCTGTTTGCATATGATTTGGGGCATGTTCTGAATGTGTGCTGCTCTTCCCCACAGAGATTACATTTCATAGGGTGTGGACAGTCTTTGGTTAAGTGTTCATTACTTTTGCAGTTCTTGCAGTGCAGATTGTGACATTCGGTAGCCACCTGGCTTTGTGATCCACACGTCAAGTTCTGACCTCTGGAGGGAATTTTACTGGACATGCATGTTGCGTTTTTTTGTTACATTAAAAGTAAACATTGTAACGACACTGAGAAGGCAAAATGTTGGAGGAACTGTGGGAATGTGTCTGCAGAACATTTTCATGTCTTCTGGGAATGTACTAAGATCACATCCTACTGGTCAGGAGTGATAAAAGAAATCAATACTAAAATGGACTTAAATTTACGCTGTGATTTTACTACGGTTTTCCTGGGTAGTTTTAAGAGCTGAGGAAGTCCCATAGATATCTCCTACTAATATTAATAGCAGGTGCAAAGAAAGCTAGAACTCGCAGGTGGCTTGATGCGGAACCACCATCATGTTCGGACTGGAAGGACATAATTGAGGAAATTCACACAATGGATGACTTTTTCATTAAGACTTGCCACTTATAAATACAATAAATACTGGAAGAAATGGAACATTCATCGGAACTTGACACCAACTGTATACGTAATATAATTTTATCCTTTGTTTGATTATTATTCATCTGCTCCGGTCAAACTAGTTGCTCCGTAATTTTTGTTGGAGGGGGGTCCAATTGTTCAATGTATGTATGTGTATTTCTAAAACTACTAAAATGACAAAAATAAAGTATTAAAAGAAAACGACAGGGAACACCTCAAAGTCTGCTAAAGCCAGGAGAGAGGGCTGGCAAAAAGTAGCAGACAAATTAAATGCATAAGTACTGTCCATGGTAGATGTTTCTATCACTTTCTACATTATGTATTTTTGCATTTTAATAATTTCATATTTACTTTGTTCTCTTATGTCAGAGCCTCCACAGGACCCACTAGAACATGGGGACAAGTAAAAGTGAAGTACAAGAATATTCTACAAAATGGTAGCCTTTAATTGTTATACTGTATTTAAAAAAGCCACTTTTTCCTCTTTTTAAAAACCACTGTTAAATGTTTGTCTGTTTAAACAGCCACCAAGAAAAATCTCTCCACAATTACACTGTCGCGCTGCGCTAAAGGATCCTGTCTGTCTCGCAATACACGATTAATTTGAAAAGCTCTGCAAATTATTCTTGCACCTTCCACAACAGGTTGCTGTCGTGGACAAGACATGGCTACGACAGACTTCCCATCTCCTCCGTTTATAAAGCTGCGATCTAATCCTGTTTACATGAAATAAGCCTGCTCGCGAGCAGGTTTAAAGTCTAACTCTTGGACTGAATGTATTTTTTGCCAGATGCATTCAAATAGTCACCAGAGTAAAGAAATGTATATTATAAGTGAATTATGTGCGCCGTTTGGAAGTAATTTCGATAAAACTTGCTGTATAAGCGAAAGTGCCCGAACATTTTGCATTCGGGCAGTTATGGAATGCGACGTCACAAACAGAACTAGTACCGTGCATCAGCCTGCAAATACTATGTCTTTCGCTACCGATTTATTACATTTTATTAATAACTCTTACTCTACGTACAAAAAAATAAATAAAAAAAATGTCTGAAACATCTTCAAACTCCCCCTCAAGCATCGGCGACTCCGATACCGAATATATATACGAAGAAACGGAGTTTGAACAAGGTGAACCTGAGGAGACTATATCTAACGCTGCCCAAGACTTAGAGCCCATGCTGCATGTAAGTAGCTCTCACAATCCTCGCTCGTGAAGTGTGAATTGCATAACACGCTTTGTCACTGCCGGCAATCCAGTCCTTTCGCGTTTCTTTCACAAATTTATCCCATTTCTTTCGGACCTTTTGATCCACCGGCCAAGTATGTAGCGCTACTTTCTGGCCCGCACTAGACCGCGGTGAAGTTGGTTTGACATGGACATTCAACCTCCGCGGAGTCAGCGGAACACTCTTGAGAAACAAAAATCAAATCAGATTTGTTGACGGTCCCACCGCGTATGGGAGGAGGGAGCAGCTGAGAGACACTGGCCGAAATCGGAGTCCTTCAACCAGATCAACCGTGAGCTCGATCCCGCTGACTCCACGGAGGTTGAATGTCCATGTCAAACCAACTTCACCGCGGTCTGCGCTACAGCCACTAACTACGGCGATTATTATTATTTTTTTTTATATACGTACATGTACAATGTATGCAAACCCTCTGGCATGAGTCTGTGAAAAGGATTAATAGGACAAAAACACCGAAATAATCCTTAGTGAACAATTGTAGGTTAACCTACCGGGCGGTCTTCCTCTCTGCTGAAGCGCTGTGTGTCCGCTGTGTCTCCGCTTTCTGATGTTAAACAAACATGCCTGAACGTCCATCCATCCATTTTCTGACCCGCTTAATCCCTCATGGGGTCGCGGGGGTTGCTGAAGCCGATATAAATGGCTTCCATGCTCTCTCGTGTGTGCTGCCTGCCGTGTTTATAAGGCAGCTGTATACGGAATCCTTGGCCAGCATTTCACAGACTCGCTCCGTCCCTTCAGGCTTTTGCTGTATAAATCTGGCAATATGATACCATCAACCATCAACTTACTCTTAAAACTATCTTGTGATACGTTATCTAAAGAAGAAAAACACGCCGAGAACTCGTCAGTTTCCTTCCAGTCCGGCGCGCATGCGCGAAAACCCGGATGAAAACAATAGCAGTGAACTGGTCTATAAGCGACACTAAAAGGCATTTTATTGTGGACTTAGTTCGGCAATTTTTTTTTAAAAGCGCTTGCTCGAAGTAGACGTGGATCAGCAGATTTGGTGTGTGAAAGAAGATACTGGAAAACATGCATATATCCTTGTTCGCCGTACCGGTTGTACAACGTAAACGCCTGTGTGTTTCTATGAAAGTTCGCTGCGCGCATTCTCGGTGTTCTTGAACTGACGTCACACGTCGGAAATGGCCGATTGTAAACGAAGAAAGCACCAAATTCGGAATACCAAAATCGGTGTATAAAATGCGCAATATTTCATATTTAAACTTAATTTGAACACTTTTGACACATGAATATTCAAAGTTTACCTTGTTCTGGAAGTTATTCAACGGTTTGCAGGATTTTTTTTCAGTCCAAGAGTTAGACTTTAAGCTTGCGCACATGTTGCTATGACAGCAAGTCCAGGATGACTTTCGAAGAACCAAACGATCCAAGATTATGCCAAATCGTCAACAATCAAATCCAGCTAACTGAGTTAGCGACGCACGAAGAACGAGCCCCTGGTCTGGCGTTCTGTTAGCTGTGACATCATCCAGGGGAGACAGATCATCCGCTATTACCATACCATACCAATTTTATTTATAAAGCACTTTAAACACCAACAGGACCAAAGTCCTTTCTTTGTTATATGGTAATATAAGGATTATCTAAAATAAGATAACATGAGATAATCCTTTATTTATTCCACAACAGGGAAATTTGTAGAATTAAAGCAACAGGCAAATGCACACAAAACAAACAAAATTACATAAGGATTGAAAGATATATCATAAGAGGTGGATTGGAAAAAAAAACACCCACTCTGAACAGAATAATTTAACTCCAAGCAATATTTACAAAGCTATACAAATATGAAATGTGATCGCTTTCCCAGAATGCACTGCGGCGTAACTTTTTTAGATTTTTTTTATGCTTTTTTTACATATTAAAAATATTGTTTTAAAAATGTTTTCAATAAAAAATGGTGTAGTCTATAAATAGATTTGTATGTTGGAAAAAGCTAAAGAACTTAAATTATAATTTATTTAACACAAAATATTACCTCGCACTTTAAACTATGAATACATTATTCATACAATTATTTAATTCTATGATCAATATAAGTAATAATTTATTATCATCTAGACCAGAGGTCACGGATTAGCGGACCAGGGTCCGGATCCGGACCCAGCTGCTGGCTAATCCGGACCCAACCTGATTTAAAACATTTATATATTACTGCATGTTGTCCAACGACAGTGTCTAACTCAGGGGTTAAAGTTCTCCGTCGCTGCGACGGATTTCCGTCATTTGGAAATTGAGCGCAAAAAGTCCCGTCTAGACTTTTTATTCAAGGTTATAATGTGAAGCTGCTCTCAACCAATTAAACCTGGCAGAGCCGGGACATCAGCCAATCAGAAAGAGAGTAGGGCGACATTGCAAAGCGGACATTGCCAGTCTGAGGTTTATCGTGTTCAATCATTTTAACTTTTGGAAGAACATCTCAAGCTGACCACAGATGCTGTGAATGAAAGTAGCGGTGGTCAAAGGCTTACTTTGGATTAATGCAAACCAGCAGGTCAGAAAGTTCACCGGATAAAACAGCTGACAACAACTTCCCTCTGTAAGCGTTTCTGTCGCTGCTCCTGCAGTTAATCGATGAGTTATTTCCACCTGTGGCCATGTCATCTGTCAGCGTTTATTCCCTTGCTGATAAACGCGGCGACCAATCAGGGATCTCCTCGTCATTCGCTATTATGTTTTATTTAAAACACAAAGAAGAGTAACGCGCTAGCTGAGGCTAATTTAGCATGACCCTTGAAGAAGAAGAGTCGGACTGTGAAACAATGTGCCGCACTTGACTGAGTTCGATTGGGAAAAAGTAAAAAAAAAAAAAAAAACTGCGCTGTTCTGAAACAAAGAAGGCAGAGCTGTATATCTGCTGTCGGTATGCAGCAGTAAACACCTGATGAGCAGCTGCGCTCCAGGACACTAAATAAAATGACAAGGATTTTGATGCTTACAGATTATTAAGAAAACTACATCAAAAAGATAAAATAAATAAACTGCAGCTACAACATGGACTGGAGAACGGGTTCTAACTGGGTGAGGCCAGAGAAAGGCGATTCTCAGAGAGTTTTTTTATGAAGTTAAAGTGGAGCGCGGACACAGGGTTCATCCTGGACAGGTCTCCAGTGACTGGGCTAAAATATAACCATTTTATTAAACTTCAAAAAAGGTAAATTATGCCTTTTTTTATAAACTGTAATGATTAATTGGTGAACAATAACGGGCAAAGCAGAGACTGATTACTGTCGTGCAATCTGTGTCAAATTAAAATGTATTATGTCATGATAGTATTGGTGATGTGTCCTGCATTTCCAAGGCTGTGTTTGGCCTTGTATGATCATAAAATTGGTTTATATTGAATGTGACAGGGAGCACCTTGATATGTGCTTGAGGTTGGCTTTGTTGCCAATCGAACTCAGGTTTAAAATCCTTGCAGGGTAGCCTAAAGCTCACTTCTCTCATTAAGCCATAAAAACGAAATTAAAAAACGTTCAGGTGTTTTGTAAAAGATGTGAAAGTCAGGAAATTGTCTATATACCAAACTGTGAAAGATTGTGGTTCTCTATTTCAAAAAGCACTTTGGATTTTAAAATAGAAAAACGTTCTATTTTTATGTTATTTTTTTGTGGATGTATAAACATTTTATTTCAGTGTTAAATACTGTTTGAAGTAACGGATTGTAATTACAAATGTCTCGGGACCTTTACTGGTTGTTGATTTTCTTTATTCGGACCCCGCTGATTTTTAATTCGTGACCCCTGATCTAGACTACTACTGACAGGAGGTGGAATCCAGACGAGCTGTGCGTGTGGTGACGTCACGAGTACATACGTTGTGCGCGCTCCCTTTTTCCCAAAGTCCGTATTTCCTGTGTTCTTGCCAAGAACTGACTGGACGAGAGTTAATTTCAAAACGACCCAAGGTAAACAAACAAACAAACAAACTTCGAGTATAATACTCTATTTGCTACTAACTGATTATAAAAGCATCTAAATCAGCTTCCTATAATCAAAACATATTTTCTTTAACAATAAACCAGGGGAGAGCGCGAACGCAGTCCCCCACTACCACAAATTATGCAGTCGAGATTCCCACATTTGGGGAATTCGCATAGGTCAGCACAGCCCAGAGTGCAATGGCTGAGCCTCACCATGGGTGAACCACCTTCTTGATCATGGTATCTCCCCTGCCAGGTAAGTATGAGTTGTTCACCTCACGCTCTGCCATGTCTTTCACACACACACCTTCATGGGTCACGGTGCCGTCACTCTGTCAGCTGACAAAACCACAGCCTAGAAGCTGCCATTCTACATCTGTTAAACCATCTCTGACTAACTGTGTGCTACTAAACAGCATTTAGGATAGATCTAACGTTTTATAAACAACGTTTGGTTACCCACAATTCAATGCTGCGTAACCAAAGCTAAAGCTGTTAACCTTCTAACACGTTTATTCTATTTTTAACCGCCCACAAAACAGCAAGAACTCAACCTTAAACTAGAAAAATTTGCATTTCCTGCGAAAATGCACTGTGAATGCAGATAGCTGAATGATTGAGCAAAATATGCAGAAGATCTTTGAAGAAGAGAAAAAATAGCTGAAAAGCATTGAAGAAGTTGAAAAAGTTGAAAAAGTTGAAGAATTTGAAAGAGTTGAAGAATTTGAACATGAAAGAACAATAGCTGAATGATTAGAAGAAGAAAAAACTGAGGGTAAGGCACCAAACATTTCCTAACTCATTCTAAACACTGAATCATTTAACAAAGCAGAAGTAGAATTTCAAACTTGAATATACTGTAGCCATATGTGGGCCTGCATTTCTAGGGAGTATAAGGGGTTTCGCCCCCATTGAAAAGCATTGGATGTTTGACACCTCCTAGCTTGGAGATGCTTTACGTGACGTGGCCCAAATTTATAGTGGAGCATTCTGTATAAAGGAGGTAAAGACTCTGTAAAGCAGAAGTTTGTAGGACCTTCCTAGAGCTACTTCCGGTTAGCAACATGCTAACAGTTAGCCGCTAACAGGGTTGTGTTCAGTATCACCAGGTGAGTGTACTCTGTCAGTTTGGTCCAAATCCTGTACTGGGAAGTGCCTCAAAAAGGGTGCCAATACTTAATGTCACCAAAGGTCACCAAAGGTCATGAGTCAGATTGGCCTCCTTTAGCAACTCAGCCTCACCACATCTGGGCCCAGAACTCAACATTTGACCAAAATGGTCAGTAGCGCCATTTCCCACATGTGGGTGGTGCTGTATTGGCCAATTATGTCGTGTCTGGGCATCATGCCAGATCCTGTTGGAAGCAAAGGCCCAATAGGAAAGCATGTGAAATCCAAAATGGGACAGAAAAGTGACACATGGCTGAAAGTCACTTGAAAATTTAAAAATGTTAAGAGGAAGTGACTGTGCGAATTTCAGATTCCTACATTAATCACAGCCGCTGCAGCGGGCGTCGAAAGTTGCCATTGTATCCCAATGGAGCTTCTCCCTCTGGCCCTCAGAGTTCCGTCGTCATGGAAACTCACTCACACCTCTGCTGCAGGCCAGTCTACCGAAGTGCAGAGACTTTGCTCACAATAAGTCCCATTGGATTATAATGGAGAACTTTGCCCCGAACAACGCTCCATATCTCCTGATCCGTAAATGGTAGAGACGTAATTTTTTCTGCGTTTATTTCGTAACGGATAGGGGAAGAAGACAGGCTATCGGTTTTTGCTGGAAAAAGTTTAATAAAGGCGTGAAAAATTATGATATAAAGGTTATTTTTATGGACTTTCAGAAATCCTCTAAAAACGGTCCCGAACAAATCGCTGTAGCTGAAAAAGTATAAGAGATATCAAAATAATTCTTTCACTATGAGTATCAGCAGGCTTTTGAGGACTATGGTGCCCATTTTCATGTTGGTACAAAAATCGGTGTAGGCACAGCGACGATGTAAAAAAGTGGATGATGTGGGAAAATGCAGCTGAAAAGCGTTTTCAGGAATTTGCACATTCGCTACTCCCGAACAAATTGTTCCTGCGGTAAAACCGTAACAGTTATCCAAACAATTCCTTTTTTATGAGTGCCAGAAGGGTCGGGACATTCATGTGTGAAAGTCTCATGCTTGTACATGAAACGGTTTCGGAGTAGCGACGATGCGAAAACGTGTGATGTTTTCAATTTTCAGGCGTCATTTTTCAAAACCGCTCCATAGGAAATGAATGGGGGAGGTTTCGGGTTTGTGTCGCTCTGAGGTGATTTGCGAAAAATCTATAAATGCTACAGCAATGAGGGTTACATTTCCTGAATCCAGACAAAAATTCCTACGTTTTGATGTATAATTTATGTGGATAGGTTGAAAATTGAGTGACTGAGAAGAAGTTGTTCGGAGAAGAAGAATTTGTTGAATTTCTAGAGTGCGCACTCTATAACTGCCTCCTTGACGACCATAGCAACGCATGTTATTTGCTGAATTTCTTGAAAAGCCAAAATTATTTTAAGGAGGTACTATATGAAAATGGTAAAAGATATGAAAAAGCTGAAATATACCATAATAGCTGAAAGATATCACTACATTTTAAAAGTTGAATGGCGTTTCTAGCTGAAAGTAGGCTGAAGCAGTAAGCTGTCAAAAAGCAGCTGAAATGAGCAGAATTTCAGTGAATTACATTCATTTCCTATGGGAGAAAAAAAGCTGAAAATTTGCAGAAAAAGCTGAATATTTTAAAAAGTTGAAGAGTTAAAACTACAAAAAGATATAGCCATCGATTCCAGAAGAAGCTGAATAGTTTAAAAGTTGAATGGTTGAAATCGGAGAAAAATTGTAGGAGGAGAAGCGAATCAAACTTTAAACAGTAAAAACGCATTAGGAAGAATAAACACTAAGAAGAAGAAGAAGAAGAAGAAGAAGAAGAAGAATAAAGAATAAAGAGAAACAGGATCTCAAGAACTGTGAATGCCTACTGCATTCACAGTAATTAATATGCAGAACATTAAATTATTGCTTATTTACAAGTATTTTTAAACACATCAGATAGAATAGAAACGTTAATATGCTTGTTTTTCTGTTAGCACAAACGCTTCCTGTTGCTTAGTTCAGAGAAACAGGTCTGGTGCTGCCACCTGCTGGTGTGGCTGCGGAATAGCATTTATCCAAGAGGAAGACACCATGTGGCAAATTAAAGGAAGAAAATTCAGCTTCAACCTTATCAGATTCTGCAGTTCTGTAAAGCTTCAGAAGCAGCCAGAACATCTTTCTACTCAAATTATGATAAACGGAAAATAACCTGTCGATTTTATTACTATTTCTTCTGTTCATTGTTTGACTTCTTCATATTTTGCCAGTTAAAGACAGAAGCAAATAACCTTAGTTTTTTCTTCATGCTTCAGGACTCTCAGTCCCTCATTAGTCATTGGAAAGATGAAGATGCTGGTTGTGAACATAAAATAACTCCTTAAATGTGCATTTTACTGTCTAGCTACCAGTAATTAGGATCTTCTCAGACCAGCATTGTTGCCTAGAAGCCAGACGATCGTTAGACCCAGATCCCCGTTCCCTGAAGTCACCGAGCAGAAGACGTCTCACAATCTTCACTTGTTACTGCTCCAGTCTTTGTCCGTTTGAATCCAAGGCCTTGTATCTGACGATTTAAAGTCCACATTTTATATTTTACATAAATGGAAAAAACTCACCTAAAGAAAGAGAATAAAACATAATTTTCTTTAATGTTCTGACAAATTTTATGTATCAACACAACAAAAAAGTTGCATTCACATTCTACAAAACACAGGAGCAAACATAGAACAACAGTGATATTAGTGTCACTAATAGTCATTTAGCATTTTAATTTATTTTCTCCTTCCACACAGATATCCCACATAATGTACCGCTAGTCTGCCTTAAGAAAATGTGGTAATAAAACTTCAATAAACATTATTTACCAGCAGGAGATCACAAGTATATTTAGTTTGAGCTGAGGGGCTCATAATCTGAATCTAAACTGACCTAAACTTGGATCAGAACCATTATAAATTAAACAAGGATCTTCAAAAATATCTGAATAAATTATCCAGGAGATTCAAATCTTTTAAGGATTATTTGTCTTCATGGTTTATAAAAAATACAACTACCAAAATTACATGAATGCAGTACAGCAGGCAGCATTTCCCCTGATTTATCCAATGGCTCAGCCCCCAAATCAGATTGTGGCATCTAGTAAATTAATTAACATCTTTTTAAACGAACCCAACCTCTAAGGATGGCAGCACTAAAGGCTCCTCCAAAGTCAGGAGTCCTGAGCGTCTGCTATGAACCAGGCGGACGGCAGCAGAGTCAACAAACATCGGCACGACACTGATCATTTAAGCACATTTAAGCTTTAATGCTCACCGATCTTACAAAGTAATCGACCCCGGAGAATTTGTATCCTCCGCACCAGGAGCACAACTGGCAGGACGGGCAGATTAGGGTGACCACCTGCTAATAAGCCCAAGGGGGGACAAGGGGTATGTTTCTGAGGGACAAAGTGGGACACTGCTTGGCGCAGTGTAAACCACTGATAGTGGTTTACACATTTCTAGCACATACCACCTTACCACCTTACATGGTATATTAATAATGCCCTATTCCCATAAACATGTGTAATTGCTGATGTATGCTCAGGAATAGGCCAACCAATGTGTATTTCTTTCTAAATAAAGATTCATAATACGTTGAACATTCAATGAACAGAGGCACTTCCAATTCCGATTTACTTTAGCTATTTAATTTTATTTATTTTTCATTACAATTTATTCACTTTAAATAAATTATAATTTAAAATTAAAGGATTAACAGGAATTGTAGTTGCTCTACACCACAGGAACTGTAAAAAAGTCTTAACTCACGACTCCAGAGGTTCACAGAACGAGAAGGGGGAGGAAGGATGGTGAACTTGGATGTTGGTAAAGGCAGGCGCAGGAAAAAAAAAACTGTTCAACATCCTGGGGACACCTTTAGGACTTTGGGGTCACCTTTAGGACTCAAACCTTTTCAAGCCAAAACATGAAGTGGGCAGAATGTTTAGATGTCCACTTATAACATCAGTTTAATCCAAAACATTACAAAATTAACTGACCAGCAATCTAATCACAACGAGCCAACAGCCAGGATGTTTCTGAATCAGACCATTCATTAGCCTACCTTCCATAAGGTCGCCGCTGCATCACTGAAGGCTTCTCCTGGAGCCGCAGCACCAGAGCGCTTCGGCCGTCTCGGTAGAGCCGGTTGATGCAGTCAGGATCCAGCAGAGTGAACGTCGGACTAGTTTTGACTTGAACGGCCAACAGCCTCCATGAATACCAGGTTATCCTTGTTGATATTTATTAACACCGATTCAACTTTTTCACTGCGGAGGTTCGCTTCGGTAAAGTCGCACTGCCCGCACCAAGTGACGACACGAAACAGGTTAAAATGTCCTCGTACGTTATATGAGGCACTTCTTCATGTCATCCTCTCAGTCATGAATAGTTTGAAGCTGTGGCCATAGTTACTTCGTCGTTCGAAAATAAGGTGGATAGAGCGACCAACTTTTTTTTGAGAAAGCATTGATTATGCGTGACACGGTCTCAATTTGCGGGACGCATGAATTGGGCTTCAAACGCTGTGCGCGCACGCGCTACGCGGGACAGGTGGTCACCCTAGGGCAGATCCAGTCGACTCCGCCTCACTTCCAACCATCTATACGTGGAAGTAGAGATGTGTTAATTCCTTGGAAAAGTGAAATATAAGTGTTGTTACTTCTTCCTTTAGTGAGTTACAACTAGGGATGGATATCAAGTACTGCCACTGACACACAAACCGGTGGAACAATGATAAAAGTGTTTTCATTGCCAATGTAAACCATCTGAAAATTTTTCTTAACAATCTCAGAAAAATTAAAAAGTGTTTTTCTTCTGCTTTGTTGTAATGTTGTTGAACAGCTTTTGTTAAACTTCTGTTGACAAAACAGCCATTTTTATTTTATTTTATTTTAATAATAACAAATAATGTCTTTAATAAAATAAAATGTCAAATAGCATTAAAAACGGTTTTGTGCGTCCTGGTTTTCTGGTTAGATTATTTGCCGGCTTATTTCTGCTTCCACGGGTCCTGGTTTTATTTTTCTTATATTATTTTCAAAGAGGTTCACACCAACGTAGAAGCTCATTGCTATTGTTTTCATCTGCCTGCATTTTCTCCACATAACGTCCTGCCATCGCTGCGGCACATTGCAGCTGCCTTTGGGACGATAACGACAGACTAATAATGAGTGCAGTTATTTGTAGTTTTAGTAAATAACACTGCATGTGTTGTTTAAAGGTGACCCGGCACTGCGTCGTTGAAGACAGGCTTGTTAACTGGACGAGGTGATATTTCACACTTCTTACCTCGTTGTCCATGTAAATAAAATAGCGCCGCGTGTTTTTCCAGATGCTGAACGGCTTCAAAACATGCAAACATTTGGTTTGTATCTTTTTCGTCTCTAGACAGCCGGAGCACAAACTAAAGAAGAGACGGGGAGAGAGAGATCCGCCTCAGCCTCTCTGCAAAATCTGATCCGGCCCGCATGAATGTCTGGTGGGGCCAGATCACGGGTGGGCAGGGCCGTAAAGTAGGGGGGCACCAGTGGTGTCAGGCCCAGGGGTTGAGCAACCAGGACCTGCTCCCCTCAATTTATAAAAAATAACATTTCCAATGGGAAACATAATGAAAAACTAACATGACCTGCTCATCTGTAATCCCTATCACACATAGAAACATGTAATATGACTCTTTTAGCTGTTATAACCTTAATTTTCTGTTCAGAAAAAGCTTTAAACGTGTTTTTACCTTTACCAAAGAAACAATTTAAACAAAATATATAAAACAGAGATTAAACTGTCTACCCTTTATACCTGTGGTTTTAATTCTCTGCATCTGTCCATCATTTCTGACAGCTTATCCAGGGGGGGACTGTGAGAGGGAGGATCCACCCTGGACAGGTCGCCAGTCTGTCACAAGGCACAACAAAGCTCAGTTGTTTTTTGTAATTAATTAAATACTTTGTAAATTACAAAGCAATCGCTTTAACACGTCAATAAAATCACTTCTTCACATTCAAACCTCCTTGAGCCTGAGGAGCTCTCAGCACCCACAGCTCACCTTCATATATTTGCCTCAAGTGCTGCAGAAAGGAACCAACCTAGGAAAAGTAAAGTTAAAAGGAAAACAAGCCATCAATAAAAGATAAGAAGTTTTCCTTTAAATGACAACTGCTCAAATAGGTGAGATAGAACTATAATCTACATTTTACACAGACTATGAAAGCTAAGCAGAACTTGAAGAATTAACTTTAATTAATTGAGAAAATACATGACTTCCAGGGTCATTTAATTATCATTTCACAAGATTTGGGGGGTGCACCGTTCCTGGATGTACTGCAATACCAGGTCGATGCGTGGAGTGGACGGAGCAAGCCCCTATTCCATCTCCCTGTTCCAAAAATCAATTTAATATATGGTCCCCGGGTAGGGGACGTATCAGATATTAAACTGATAAGAACAGATACTACACTTGATCTTAGCCAAAAGGCCGAGAAGCGATACCGGAGATACGCTGGAGGAGACCACCTCATTCTCACAGACTACGGTTTCACTCCTGGTTCGGGAATCTTTAACATTTACAAACCCATAAAACAAACAGTGGAAACAGAAAATGGCGATTAAATGCTACTCGTGTTGTTCTGCCGTGTTAAATAACGACAAATGAGCCAAATTAAACTACAAACGTCAATGAAAAAACAAGCCGAGTTGTTTATTTCTGGTCACGTGTTACGCTCTCCTCCAATAGGACACCTAAAGGCTAAAACAACGTTTAAAAAGGTACTTTCCATAAATAAACGTTTAAATGTGAACGTAACTATTATATATGTGTGTAAAATTACATATGTTTGCGTTTGATCGGTTTGAATAAAGCTGTACGGCTTAAATTGATGAAACCTTTGACGGTATTGATTCTGCACAGAAAGTCTGCAGCGGTCTCTAGTGGCGACTCGGTGTTACTGCAGTTACTGCATGTTCTACAGCAGTGATAAAACAGAACAGCGCTGGTCTGCACAAACTAAACGTTAAATTTGGGGAGTCAATTTTCGAGACACAATTCCTAACTTTTAATTTTGTTTTAACAGTTTACATAATAAAGACTTTAGGGTAGATATTAAAAAATGCTTTAAAAGTTTTCGTGATAATGTAACCGAGGCCTGCACAGCACACCGCGACCACCACGACCTTCCGACATCATGAGTCAGAAAAGTTTACATTTGCATTCTGCTCACATTTCAAGTAAACTAGTTTTAAAAAAGTTAAAATACAGAAAATATGAGAGAGGAACATGAAACCGTCAAAAATACAAACTGTCAAACTAAGAAACGTCTGTAAATGGTGTTTGTTAAAAATGTTAACCAATCGTGCGTTAGCGGAAAACTAAAATAACTTTTTAACTATTTATTCCAACAATTTATTCTATTCTATTCCAAATACGTATAAGGTCAACTTCAAATAATATAACAGACAATTGTATGATAAAGAAAAAAACTCACAAATTCGTGGCGTTGCCCTCAATTATGCCGTATTGTTCGTGAGCTACCAAGTTCGTCTGCCAGTGCCTTCGTCTTGCGCATGCTCTGATGACGTCACCTTTTAAGTGTTTGCTCTGTTTAACAGTAAATATATTTGACAAATCAATATTAAACAATAACACATTTAAATTTATTGATACTGTCTAAACTGTGGTTGATTTCTTGCCAAGCCATAATTTATGGTGTTGTGAATGCAGCGAAAAACGAGCACATTTTTTAACATATCCTTATTTGTTGCTGTTTAGGCCCAAACAATGTCGTAGAACACAAAGTAATATTTTTTAAACCTAAATCCTATCCTAAGATCCACATACTTTAAGAAAAGAACAACAAAAATTGAACAATAAAAATATAACTAAAAGGTTAAAAGTAATCAAATTGCAAATGTTAGTGTATGCAGCTAACATATGGCTCTTTAAAGAGAAAGTGATCCATCAGCTTAAGGTTTTCATCTTTCATCTTTAATGCCAAGATCAGAGGGTAGATAACTCACCAAGGTAATTTAGAAATATTTCCCACTTTATCAAATACCAGAGAGGGCAGAACAAACCAAATATCTGTTTAAGAAAATAGTGAAGCCATTAAGTCTTAAAACACCATTCAGTATTTCAAAATCTATTGCTTAAATCCTTCATATTTTTTACTGCATCTCCTTTTTTGATGTACTCATGTTTATATCTCGAGATGAAGATAATGTGTTAATTTACTTAATATTTGAAAGTATGGGTAAAGAGAGTGGGATTAAGCGGTTCGGAAAATGGATGGATGGTAAAGAGAGTATGTGGGTATATAATCTTGATAAAGTCACTGTGTTAGTGAGTAGTCTCTCTTTGACCAGCTGTTATTAATGTTAATGTTAATATTTAGTTTGACACTGCTGCTTGCAGTTTTTATTACCTAAATCCCCAGTTATCCAACCTCCAGTTTGACCGTTATGTTGTCGAGAGGTGATTGAGAGCAGATAATGAAGGCTCATTAATTCACACTTCTATACATTTTCATTCAAACCTGAAGCTTAATGAGGGGAAAAAACAGAATAGCCACATTTTTTTTACTCATTACAGGATAACAAAATCACCAAACATTAAATTTTGGCTTTAATGCAAAAAAAAGTTACAACTGCTCCTCATATGAAAATCAGTCAACATCAGTGTTACCATCCACATCAAGAAGAGCACACAGGGAGAGGATCTCACAGCCATTTAACGAACACGTCGAGTTCAGGCACAGACTCAAGATTTAAAAAACTGAAGTAAAATCATCTGAAGCATCAGATGAACTCCCATCATGATGAAGTGCTTTGAAAGGCTGGTAAAGGAACACATCGTCTCCAGTCTCCCCCCAACACTCGACCCGTTCCAGTTTGCCTACCGACGGAACCGCTCCACTGAGGACGCCATCTCCTCCGCTCTTCACCTGAGCCTGGCACACCTGGAGGAGAAGAACACGCACGTGCGGATGCTGTTCCTGGACTTCAGTTCAGCGTTCAACACCATCATCCCACAACATCTGGTGGGAAAACTGGAGCATCTGGGCTTCAACACACCCCTACGAAACTGGCTGCTAGACTTCCTCACCAACAGACCTCAGTCAGTCCGGGTCGGACAGAACACCTCTGATGTCATCACCCTCAGCACGGGCTCCCCTCAGGGCTGCGTCCTGAGCCCCCTGCTGTTCACCCTGATGACACACGACTGCGTCCCCAGGTCCACCACCAATCACATCGTGAAGTTTGCAGACGACACAACGGTGGTGGGCCTGATCAGAGACGACAACGACCAGGACTACAGAGAGGAGGTGGAGCAGCTGGTGGGCTGGTGCAGAGACAACAGCCTGATCCTGAACGTGGAGAAGACGAAGGAGATCCTCGTCGACTTCAGGAAAAACCGGCCTCACCATGCTCCACTGCTCATCAACAACTCAGCGGTGGAGGTGGTCAGCAGCACCAAGTTCCTGGGGGTGCACATCACGGACAACCTCACCTGGACTGTGAACACCACGTCATTGGTGAAGAGGGCACAAAAGCGACTGTACTTTCTGCGGAGGATGAGGAGAGCCCACCTGCCCCCGCCCATCCTCACGACATTCTACAGAAGCACCATAGAGAGTATTCTGACCAGCTGTCTCCCTGTGTGGTGTGGAGGCTGCAGTGCCTCCGACTGGAAGAACGTGAGGAGAGTGGTGAGGACAGCAGAAGGGATCATCGGGGCTCCTCTTCCCTCCATTAAAGACATTTCATCGCAGCGCTGTGTGTCTCGAGCCCGTAACATCATCAGGGACCCCTCACACCCCCACCATAGACTATTCTCCCTGCTGCCCTCTGGAAAGAGGTTCCGCAGCATCCGCTGCAGGTCCACTAGGTTCTGCAAAAGCTTTTTCCCTGCTGCCATCAGACTGTTGAACTGCTGAACTGCTGAAGTATAAAAACTGTGTACCACACTCGACTCGCTGATTTGCACATTTGCACATTGTATTGTATCCTGCAAAATTGCTGCTGCACCTTACCGGGAAACGTACTGCAAAACTGTGTACAATGCAACTGTCTACTTTTAAATCACTGCTGCACCTTACTGCATATTTGTTTACATTTGTTTTACATTGTTTACATTTCAACTGCCTACTGTTCACTGCTGCACTTTATCCGGAAGTCAATTGAAACTTATCCTGTAAGTGACTGCGATTTATCACTGCACTTTATCCTGTACTGTAATTCACCGCAAGGTATCCTGTAGAGTACTGCAATCTTTCTGAGCTGTGTGAAAACGAAATTTCGTTCTGTATGCACTCTGTGTATACAAAATGACAATAAAGAAAGTCTAAGTCTAAGTCTAAGATGTTGCTGCTCCTGAGAATCATCAACAACGTATTAAACCATTAAAGTTCAAAGTATCAAACTCCACACTATTCGCACGTGTTTTGGTGAGTTTACTCCGATGAACACCTCGTACCTTTTTAAACAAGCTTCATGCATCTGTACCTCTAAAATAGAAAAAAGAGGGTCTGAACCTGAGAAAACTATCCACTACGTCAGCAGGAAAATCAGCTTAGACAGTCAGATTAAAACCTGGAGAAAAAAACTCATGGAAGTAAACAACAAATCGCATTGTGCAATTCCAATTTTATAACATAAAAAATATACTGAAATGTGGTTGACCTTCGCATAACAACTAAATGCTACCAAACAAAAAGATCAAGAAAATCCAAAGAGACAATCACACATTCAGTTCCTGAAAACAATATTTACTCCTCTGAGGTTTTCCCATCTTCAGAAGAATCTGTCACAGGCTTTAGAGATGCAGCCGAAGCACTTTAGGTCAGAAATGAGAAATTAAATCTGCAGCACAGATTCAAACAATCAGCTAAAGTCTGAATAACGGTCACATTCAGGCCCAGCAGCTGACCTCACCAAAAGAATCTGTAAACTGTCAGAGATCAACATGTGAACTCAGACTGAGAGGATCTGATTTCAAGCGATATTCTTCAGATCTTCTGTCAGTGCAGCCCCTCTGATGGCAGCTCGAGTCGGGTATATTCAGTTTTGTTTGTAGTGTTTATAACAATCACATCTGAAATACAATCAATATACATACAATCATACAAATACAATCAGTTTAAGAAAAGAAATTCAGTAAAATCCTGAAATGCAAAACCAACACTGGTTTTGGTCTTTTGGCATCAGTTTCAGGTTATTTCTCCCAAAAAGAAAGTCAGCTCCATGTTGAGCAGAAAGTTAGGGTAGCAGTTCACAAACTGTTTTAGCCGTGCAGCCCCTTCTGTGTCCCAACCAGGGGTCCGTTCTTCATACGTCGCTAACTCAGTTAGCTGGATGTGATTGTTGACGATTTGGCATGATCTTGGATCGTTTGGTTCTTCGAAACTCATTCCGGACTTGCTGTCATAGCAACATGTGCGCAAAGTTAAACCTGCTCGCGAGCAGGCTTATTTCATGTAAACAGGATTAGATCGCAGCTTTATAAGCGGAGGAGATGGGGAAGTCTGTCCAGCCAGTGCAGTTGGACCACCTAGTGGCAGAGGACTGGACAGAATTGTGGAACACCATTTTTTAATGTTTTATAAAAGACGAAACAAATAATGCTTAGTTCCTGTCGTTTTATTTAAACAATTTTTTATAAAGAAAAGCCAGCAAGTCATCTTTTGCCTACAATAAGAGAGTTATGTAAAGTCAGCAAAAATACTGTCAAATGGTGTATTAGAACTTACTCTGAAGGTCCTTTTGAAGCAACTCGATCTCTAGTGCAATTTTTCTTTTTTTCAAGTTGTGGAGTTCAATTTCTCCCCTTAATTTGTGTTTTTTCAGGTCAAAATACTACATTTTTTGTTGAAGATGCCGTTTATATAGGGAACGGATGGCACCCTGTGTGATTTTGTGAAAGAAAAAGAAAGGGTGAAACATGCCTCATGCAACAAAAGTAAAAAGAACTTTTGTTTTTTTTTCAGGCTTTTTCTTGGTGGCTGTTATAAACAGACAAACACATCATTTAGCAGTGGCTTTTAAAAAGAGGAAAAAGTGGCTTTTTAAAATATAGTATAACAATTAAAGGCTACCATTTTGTAGAATATTCTTGTACTTCACTTTTTTCCCCATGTTCTAGTGCTCTAAAAAGCAAAAATACATACTGTAGAAAGTGATAGAAACATCTAACATGGACAGCACTTACACATTTAACTTGTCTGCTGCTTTTTGCCAGCCCTCTCTCCTGGCTTTAGTAGACTTTGAGGTGTTCCCTCTCGTTTTAATTAATGACTCAAATTCGGCATAATCTTGCATTAAAAGCTCTTGTTCTGCTTGGGAGAAAAACTGTGGCCGTTCTTTGGCCATGCTGAACAGCCAATAGCAGCGTTGCTGATCATTGTTTCTACTATCGATACATTTTCCCTTTTAAACAAACGCATGAACGCGCAGCTATCTCAGATAACTCAATCCAGCGATACTAATCATAAACAACAGGTGTGTTCGAAGAACCCAATTAACCGGATCATGATTAGCCGGATGAAATCATCTTGGATGTCTCATTTGATCTCGGATGTTTTAAGCAACGTACGAAGAACGGACCCCAGGTTCCGAGTTTAACTCCCACAGACTGCCACTCCGAGCAAGACCCTTATCCCCAGACTGCTCCCCGAGCGCCGCACAGTGGCAGCCCACTGCTCCCCAAGGGGATGGGTTAAATGCAGAAGTGAATTTCTCCATTGTGAGATCAATAAAGTTCAATTATTATTATTATTATTATTATTATCTTCAAAAAGAAAAATTGCAGTTGCAGTTACAACACAACCACCATAACAAAGGTTATGGAAATAAAATTAGAACATAATTTGAATTAAATTGCAATAAAGTTACACACAACATCCACAACAGAATCCATCGGTGGCTCAGAGAAAGAAAGAGACATTCAGATCGGTCAAACCTCCACAGACAACCCGAAACCTCTCTGTAGTGCCATTAAAGCCATGATGAGAAAATAAAAGCACATTGAATTGGCAACATGTCCCATGGGTCAGGAACCAAAACGAATTTCACCCATCAAAGCAGAGACAATACCTAACAGACAGAGAGTTATTTATTAAACATTAAATAACTTTAAAACAGTGTATAATTGCACAACATCTCTATAGCAGAGACCTTCCATGTGGATTCACGGATTAAATTGATAATCTACCTGTGTGCGTTCTCTCTTTATTTGATGTTTTACCATGTCTAAAAAGAAACTAAAATCTTACCAGGTTTTCTTGGAAAGAAATTAGCAGAAAAGCAGGAAGAAGTGTTAATACTGGTCAGTAGAACAGTAAACCAACAAAAATGATAAAGCCACCACCTTTCTCTGCTGGAAGATCACAATATTATCTGGCATAAATTGGTTAAAACTTAACATAATTTATATCTGCTTATCCCTGCATGTCCATTTAGATCATTACTTCTTACCGTACACCTGCAAAAGCTCACTTCCCAGAGTCTTCTATTGGAAAAAAAGGTGGCATTTCAGGATCGTCCAGCTTCTGGAAAGCAATATCTCAGAAAAAACATTTGTGTTAGTATTCAATATTACATAGATTATTGACTTATTTCAGACTTTTGATTTATTTATGGTCCTTTTGACCATGTGAATTCACTGTTAGTAATGCTTTTAAACAGGCACACTGACAGCTTTGCTAGGGCCTGGGACAACGCAGTCTTTTTGGGCCCCCCCTCTACACCTGCCGCCGCCACCACACACACACACACACACACACACACACACACACACACACACACACACACACACACACACACACACACACACAAAAAAAGTAAACTGTATACTTCATGCCCTGGAAATCTCTGTATTTTATATTGGATATTTTCAACTCATCTATTGAATTTAGTGCACTAGTTGATATTTTCTTCATAAGAGAACAGCAAGCACTGCAGCCAAAACATGGCCTTTTTTGACCTGCTGTATATTAGCCAGTCCCTAAGCTTGATGTATCATGAAACTGTTGACCTTTCGGGTTTTGTGATTTTTATTTTATTGTTACAATTAAATAATAATAATAATGTTATGTTTAGTGTTTTTTCCTAATCCACCTCTTATATCTTTCAATCCTTATGTAATTTTGTCTGTGTTGTGTGCACCTGCCTATTGCTTTAATCCTATAAATTTCCCCGTCGTGGGATAAATAAAGGATTAGCTAATGTAATTTTGTCTTAAATAACACTTTTTAATAGGACATATGTACTGGGTTCTTTCAATGTCTTAATTACATTTTCTGTGTGGGCTCCAGCAACATATGATAGATAATATCTACTTTGAAAGTTAACATGAACTGCTGCTGAAGATGACCACTCTGATCTACCTGGATGTTCTTTGGAAGACTGAAACGCCTCAGTCAGTGACGTCAGTCTGTGGGTCTGTCGGGGCAATGACAGAAGTTTCGTCTCCTCTCTCCGTTTCTGTCGCTCCACGTTTTCTTGCTCATGGTTTTTCACGTGCTTAGATAAATTTGTTGTGTTTCCACTGAATTTAACCGGCTTTTTACAAAACATACAGCTTGATTTCATTTATGGTATTAAAATATAGCCAAACGGCGCTACTTTCCCTCTTCATGTTTTACCGCTCTGGCGGTCTCTCTCTCTCCGAGTCTGAGCAGCAGCAGCACGGTTATTTGTGAGCTAGAGCTGAGTGGGCGGGCCAGGCTGAGCCTGCGTGCTGATTGGCTGGCGCCGCTGAGTCATGTACGAGAGGGGAGGGGGAGCAGCAGAGTGCCGTGATACAGACGGGAGACGTTGGTGAAGCTGCTGCAGTCGCACGCGCGCTGACTGACACTCTGACCATTTTAATGGTCAGAGTGTCAGTTTTGGGCCCCCCCTCTGTCCTGGGCCCGGGACAACTGACCCGTTTGTCCCCCCCTGTCGGCGGGCGTGCTTTTAAATATATACAACTTTCCAAATCTCAGTTGGTCTAGGGTGAAACTTTAAAGTAAACTGATTTACACTTTGTCTAACACAATTATTCACTAGCACAAGCAATGATTTTCTCTTTAAGTTTCTGAGCTTCTAGTCTTTTTTGCAATGATAATAGTTTCCCCCCGTAATTCAGCACATAGAGAACACTGCCTAAAACAAAGCCAAGAACAATAATCAAGCTTTACAGAAAACTTTTTGAATTTTAACCCTTCAGATCTGAAGCTCCCATCATTTTGCTAAAGCCGGAAACTTCGCCCTAGACATTGTTTGAGCATCATGCTTAACAGACCACAGCTCTATAAATAAAACACAAAACCATCCAAGCAGTAAGCCCTTTATTGTATTTACAATCTAAGTGTGCACTTATTGCGTGAGCAGAATACAATTAGTTGATCTCATCGCAGACACTTTGTGTCCTTCAATAATTATTAAGAGTTCCCTTTCACCCCTCCATCATCTGATATTCTTTTCGTCTTCCAGTCCCTGACAAGGCCAGAACACATTGACCTAGCCGCAAAATCACATTAAGATGTTTACGTCATGGTTAGATTTGTTTTATCATATCTTTTTGTCGCTTTTCAGGTTAAACTGTCCCTCTGAGGTTTGCCTCAGCTTAGCGTAACCAGACAGCATCAAATGATTGTGCAATAGATGACGTGTTTAATTTAGCCTTTTGATATCTTGAGGCTCCTCAAAATTCCTCTTTTAGCTGCATTAACATTCTAGTCAAAAATCTCCTTTAGAAAAGCCCGTCCGTCCGTCCGTCCGTCTTCTTCCGCTTATCCGGGGTCGGGTCGCGGGGGCAGCAGCTTCAGTAGGGAGGCCCAGACGTCCCTCTCCCCGGCCACTTGGGCCAGCTCCTCAGGAGGAATCCCAAGGCGTTCCCAGGCCAGCCGGGAGACATAGTCCCTCCAGCGTGTCCTGGGTCTTCCCCTGGGCCTACTCCCGGTGGGACGTGCCCGGAACACCTCACCAGGGAGGCGTCCAGGAGGCATCCTAACCAGATGCCCGAGCCACCTCAACTGGCTCCTCTGGATGTGGAGGAGCAGCGGCTCTACTCTGAGTCCTCCCCGGATGACTGAGCTCCTCACCCTATCTCTAAGGGAGAGCCCAGACACACTACGGAGAAAACTCATTTCGGCCACTTGTATCCGGGATCTCGTTCTTTCGGTCACGACCCAAAGCTCGTGACCATAGATGAGGGTAGGAACGTAGATCGACCGGAAAATCGAGAGCTTCGCCTTTTGGCTCAGCTCTCTCTTCACCACAACGGATCGGTACAGCGCCCGCTTCACAGCAGACGCTGCACCAATCCGCCTGTCGATCTCCCGCTCCATCTTCCCCTCATTCGTGAACAAGACCCCAAGATACTTAAACTCCTCCACTAGGGGCATCACATCCTCCCCAACCCGGAGAAGGCACTCTACCCTTTTCCGGTTCAAGACCATGGTCTCGGATTTGGAGGCACTGATTTTCATCCCGGCCGCTTCGCACTCGGCTGCGAACCGCTCCAGTGAGAGCTGTAGATCACGCCCTGATGAAGCCAATAGGACCACGTCATCTGCAAATAGCAGAAACGCAATCCTAAGGCCACCAAAATGGATCCCCTCAACACCATGGCTGCGCCTAGAAATTCTGTCCATAAAAGTTATGAACAGAATCGGTGACAAAGGGCAACCTTGGCGGAGTTCAACTCTTACTGGAAACGAGTCCGACTTACTGCCGGCAATGCGGACCAGACTCTGACACCGGTTGTACAGAGACCTGACAGCCCTTATTAGAGGGTCCGGTACTCCATACTCCCGGAGTACCCCCCACAGGATCCCTTGGGGGACACGGTCGAATGCCTTCTCCAGATCCACAAAGCACATGTAGACTGGTTGGGCAAACTCCCATGCCCCCTCCAGAATCCTGCTGAGGGTGTAGAGCTGGTCCAGTGTTCCACGGCCAGGACGAAAACCACACTGCTCTTCCTGAATCCGAGATTTAACTATCCGACGGACCCTCCTTTCCAGAACCCCTGAATAGACCTTACCAGGGAGGCTTAAGAGTGTGATTCCTCTGTAGGTGGAACACACCCTCCGGTCCCTCTTTTTAAATAGGGGAACCACCACCCCAGTCTGCCAATCCAGGGGAACTGCCCCCGATGTCCACGCAATGCTGCAGAGCCGCGTTAACCAACACAGCCCCATAACATCCAGAGCCTTAAGGTACTCAGGGCAAATCTCATCCACCCCCGGGGCTTTGCCACCGAGGAGCTTTTTAACAACCTCGGCAACCTCAGCACCAGAGATGGGAGAACCCGACCCAGAGTCCCCAGGCTCTGCTTCCGCAATGGAAGACGCGCTGGTGGGATTAAGGAGGTCTTCGAAGTATTCCGCCCACCGAAACACGACGTCCCGAGTCGAGGTCAGCAGCACACCACCCCCACTGTAAACAGTGTTGGTACTGCACTGCTTCCCCCTTCTGAGACGCCGGATAGTGGACCAGAATCGCTTCGAAGCCGTATGGAAGTCTTTCTCCATGGCCTCTCTGAACTCTTCCCACGCCCGAGTTTTTGCCTCGGCGACCAGCCGAGCCGCCTGCCGCTTCCGGAGTCCCATAGGCCAAAAAAGCCCGGTAGGACTCCTTCTTCAGCTTGACGGCTTCCCTCACCGCTGGTGTCCACCCGCGGGTTTGAGGGTTGCCGCCGCGACATGCACCGACAACCTTGCGGCCACAGCTCCGACTAGCCGCCTCAACAATAGAGGCGCGGAACATGGTCTATTCAGACTCAATGTCCTCCGCCTCCCTCGGGACGTGTTTAAAGTTCTCCGTCTAGTGGGGGAGTTAAAGCTCCGTCTAGTGGGGGACTCTGCCAGACGTTCCCAGCAAACCCTCACAGTACGTTTGGGCCTGCCCGGTCGGACCGGCTTCCTCCCCTGCCATCGGAGCCAACTCACCACCAGGTAGTGGTCGGTGGAGAGCTCCGCCCCTCTCTTCACCCGAGTGTCCAAGACATGCGGCCGCAGATCAGATGAAACGACAACAAAGTCGATCATTGAACTGCGACCTAGGGTGTCCTGGTGCCAAGAGCACATATGGACACCCTTATGCTTGAACATGGTGTTTGGGATGGACAATCCATGACGAGCACAGAAGTCCAACAACAAAACACCACTCGAGTACAGATCAGTTGGGCCATTCCTCCCAACCACGCCCCTCCAGGTCCCACTGTCATTGCCCACGTGAGCGTTGAAGTATCAGGTTTAGAAAAGCCATCATATCCAATTCAATTTCATATAGTTTTGATGAGAGCCAAAGCATATATACCACCTGTTTTTTTTCCACATCTATTAAAATCAAAGACCATGGGCCTTGATCTTAGTTTCTCATATTCTCCTCATATATTTTCTTATATATTGCTTCTCAAAGTATATTTAAAGCCTTCTTTCAAATGGATTGTTGTGCAGTTATACACTGTTTAAAGTTATTTAATGTTTCATAAATAACTCTGTTAAGTATTGTCTGGTGATAATCAGCTCTTAAGCTGATATCAGGACAATAGTTGAAAGGGATGAATTCGAGCACTAGCAATCTTTTAACAGCAAACTCTGCACACACATAGAATAAAAGAGTTACAACTTCTTCAATTTCAAGAATTTATTTAAAAAAATTAAATAAACATCCAGAGAACATCACTATGTAATGCTGTTTATCTGAATTAACACTATATTTCAATCAGTAAATCCTCTCTACTAGGCTAGTGAAACTTAACTAAACTACTAAGCAAAATGAAGATAAAAACAAAGAAAAGACAAAACAAAAGAGGTTGATCATAATCAGAATAATTCAGTGAATCTTGTTCACTGCAGATCTGATTAAAAAAGCATGGAATGGAGTTAAATTAACTTAACTAATTTAGAACCATATTTGGCATGTTTTCAATCCATTCACAATGCAAATCCTGAGTTAAACAAAACATTATTTGATTAAATAACATTTTGTTTAAGTTAAAGAACCAATATTATATTGGAGAAACCAAACAACCTCTCCACAGGAGAGCTACACAGGAGAGCTACCTCCTCCGGACAAGATTCTGCTGTCCACCTACACCTCAAGGACAGAGGACACTCCTTTGAGGACCAAAATGATCATATTTTGTACAAAGAAGACAGATGGTTTGAAAGGGGCGTGAAGGAAGCCATCTACGTTAAGAGAGAAAAAACAACCTTAAACAGAGGAGTAGGCCTTAGGTTCCAACTCTCAAAAATTTACAATCCAGCTATAGGATTAATTCCGGCCAGTCATCACCTCAATTCTCACCCTCATATGAGGGATCAAAACATCGTTCCTTTAAGCCAGGCCAATAACAACCCTAATGACTCCACGTTACAGAGGAGTGGACCAGTTTCGGTTCAATCTGCTGGCTTAATGACTTTAACGACTGCCCATTACTAAGGGGTGGACCTGTTTCTGTTGAATTTGCATGTTATCTAAGCCATTACAAGGCCTTTGTTTGGTAGGAGTATAAAGCTTGGCACTCCACATTACTCCAGACTTTTCGAATTGAGAAAGCTTCCTGGAGAGGAAGCGAAACGTCTTCAACTATGGAAAATAAGTCCAGTTGCTTTGTTTTTTACTTTTTTTGGGATTGACCATGACCTGGATGACTGAGAATCTTCACCAGCTTAAAGAACCAAGGTTCATCTTAAAGAATATGGAATGAGCTTAAATTAGCTTTACTAATTCAAAACAACATTTGGTATGTGTTTCAACCCATTCACAATGCAAATCCTGAGTTACACAAAACATTATTTGAGAAAATTACATTTTAAAGAATGATTTGCATAGTAAAATCACTTACTTGAGGGATGGTGGATTTTATTTATGCGATTCTACCTCTGGACACTAGGGGTCGCTGCGGCGATTGGACGCTAAAATTGGTTACTCCTAAAGTTAACTAAGCACCTTTAAATCGTCATTAATATTCCATATTAATGTGGGAATAAGGCTCATACCACTACTGAATGATGGCGGAGCAAAACAAACAAGCCTTATGCTTTAAAATAAGCTCCTTTGAAAGTCTGGAACCGGATGTAACCAGGAGCTAAATAGCATTTTGGCTAGCGGATTTTCGGCGCTGACTTTAAAAGCTTCGGCTTTTATTTTAGCCATAATGAGTGGCCGGATAACATAAACATTAATATCCCATCAATGTATGAAACCCCTGTGGAGATAACGTTTGTTATAACCATAAAACACATTTGAACCATATCAGCAATGCCATGGAACTGACTGGTAGCATGAGCTAATTCCGTTAGCCCTTTTGTTTAAAGACACCATGTGAACGCCTTACACAAACATTTCCCCATGACCATGTAACCTTTCCCTTTGGGTCTCTCTGTCCAACCTGTCGGTGCCTCGTGTGAGTTCAGTCCACTTTGGTCATCCAAGGAAGGCAGTGAATAGGGAACTGTTGTTCCTTCAGCAGCGGCTAGTGGGTTAGCAGCAGCAGACGTGGCCTTGAGCTGACACGTCGTCGGGTTCTGCCGCGTTCTCTGACCTGGATCCAGTCACGATTTCAGCAGATTTTCCCCTCGGCATGGGAAAGTGGGTAGTTTGTCGGCTTTCCAGCTCCGTCTGGAGTCCGCTTTCCTGTAAAGGCTGAGAAGAAATAAACAAAGCTGTTTTGACATGGAAGGATTCCTTTCTTCCGGCATTTACGCTGAAGTTAAGACAGTAGACTAAACTTTAATTTGCCCGGTTACATTCTCCAGGCGAAGAGGGATTTCTCCCCGGTGCTGACTTCAGTCTTTCGGCCTCGTGAGGCCTCATGGTTCAGGCCCGTCTCCCTCTTCCTTTGTCTCAGGCAGGAAGAAGGTGAAGACTGGGTGGCATCCACCTCAAGGGCTCCAGCAAGAAGAAGATGACTGAGCTTCGTCCGGTGGGAGAAAAGTTTTATAGCCACAGGGAACCCCTGCTGAGATGGGAGGTCCTTTGGGCCTGTGAGGGTCGTAACTCATGTTGCTCTCAATACAATCTGATTTTATTTTCTCATCATGGCTCAATAGCACTACACTGGCAAAAGTAGGGGGCACCTGTAGTATAATTGGATATGCATGTTGTTCTTATATCTCAAATAATACAGCTCTTGAGGGATCCCTGACAAAGGCTATAAGAGGTTTGCAGTCTTTGTCAAAGGAGTTAAAATCTGACTCCGGGATTGACAACAATTTCACTGCTGTAATGGAAAGATTATTTGGAAAGTGTGGAGGCTTCTTCGTGAGTATATTCTCTTCTTCTGTCATTGTTTTTGCAATATTTGCTGTTTGAGCTTGCTGTTGTGTGCCGTACCTCTGGGCACTTTTTCTTAGGTGCGTTGACAAGGCCGTGGGAGCCCAGTCTGCGAGAGGGTGGGCTTCCCCTCTTGCCTACCAGATGTCGATGATTCAGCCATTGGCTCCTTTGTGCAAAGGAACCGATGAGGGGGAGGCTCGATCCGGTTTCTAAGTCGTACAGACAATGATGTCTGATCTAATAGACGCATTCAAGCAAGAGGTTCTGGCTCGTATACAAGGATGATAGGAGCTCCTAATATTAGGGATTTTCTTTTGCTTTCCTATCAAAGTCCATAAATCACCTAATATATATATATATATTAGTGATGTTACGTTATGTGCCGAGGCTTCGAGGCGTGTGTCGAGTAATGGAGGGGGCGTTTCCGCAATGCGCGTATCGAGGCTTGCTTCATTTGGGGGAGGAGCCGAAAACGATGACGTCCGAAGCCTCGCTGGCCGGCTGTACCACGTGACTGCTTCGGGAAGTGGCTCAGATTGTTGCGCGGGGTTTGACGGCTTTAAAAAGTCCACAAGCTCCATTCAAAATGTGGGTTGTTGTAGGAGAGTTGCGGTCAGTGGAGAGAGTGGATAGAGTTTGGATAGTTTGGATAGTAGAGTTTGGATAGTGGTTATTTAGTTTGAGAAAGTTAGTTTGGTGTTTGGAGAGTTTAGGAAAGAGATACATAGGAGATTTAGGAGTGCGAGGACAGGATAGGAGTAGGATGGAGCAGGCGAGAAAGAGGAGGATTTCCCCTATGTGGGAACATTTTGATTTGATAAGCCCTAACAAGGTAAGGTGAACTGAACATTTGCAGATGCATTAGGTTTGCTTATGAGGAACTGTATTTTTCACTGTTTCTTATTTTGTGTAAAGGTGAGGTGTTTATTGTGCTCCAAGGAGTTGGGGTACAATAATAACACCTCATCCATGCTAAGGCACTACCGTGCCTTGCATGAGAATAGGGATGAAACTGGAGCTTCACCCAGCCAAGGTATTTCATTACTATATTAAAAACACACTTTCACAATTTTTGCATGCTGATGTTTGCTTGTTGTGCAAATAAAGATAGGTAACAGACACTGTATTTATTCCCCTTTAACCAGCCACCAGAAAAGCAGAGCTGGATGAAGCTCTAGTCTCCATGATAGTGAAGGATACCCAGCCTTTCACTATTGTGGATGACGTTGGATTCAAGACATTTGTGTCTAAGCTGGATCCCAATTATGTTCTCCCTACAAGGCAGGTATGTGTGGGTCCATACATGAAACGAATGACTACATTATTGTATGTATGTATGTATGTATGTATGTATATATGTATGTATATATATGTGTATATATATGTGTATATATATATATATATATATATATATATATATATATATATATATATATATATATATATATATATATACACACATATATATATGTGTATATATATATACACATATATATATGGCGTTGGGGGCGTTGACGTTCTGGTGGGCGTTGACGTTCTGGTGGGCTTGTGTCCGGCCCCCTGTCCCGGTCCTGGTCCGTGTCGTCTTCCGGTGCGGGTTTCACCTGGGGGTGGGGTTTGGGATGGCTCGTGCGGGCCGGCTGGCCAGTGTCCCCCCCTCTTATTATTATTATTATTTATTTATTTATTTATTTATTTATTTAGTTAGTTTAAGTAGGCTTGGTGGGTGGGCTGGGGGGGGGGGGGTTGAGGTGTTGGTCCTTGTGGGTGGTTGGCTGGCGGGCCCTGCGGCCTCTCCCTGTCCCCCGGGCTACGGTGGTGCCGCTGGCGGGGCCCCCTTCTCTGGGTGGGGCTTTCGGGGAGCGGGGGTGCCTATTGGAGTCAGTAGGGGAGCTGGCTCCCTGGGTTGGCTTCCCAGTCATTTGCTCCCCATCCCCGGACTCCTCCCTCTGCCTGCTCCATCACGCCGCCACACATGTAGGTCATGTGGGAGGGGGCGTTACTGGAGGTTGCCACTTTCTGGTGACGCCCCTCTCCCCAATTTTATCATGCATCTTAGACACTTTCACTTCAAACATTTTTCACATCGCACACTCATATAGGCCATGGTAGGGGGGGGTGGGGGGAAGACGTCTGGGGGGGGGCTTATGTTGTGTGGGCCTCACCTCGGACGGCTCCCTTCACCTCCTCTCCCACTTAGACATTGAGGGTTCTGGGTAGTCACACGGAGGGGGTGCGCTGGCAACAGCTACCTTCCGGAAGGGGGGTGGGCTGTGCCGTGCATCCCCTTCGGCGCTCCCAGTTTTTAAACGCACTTGAGAACAACATGCAACAACACAACATTTGAGCAGGCGTAGGGAGGGTCGGGGTCTTCTGCACACCCCCGTTCTCCGATGGCGGCAAGGAGTCTGGGGCCTGGAGGAGGTGCGGGCCACTGTGTCCGGGGTCTTGGTGGGGGGCTGCGGTGTGCAGTCAGCGGCTTGCCAGGTCTGGGGCTGATACCTCTGCTCCCCCCAGGGGGCGGGGGGCAGGGATGGCAAGGGTAAGGTGGGGGGGGGGAGGGGGTTTATTAGGTATTTAGGGGGAGGGGGGGCTCTGGCCGGGTGGCTCGTGCGGGTCGTGTTGGCCCGCCCTCTTGGGGGGGCCCGGTCCGGGGGGCGTCTGGTCTGGGGCCGGGGCCGGGGGTCGGGCACAAGCAGTCGTATAGTCGATTTGGGGTGACCCCCCCCCCCCCCCCCTTTGGTCAGTATTGGATGTGAGTGTTATGTGGGAATGTGTGTACAGCGTCTTTTTTTTTTTTTCTCTGTGTGTGGTGAGTGGGGCACAAGGGAGGGATGGGGTGAATGAGTTTTTTTTTTTTTTTTTCCAGGTATGGGTGTGGTCCGCTCCCTCTCCCAAGAACATCTCAAGTCTCCGCTAGGTGCGGAGCCCATCCCCCCACATCCTGCCCTCCTCCACTTCGTTGGCGGGCGCCTTGGCCCCCTGGCGCGTTGGTTGGCTTCGGGTTTGGGGCGGGTTCCCGGGCGTGCGCCGGCCCACTCCCAGCGGCCTCTTCGCGGGGCCTGGCCCCCCGGGGGGCGGCCGGGGCCCTTGTCGCGGGGGCGGGGCGCCCCTGGGGCCTCTGGCCCTCAGGGCCCATGGCCGGGACCACTTCAGCGGGGCTAGCTGCCGGCGGAGCCCACGGGCTCGTCTCCGCGGCTCTTGAGGGCGTCGGCATTGCGGTGGCTGGGGGATTTCCTCGGGGTCGTCTCTGCTCCTTCCTTGGGGGGGGTGTTGCAGATATCCTGTGTCGGCCCCTCCTGGGCGACCTGCTTTAGGGGCCCCTTTGGGAGTCCGGGGTTACGGGTCCCCTGACGCCTGCCTCTGTGCTCGGGGAAGGTGGGTCTTCGGTTCTCCACAATCACTATCAAGCTATTTCTGGATAATCTTCACCTAAACTAGTGCACTTTCACATCTCCCACAGGTGCTGGGTCCCAGGTATTAAGTGTTCACTTATATACAGTAATCTTATAATTTGTTTATTTATTTATTTATGTTCTTTCACTTTCTTTTTTCAAATATCACATTACACATGTCAGCTTACATAATAATATATATGATTTAGCAATGGCATCTAGGTGTTATTCGAGTGTATCTGTTGCTTTATGTCTGTCGGTTGTGCTGTTCTTTTTGTGTCTCTTTCCAGGTGATGGAGCAGATAAAGAAGGTTTTATCACTCTCTCCCTTTTATCTCCTCTTTCTTTCACCTCTACTCTTTTTTTTCTTTTCTTTCACTTTTTGTTCTTCCTTTACTCTCCCATTGTCATGTCCATATAATTTGAAATTCTCCTTGCAGGAATCATAATAAAGCTATTTACAAGCATAAATCAAGTGGAGCACTATGGCGAAAGCTGTTTGCTCCACTTGTAAAAGCAAAATCTGTCGAGCTCTATCTGGCATTGAGACATCAATTCCTATTGCCACATTGCTAGACAGGACACTGGGAAAAAAAAAAAAAAAAAAAAAAAAAAAAGAAATGAACCTTTTCTCGAACCAGTTGGCTGAGTGGTTCAATGCCTCATGAGGCTTCATCTCGCCATCACTAATATATATATATATATATATATATATATATATATATATATATATACCTGGCAGTGACATGCCACTTTGTGGAGGAGAATGAAAAGCTCAGCTCGGTGTTGTTGGGAGTGCAGGCATTCCCCCAGTCTCACACTGCTGAAAATATTGCTTGTGTGAAAGCCTCCCTGATGGAGGAATGGGGAATCTCAGGCAAGGTGACATGCATGGTCACCGATGGTGCTCCTAATATGGTGGCATGCGTGAGAGACCTGAAGCTTCGCCACCACATTTGTGTTGCTCACACCCTCAATCTTATTGTGAAGAGGGCGCTTGACCACCAACCTGCGCTCTCTGGCCTCCGGGCCAAAGCAAGGAAGCTGGTTGGCTACTTTAGAAGCAGCACCACTGCTAAGGTATCCTCTTTTATTTTATTCCAATATATAATGTTAATGTTTGTAGTTTATTAGGTTTTTATAAAAAAAAAGGGGGGGACGAGAAAGTTGGAATTTTGAACGCAGCATGTCCAAAGGTTGATTTGGTGTAATGATTTGAGTTTTTGTTATGTTTTGATTGTGTTGTTTTATCAGTCAGGGTTCTGTAAGCTTTTAGTTTGGTTTACCTGTCAGGCCACTTAACTGTCTTAGTTTGTTTTGGGCCATAGTGTGGGTTCTGGGGTTATTTGGTATGTTGTGTATGTGATCAGTTTTATTTACTGTCTGCCATGTTTTTCTGTTTTGGTTTCTAGCTTGCTTCTGTTTTCTGTTGGGAACTGGGCACTGATGGCTGAGTTGATTGTTCTCTTTACACACCTGCTCTGCTCCACCCCTCCTGCAATTACCTTTTACTGGATTCACCTGGTCTCAGCTCTATATAATTCCTGTTCAGTCAGTCATCAGTGCCAGTTCGTCAGCTCTTGTTTTTGGTGAGTCTGATCCAGCATTTATAGTTAACTGTTGATCCTTTTTATTTTGTTCCAGCATTCTGAGCCATTCTGTTACTTAATTCCTGTTTACCTGATCTGATTCTGTTCCTGTCTAGTAGTGCTCATCTGTTCCCAGTCCTCCTGCTTAGTTTATTTGTTGCCAACCTTAGACCTGTTCTTGGATGCTGCTTTTGGATTCTGGTTTGGACACTCTTGCTATTTTTGATTTTTCTGTTTTTTGACCCTGGACTGATTTTTGGATTGGTTTCTTGTTTTTCCCTTATTGTGATCTGACTGCCTCAGTTGTTTTGGTTCCTGTTCCAAAATAAATATCTTCTGTCGGCACTCTATTTGTCTGGCTGAATACTGGGTCCACGTTCTGAATCATTACATTTGGTGCACCTATATTTTTGGCCATGCTTGAATGTTAGATTGTTTATTATGTATTACCATTCCTTTTCAAGAAGGTGACCCTGCCTCGTTGGAGGCCAAGGAACTGAGACAGATGATGAAGGCTACCTTTAGGGTCTACAATTGATTGATTCACATGGTGTTTAGACAGATTTTTCCGCTGTGCTTAGGGATACTGTTTTTTCTCTCTCTTTCTTAGTCACGCAAATCTAGAATAATTTGGGCTAGCTGGTCAAACAACACTACACTACACTACCCAGGAGGCTACCGGAGAGATGGCATTTCCAGCCCTGGAGGGGGGGGGGGTGCAGAATCCACATCCCAACCGGATGGAGCCTCCTGATTATATACATGTTCTGTATGGGGTAACAGGGGTGACTGTTTTTCTTTTAGAGAGGGACAGCCTGGGAGCTGGCGTTCCACGGGTCCATCCAGGTCTGGTCGATTATCTTTGATGTGCTATTTAGGGTAAAATGAGCTGGGTCCACCGAGGGTGTTTCACCGCCGACCTGGTGCAGTAGTTTAACAGTACATTAAGATATTTATATTTAAGACTGGGCAGTGACTTAAAATCAGAGGGTGTCTGGGAGCATTGATGCTCGGGTCCAGGATTTGGTTGCACATTTCCAGACAACAGTAAAAGTAAAAACAATCAACAGCCTCTGTTTAGCAATTGATTTATTTTCAATTTTTGACATGTAGAAGCCCCTCCATTTAATGGATTAGTGAGACAGTTATGCAAGGCAAACATAAACTTGAGTTTAGGCAGGTCTCTGGGCAGGGCACGAGGCAAGTTTAATTACCAAGGCCACTGGAGAGTATTAGGGAGCGCCGAAAGCGAGGAGGGGCAGAGCGTGGGCAGACGGAAAGGCTGCAGCCGGGGGGTGCGATTACTTCCATCCATGTAATCTCTGCTCTGTTTCTCAAAGTGCTGGAATTTGACCACTTCACCGTTTCCTTATTCAATAACCCAGGGAAGTCAGTTATTGTTTAGAATTCCTTTAACACTAATCACTTTTAATAGATAACAGGAGAAGTTACACAATGTCACTTTAATGTTCAAGTTAAGAAAGTAGCCAAAGGAACAGAAGTATTCTTGTGTTAATTATTCCCTGATAATGAAGTCACTTTGAATAAGGTGACCAGATTTCTGAAATCAAATCTGGGGACATTTCTTGCTCACGGATAAAAATCAATACATCTCATCAAGATGAAATTAGGAAACTGGGACAGTAATGGTTTCATTTATTTTTACATATTCATTAATATTTAAACAACAAAAATCAAGTGCAAAAGCCAGGAATGTGGCTCTCCACACTTTTAGTATATCCTAAGATGAATAAAATGAATAAATCCAGTGTTATTAATAGAAAACTAGAACTGTGTCTCTGGGTTGGGGCAAAGTGGGGGTGGGAATGGATGGATGGTTAGCAGGGTTTTCCAATTTTGTGGGGCCCAAAGAGCTCTGCCACACCCTAAGGGGAGAGTGACATGAGAAAAATTAAATACAAACATTTATTCTATATCTGTGGCTGTCTGTGGAGACAGAGTTCCCCCACCTTTTCAAAAAAGTCCAACAAATAATCATTCTGTTCACATCTACATACCTATGAAAAATATTTATTTCTGGGTTAACATAAAAAAGTAGTGGTCAAGCCTGCAGGTAAAGGATGATATATGTTTCTTACTGACCACATCAGGGGCCTGTGCATCTCAAAGTAGCAGATTAACTTTTCCCACTAATGGGCTATAAGCACAGCTCCAATGCTTCCTGAACTTCAGCAGCTCCTTTGTTTCCTGTCTTTCTTTACAGGACAAGCTGATTAATCCAGGTGTGTCTGGCTGGTTACTGAGGTCAGACACACCTGGATTAATCAGTCTGTCCAGTAATGAAAGACAGGAAACAAAGGAGCTGCTGAGGTTCAGGAAGAGGTGGAGTTGTGCATAGAGCTTGTTTGGGACAAGAAAATGGGTTGTGGTGATGTGAGGTGAAAAAAAGCACAGACTTGGAATCCCCTTGACATGAATGCAAGTGATTGAGTGTGTAGTGCAGCATGAGCATGTATAAACTTACATAAAGTGTGTATAACTAGATTATGTGTATGGTTGTAGTTGATATGCAAGTATATTGTTTGCTTCTATAAGGTGAGTTAACTCCGGTCAGTGAGTCAGCTAACATCCAACACACCCATGCAGGGCCCATGCGGGTTAGATGTGGGCTGGTGAGTGGGCCCCATCTGGGCTGCCCAGCTGGGTCCCAGCTATTTTTGTCCAGGGGTTCCATGGTGGCCCCATGTGGGCAAGCCCACATGGGCTGAGGGTTGGTTTCACATGGGCCCCATTTAAAGCCTACATGGGCAACCCAGTTTTCTCCCACATGGGGCCCACACTTGCTGGACCCTGTGTGGTCTGATTATGGGTCCCTATATATCCTACACTGCACCCATAAGGCTAGTAACTTTTATTATTACAGGCTATTTAATTTTGGAGGGGGTTCTTATTTTGTTTGTATTATTTTGTTTGAATGCTGCTTGTCAAGACTTTGATGCAATCAACTGGTTCCCTTATATAGGCAATTTTTTGACCAATCTGTATAATCTGATTGATTTTGATTTTTTTAAAGTGCCTTCAGATGACATGTTTCATGAATTGCCGCTATATGAATAAAATTCAATTGAATTACTTTATCTTTATGTAAAACACACCGAGTTGCCTCTTGGTATGACATGCACTATATAAATAAAAATGCCATGCCATTATTCATGTTTTTATTAGGTCAAATGCAATAATAGATTGTATTTTACAGATTATATCAGATACATAATACACACGCACACACAATATTATACAGATTATAATAACCATTATAACAATTTAATAAACTAGTTATATATCAAAAAAGAACATGGAACAGAAAAAAACATGGTCCATCAACAACATGGTACATCAACTAGTAGGAGATAGAGAGAGAAGAAGGGACCTGTTGGGCCTGTCTATTGCCTCCCCTGTCCCTTGATCCGATCAGCCATTTCGACACTGCCCTCTCCACATCCTTCCTGGTGATCTGGCTTAATAAAAAAATAAATACCCATAAATAGAAATTCATACATGCATAACAAACAATAAAAACAAACAAAACCAAAAACAAATAGGTAGCACACTAACTTTCAATCAAATACCAACCGGCAAAAAAAAAATACACCAAACAAAAGCCCAAGCAGCTAGGGTATAATAGTCTAAGTCCAGCTCTGATTCCCTTAAGGCGCTAGCATTAGCCGCAGAGCTGAGACTCCTCATGAGCTGACGGCGGTAGCTCTCTTAAGGCCCATTCATACCTCACGTAAAAGATGGATACGGATACGTGTGGAGTGTTTCATACGTTCTAACCGTCGATTTCGTCCGTATTTTGACACGAAAATTGGGAGCTTACGATTACAGACGAAACGGATCAATACGGAGCATTACTACCGGAAAAGGTGGGGGCGCTATTGAGTTTGTAGTACAAAATGTCAACAAAATCATGGAGAAGGTTATAATTCTGGGCTTTAAACAATGGCGGGATTCGAAGAACGACTTGCGGAGCTTGTCCGCAACTACCCACACATATATGATGTGTCGTGTCCGGGGCACAGTGACAAACAAAAAGTTCTAAGAAATCGGGGAGGCTCGTCTGGGCATGACGGGGATGTCATAAAATCCAAGTGGACCGCAATTAGGGAGCGCTATGTGCGCGCTCATAGAAAAATAAATAATAAACTAGAACTGCAAGCAGTTATTAACGGGTTCCAAGCCTGTCTACGCTCCGCCCCCTTTGAGCATGTTCCTGGACTACAGCGTTCAACACCCTCATCCCACAGCATCTGGTTGAAAAACTGGAACATCTGGGCTTCAGCACACCCCTCATCACTTCCTCACCTCCTGACCACTGTCGGTCCGGGTCTGACAGACCACCTCTGATGTCATCACCCTCAGCACGGGCTCCCCTCAGGGCTGTGTCCGCAGCCCCCTGCTGTTTACTCTGATGACACACAACTGCACCCCCAGGTTCACCCCCAATCACATCATGAAGTTCGCAGTTGACACAAACTCATCAACAGCTCAGCTGTGGAGGTGGTTAGCAGCACCAAATTCTTCGGGGTGCACATCACGGACAACCTCACCTGGTCTGTAAACACCACATCTGGTGAGGAGGGCACAGAAGCGCTTGTACTTCCTGCGGAGGATGAGGAGAGCCCAACTGCCCCCGCCCATCCTCACAACCCTCTACACAAGTACTATAGAGAGCATTCTGACCATATATATCCATAATAAAGGCTAGATGTCTTACGGCGGAGTCTCAAACGTCATCACCGGCGGCCATCTTGCCTCAGACAAGCTTTCTGGCGTGCTCTGTGGTACCTAATGTAAGGTGAGTGATCAGCACGAACACAAATACTCTTATCTCATTGAATTCTTGACGGATTTACAAACAGTTTGGTTTCTTACAAACGTTATGAACGTGGCTATAATTCTTGATGCTTGAACATGTCGAAATTGCAGATTTTCTTGTCGAAAAATGACTTAATCATGCAGCATAGTTGTGCATCACGGCTACTTGCGCAAGTTATCAAGCCTGAGACCACTGGTCAATTATATAGGTTTTACTGACACCAATAACGATTGTATGACAATTAATCTTTGGTGTAAATTTGAGGGAAATCAATCTCACAATGGTCCAAAAAGATAAATGTTCCCTTAATTTCCCCATGGTTATTATAAATTATTTTAATATACCAACTCTTATTTCAGGATTTGTTGTGCGACGGGCTCTGAAAAAGCTGTCCTGTGATGTCTGCCGTGCCAGCTTGGTAACAGATGCTGCATCTGCCATCAAGGACCAGAGCTACCACCTGCTGAAGTTAAAAAACAATAGAGGTCTGGTGATTCCATCAGAAGGCACAGTGATGGTAGTCAGGGCAGCAGAGTGGGTCATTCGTC
Source organism: Fundulus diaphanus (assembly GCA_037039145.1). Classification (NCBI taxonomy): domain Eukaryota; kingdom Metazoa; phylum Chordata; class Actinopteri; order Cyprinodontiformes; family Fundulidae; genus Fundulus; species Fundulus diaphanus. The sequence goes on along the minus strand of CM073124.1, from coordinate 5,576,906 downwards.
AGACCTCATGTACCAGACGATCACAGCCCAAAGTGCTAGAGGTCGTGTACATTGTAAGGAAGAGGATAGGGTCAGAGGATGTGTTTGTGCTCAGAGAGCACATCAGAGAAACACAGTATGGCATAGACAGCCACCACCATACGCTGTTAATGTTGGCTGTGTCCTTGTTTTTTAAGTTAAGGCTGCACCAAATTGCCAAAATAACTAACCTTAGCTTACAGAGCAACAACATGCAACAGAAGCTCAATAAAACCGTCCTTTTCAAAGGGCATTAGCCAAGCTATGTTTTTTGGGTCATTTTTTAAATCTCGGTCTTCCATGTGTATACCATCACAGTAGTGTAGGTGGGGATTTCAACATGCTACATCTATATATACTTGTGAAGGGGACTATTGTACCAATTTTAATAGCAAATAAATTTCACTTCTATAATGGATTAAAAATAGGAACCTAATTACTCCTGATATATAATCCGAATAGTCTACATGAAACTTCAAAGTGTTACCTTTAATTTGAAACCTGGATTATGCTTCTACACCAAGAGGTTGCCACACAATAAGCCTTTTTTGTCAGTATTTCATATTTTATTATAACAGTAATATTCATATTATAAAAGTATGTATGTAAATATAAATAAATTAAGACTGTGAAATAATTAATCACACCCAAATAAAAGTGTTTATATATATATATATATATATATATATATATATATATATATATATAGATATAGATATAATGAATGTTCTTCATTTAGATTGACCTTTAAACCATTAATGCTATTGCTCCTTTTCATATCTATCTATCTATCTATCTATCTATCTATCTATCTATCTATCTATCTATCTATCTATCTATCTATCTATCTATCTATCTATCTATCTATCTATCTATCTATCCATATTATATCATAGTGTTACTTTTGGAATAAGTCTGATCCATATCTGAACTATGGATCTTTGCAAATGTTCTTGCCATTACTTCTACTTTTTCCTCATTTGTTACTGCTGTTCCTTCTTCATGTTTTAGAACTGGATATGTTCTCTCTGGTCTATTTCCCTTCATTTTCTTAATCATTCCCCATACCTTAGCTATAGGAGTTGTTCTGCCCATTGAATCACAAAAATCTCTCAATTTTGTCTTCTTTGCCTTCTAAATAACTTTCCTTGCTTCTGCTTGATCTTTTTTACATTCAATATTTTTTTTTAAAAATTATGTGTTCTTTTCAAAACTCTAAAAGCTATCCTCCCTCTTCAAGTTTCTGCTCCGCTTAGAAAATCACGGGATGTGACGTCACATCCTGTGATGTGCCCATATATGGGCAAAATGGCCGCCCTGTTCACAGTTCTGGATGGTCAGAGCTCTGGATGGTGAGAGCTGTGACCAGATCATAAAATTCATTAAATCGTTAAAAATCAACGGTTTGCTCTAAAATTCTGAAAATATTGACGTATGTCCAAGAGTGCTTTATCTAACTATGTGATTTTTTAAACGCCCATTGTAAAAAGCGTTTCAGAGAAAAGAAATATTAACCTTTATAGTCTTGCACATGTGAATTTCAAAGTCTTTTAAATAGCTCAAAATCGCCTGGATTTTTACCAAACTGAAGTACACATTAAGTCTGAATGTGCTTTACAAATAGTGGCATTTATATTGGGATTGAACAATATTTGTGGAAAATACATTGATTTCTCCATTTTACAAACTTTTAAAAAATCAGAGTGTGCAACTTTCAGAAACCTCAATACATGCAGTGAGAGAATTGTTACACCTTATTCAAGGAATACATCCTGAAAATCTGAGATCGTTACACCACAAAATGGATTTTTGGTAATTTTTTGAAGTTTTGAAGGTTTTTTTCACACTTTTGGAAATAGGCCCCGCCCACTTGTTTCAATCAGTACCATATTTAATTCCTGAGTTAAGGGTTATGACTGGAAGGGGATGAAGAAGGTTTTGTAAAAATCCGATCAGCCATTCTTGCGTAGTAGATCTCTTGACATCACAGCGCCCCCTAGTGATGGACGATCCTCAAACGCGGGTCACATGTGCAAAATCTTATTTGGACTATGTGTTATGAAGGACATGTCAAAATCTGTTATGGTTTTAGAATAATCAGCAATTACATTTAGAGATAGCTAGCTAACAATCACTTATTTTAGGGTTACTTTTCGAAAAAGTCAAAATTCAAAAATCCGCCGCGTGAAATTTTTTTATTTGTCCATTACACGCTTATATATGAAGTTTTGCGCGGATCGCACAAAAAATGTAGGAGGAGGTTAACAAGAAAGGTTTAACCTTTGTAGCCATGTAGCGCGGGTTTGAGTAGGGGCGCACGTTCTGAACTTAGATACCTGATCCAATTGTTTCGTTACAAATCCGCATGGGCTGCACAACGCGTTTTAATTCCGTAATAATAATAATAACTAGAACTGCAAGCAGTTATTAACGGGTTCCAAGCCCACGCACCGCCCCCTTTGAGCATGTTCCTGGACTTCAGCATTCAATCCCACAGCATCTGGTGGAAAAACTGGAACATCTGGGCTTCAGCACACCCCTTCACCACTTCCTCACCTCCTGAGCACTGTCGGTCCGGGTCTGACAGACCACCTCTGATGTCATCACCCTCAGCACAGGCTCCCCTCAGGGCTGCATCCGGAGCCCCTTGCTGTTTACTCTGATGACACACGACTGCACCCCCAGGTTCACACCCAATCACATCATGAAGTTCGCAGATGACATACACTCATCAACAGCTCAGCTGTGGAGGTGGTTAGCTGGTTAGTTCCTGGGGGTGCACATCACGGTCAACCTCACCTGGTCTGTGAACACCACGTCACTGGTAAAGAGGGCACAGAAGCGCTTGTACTTCCTGCAGAGGATGAGGAGAGCCCACCTGTCCCCGCACATTCTCACAACCTTCTACAGAAGTACCATAGAGAGCATTCTAACCAGCTGTCTCTCTGTGTGGTGTGGAGGCAGCAGCACCTCCGACTGGTGGAAAATGAGGAGAGTGGTGGGGACAGCAGAAGGGATCATCTTTCCTCCATTATGGACATTTCATCCCAGCGCTGCATGTCCCCAGCCCATAGCATCAACAGAGACCCTCAAACCCCCACCATGAACTGTTCCCCATATATATATATATATATATATATATATATATATATATATATATATATATATATATATATATATATATATATATATAATGAATGTTCTTCATTTACAGTGACCCTTTAAACCATTAATGCTATTACTCCTTTTCATGACAACTCATAATATATGAATTACATGTTTCCCGTAACTTATACCTTTTTATTCTAAGTTCAACCAAGATATTCTCTTCTTATCCTTGTAGCTTGTAGTGTTAAATAAGACTAAAATCGTTTCATTTGAATCAAGGTATGCAGATGTTGATAGATATATCTATCTATCAGTGACGTGCGGTAGGGTTCATAGCTGGTGAAGCACTGACATCATCAGTCAAATTTACAAATATATACACTCTACAGAGTAGACTCATTGCAAAGTGCTGAAGGAGACTGGTTGAGCCAAATCAATTAACCAAGAGACATGGAAAAAATATTGATTATTTGTTAAAAAAATAAATAAAACTAAATTATTTGTCATTTGATTGGTAGCAGTTTATGAGTTATGATGTATTTCTAACTAACCTACATTACGCACATTTTATTACAAAAACAAAACATGAATAATTATCGCTGTCTTACCTCTACTTAGAAATGAAGTCCAGCTGCGCTCTTTCTGAACAAAAATATCGGTCACTTTCCGGTAAAAGTTCTTTTTATCTTCTTCAGTTTTAAAAGTTTCTCAGTCTCAGTGGAGCTCACTGCCAGGGAGGAAAGCCTTCCCTGATCAGTCCTGTTCCAGCTGTATGTTTAGAGTCTTTTTAGTGCTTTACTTGTTTAGCAAAGCTCGCTAATAACACATCCATAACTTGCTTTGACTCTACTATTTGGGGATCAGAGCGGTGCCCCTTGAGCGCCCCCTGCCTAGAGGCCAAGGAACTGCCGGCCTCACCTACAACCAGCTCTTTGGCTTTTATGATCGCCCAGCAGCACACGAAAACACATAGTTTAGTGACCAAAACACAATTCGTAATCCACATATATTAAATTGTGGAAAATCAGTTCATCAGTGTTTGAACAATTGAATTTATGATCTAGAGACAGGAAGATGCATTCACGGAATGGAAGTCAGCGCAGTTAACATGGGATTGCGCAATCCCAAGGGAGGCCAAGATCGCTGGCTTGGTGGCGCTTCACTATCAAGCACCACCAAGGATTTACGTTAAAAATAGCCAAAAGTCTTCGATTTTAAAGAGAATATGACAAAAAAATAAGGACGTTAGATTAAAAAAACAATTATTACAAATGACTGCGTGAATCACAATATATATTATCATTATTCTATATTTTCTATCTTTCCAAGATTGCCTCCCCTGAATGCATGTCACTGCTATCTATAACTATAACCCATAACCTTTGCACAACATTCGCATATTTGCTCATTTTGCATCATTGCATCTCCAACTAGCATTACAAATGCTGTCGAACTCTCAGTTTCTAAATGCATTCTCGCACAAATGCCCTTTGCACAATCAATTCAGTACATACAAATGGTTTTAAAAATACTTACCTGTACACTGTGACTTTCTCATGCATTGTTTACACTTCAATTGTTTACTTTTAAATCACTGCTGCACCTTATATTGTAATTTAAATTGACTGTAATTTACAAGCTGTATTCTTGCACAAATTGCCCCCTGCACAATCAATTCTGCATATACAAATGTTTTTTAAAAATACACACCTGTACACTGTGACTTCTCCTGATTTGTTTGCATTTCAATTGTTTACTTCAAATCACTGCTGCACCTTATACTGTAATTTATTTTACTGCAATTTACAAGCTGTATGCAACAGAATTTTGTTCTGTACGCACTCTGTGCATACAAACTGACAAATAAAGTTTTCTAATTCTCTCTAAGTCTATCTATCTATCCATATTATATTATAGCGTTACTTTTCGAATAAGTCTGATCCATATCTGAACTATGGATCTTTGCAAATGTTCTTGCCATTACTTCTACTTTTTATTCATTTGTTAATGCTGTTCCTTCTTCATGTTTTAGAACTGGATATGTTCTCTCTGATCTATTTCCCTTCATTTTCTTAATCATTCCCCATACCTCAGCTATAGAAGTTGTTCTGCCTATTGAATCACAAAAATCTCTCCATTTTGTCTTCTTTGCCTTCTAAATAACTTTCCTTGCTTCTGCTTGATCTTTTTTATATTCAATTAAATTTTTTAAATTATGTGTTCTTTTCAAAACTCTAAAAGCTATCCTCCCATTTCAAGTCTCTGCTCCGCTTAGAAAAAACACAGGATGTGACGTCACTTCCGGTTATGTGCCCAAATATGGGCTTAATGGCCGCCCTGTTCACAGTTCTGGATGGCAGAGCTCTCGATGATGAGAGCTGTAAACTGATCACAAACTTCATAAATTTGTTAAAATTCAACGGTTTGCTCTAAAATTCTGAAAATATTCATGAATGTCCAAGAGTGTTTTATCTAACCACACGATTTTTTTGATGGATTTAGAGAAAAAAAATATTAAACTTTATAATCTTGTATCATTAATTTTTAAAATCTTGTAAATTGGTCAAAATCGCCTGGATTTTTACCAAACTGAAAGACATGGTTATTCTGGCTGTGCTTTACAGATAGAGGCCATTTTTATTGGGATTGACCAATATTTGTGGAAAATACATTGATTTCTCCATTTTACAAACTTTGAAAAAAACAGAGTGTGGCACTTTCAAACACTGGAATACATGCAGTGAGAGAATTGTTGCACCTTATTCAAGGAATACATCCTGAAAATCTGAGCTTGTTACACCACACAAGTGATTTTAGGTGAATTTTTTAAGTTTTCAAGTTTTTTTCCACACTTTTGGAAATAGGCCCCGCCCACTTGTTTCAATAAATACCATATTTAATACTTTAGTTAAGGGCAATGTCTGGAAGGGAATGAAGAAGGTTTTGTAAAAATCCGATCAGCCATTCTTGCGTAGTAGATTTCTTGACATCACAGCGCCCCCTAGTGATGGACGATCCTCAAATGTGGGTCACATGTGCAAAATCTTATTTGGACAATGGGTTATGAAGGACATGTCAAAATCTGTTATGGTTTTACAATAATCAGCAATTAAATTTAGAGCTAGCTAGCTAACAATCACTTATTTTAGCGTTACTTTTCGAAAAAGTCAAAATTCAAAAATCCGCCGCGATAACTTTTTTTATTTGTCCATGACACGCTTATATATAAAGTTTTGCGCGGATTGCACAAAAAATGTAGGAGGAGGTTAACAAGAAAGGTTTAACCTTTGTAGCCATGTAGCGCGAAAACTAGCTGGAAATTGAAGGGTGTGCCAATTCACTTTATTTTGCAGAATCATCCAATAAACAAAGTGATGTGAAGTTTTTGAGTGTGGGACCAGTAGTTTGGTGGTTATAGGCCAAAACGCATTGTCCTTTGTTATAGCGCCCCCTAGTTGTTGAGGGGTCTGAATTTCTGGGTTTGAGTAGCGGTGCACATTCTGTACTTGGATACCTGATTCAATAGGTTCGTTACAAATCCGCATGGGCCGCCCAACGCGTTTTAGCGGAGAATAATAATTACCCGTAATAATAATAAATAATTTAAAAACACTAGAAAAACAATAGGGTTCTCTGCTCACAGAGCAGGCGAACGGCATAGCCGTTCGCCTGCGCTGCGGGCTTGGAACCCTAATAATAATAACTAGAACTGCAAGCAGTTATTAACGGGTTCCAAGCCCACCCACGCCCCGCCCCCTTGAGCATGTTCCTGGACTTCAGTTAAGCGTTCAACACCATTATCCTACAGCATCTGGCGGAAACACTGAAACATCTGGGCTTCAGCACACCCCTTCGCAACTGCCTGCTAGACTTCCTCACCTCCTGACCTCATTTGGTCCGGGTCGGACAGAACACCTCTGATGTCATCACCCTCAGCACGGGCTCCCCTCAGGGCTGTGTCCTTAGCCCCCTGCTGTTCACCCTGATGACACACGCGTCCCCAGGTTCATCACCGATCACATCGTGAAGTTTGCAGACGACACGACGGTGGTGGCCTGATTAGAGACGACAACGACCAGGACCAGGACTGATCTGAACGTGGAGAAAACGAAGGAGATCATCGTGGACTTCAGGAAGAACCGGCCTCACCACGCTCCACTGCTCATCAACAGCTCAGCTGTGGAGGTGGTCAGCAGCACCAAATTCCTCGGGGTGCACATGACGCACAACCTCACCTGGTCTGTGAACACACTTGTCACTGGTGAAGAGGGCACAGAAGCGCTTGTACTTCCTGCAGAGGATGAGGAGAGCCCACCTGTCCCCGCACATTCTCACAACCTTCTACAGAAGTACCATAGAGAGCATTCTGACCAGCTGTCTCTCTGTGTGGTGTGGAGGCGGCAGCACCTCCGACTGGTGGAAAATGAGGAGAGTGGTGGGGACAGCAGAAGGGATCATAGGGGCTCCTCTTCCCTCCATTAAGGACATTTCATCCCAGCGCTGCATGTCCCCAGCCCATAGCATCAACAGAGACCCTCAAACCCCCACCATGAACTGTTCCCCATATATATATATATATATATATATATATATATATATATATATATATATATATATATATATATATATATATATATATATATATATATATATATATATATAATGTTCTTCATTTACAGTGACCCTTTAAACCATTAATGCTATTACTCCTTTTCATCACAACTCATAATATATGAATTACATGTTTCCCGTAACTTATACCTTTTTATTCTAAGTTCAACCAAGATATTCTCTTCTTATCCTTGTAGCTTGTAGTGTTAAATAAGACTAAAATCATTTCATTTGAATCAAAGTATGCAGATGTTGATAGATATATCTATCTATCAGTGAAGTGCGGTAGGGTTAATAGCTGGTGAAGCACTGACGTCAGTCAGATTTACAAATATATACACTCTACAGAGTAGACTCATTGCAAAGTGCTGAAGGAGACTGGTTGAGCCAAATCAATTAACCAAGAGACATGGAAAAAATATTGATTATTTGTTAAAAAAATAAATAAAACTAAATTATTTGTCATTTGATTGGTAGCAGTTTATGAGTTATGATGGATTTCTACATTTGTAACATTCAAAAACTATAACCTACATTACGCACATTTCGTTACAAAAACAAAACATGAATAATTATCGCTGTCTTACCTCTACTTAGAAATGAAGTCCAGCTGCGCTCTTTCTGAACAAAAATATCGGTCACTTTGCGGTAAAAGTTCTTTTTATCTTCTTCAGTTTTAAAAGTCTCTCAGTCTCAGTTGAGCTCACTGCCAGGGAGGAAAGCCTTCCTTGATCAGTCCTGTTCCGGCTGTATGTTTAGAGTCTTTTTAGTGCTTTACTTGTTTAGCAAAACTCACCAATAACACATCCATAACTTGCTTTGACTCTACTATTTGGGGATCAGAGCGGTGCCCCTTGAGCGCCCCCTGCCGAGAGGCCAAGGAACTGCCGGCCTCACCTACAACCAGCTCTTTGGCTTTTATGATTGCCCAGCAGCACACGAAAACACATAGTTTAGTGACCAAAACACAATTCGTAATCCACATATATTAAATTGTGGAAAATCAGTTCATAAGTGTTTGAACAATTGAATTTATGATCTAGAGACAGGAAGATGCATTCATGGAATGGAAGTCAGCGCAGTTAACATGGGATTGCGCAATCCCAGGGGAGGCCAAGATCGCTGGCTTGGTGGCGCTTCACTATCAAGCACCACCAAGGATTTACGTTAAAAATAGCCAAAAGTCTTCGATTTTAAAGAGAATATGATTAAAAAAATAAGGAAATTAGATAAAAACAACAACTATTATTACAAATGACTGAGTGAATCACAATATATATTATGTTATTATTCTATATTTTCTTTCTTTCCATGATTGCCTCCCCTGACTGCATGTCACTGCTATCTATAACTATAACCCATAAACTCTGCACAACATTTGCATATTTGCTCATTTTGCATCATTGCATCTCCAACTAGCATTACAAATGCTGTCAAACTCTGTTTCTAAATGCATTCTCGCACAAATGCCCTTTGCCCAATCAATTCAGTACATACAAATGGTTTTAAAAATACTTACCTATACACTGACTTTCTCATGCATTGTTTACACTTCAATTGTTTACTTTTAAATCACTGCTGCACCTTATACTGTAATTTAAATTGACTGTAATTTACAAGCTGTATTCTTGCACAAATTGCCCTCTGCACAATCAATTCTGCACATACAAATGTTTTTTTAAAAATACACACCTGTACACTGTGTGATGGACATGTTGGACTGCACAGATGTTGCTCTGGAGACCCTCTCATCCCTCACCTTACAGTCGTAAACGTTCTCAGCCTACAAGAACCACACCACTCTGAAAGGGCTGATCAGAGTTGCTCCCTGTGGGTTGGTGGCATTTATTTTAGCATTGTACAAAGACTGCATCTCAGACAAAGAAATAACAAAGGTCAGTGGAATCCTTCCTCTGCTTGTGCTTGGAGATGAAGTCTTGGCAGATAAAGGATTCCTCATTCAAGACCTCCTTCAAGAAGTTGGAGCCAAACTCATCATTCCACCATTCAGGCATCCTGGCCAGTTCAGCAAGAAAGAGACAGAGGAGACCCAGACCATTGCTCGCCTGCGGATCATTGTAGAGCGAGCAATTGCTAGAGTAACGTGTTACCATATCTGGGATTCTCTGGTGCCTCTCACTTTAATAGGAACTGTCAATCAAATCTGGCACAACTGTTGTGTTTTGGCTAATTATCAAGGCACATTTTGTGTTGCTGACTAAGTTAAATTATTTCTGTATGTCAATTGTTGTAGTGCTATGTAAAAAGTTATCTAAATGACTAGACTATCAAAAAAGATATTTAATAAAACACACGAGCAGCATACTGTACCTTTTTTGTATTTTCGTGTTTAAGTGGAATTGCAAGGAAAACAAATCAAGTACAATTTACAAAATCTAAAAAAAACCTTAACCATTTCATATCTTATAATTGCACACCATACACTGCTTTAAATTATCCTGCAAATTAATATTTATTCAATTCAATTCAATTCAATTTTATTTATATAGCGCCAAATCATGAAACATGTCATCTCAAGGCACTTTACAAAATCAAGTTCAATCATATTATACAGATTGGGTCAGATTATACAGATTGGTCAAAATGTCCTATATAAGAAAACCAGTTGATTGCATCAAAAACCCGACAAGCAGCATTCACTCCTGGGGAACCGTAGAGCCACAGGGAGAGTCGTCTGCATTGTACATGGCTTTGCTGCAATCCCTCATACTGAGCAAGCATGAAGCGACAGTGGGAAGAAAAACCACCCATTAACGGGAAAAAAAAACCTCCGGCAGAACCGGGCTCAGTATGAACGGTCATCTGCCTCGACCGACTGGGGTTACAGAAGACAGAGCAGAGACACAACAAGAGAGACAAAAAGCACAGAAGCACACATTGATCTAGTAATCTGTTCTACATTAGATGGTAGTAACGGGTGAGCCGTCTTCTCTGGATGATGTCAAAGTTAACAGAACGCCAGACCAGGTGTACCTACTATGAAGAAAAAGAGAGAGAGCAAAAAGTTAAAAGCTGAAATGACGACAGTCATTTCAATGTAATACAATGCAAAACTGGAGAACTGTAGAATGAAGAACAGTAGAAATCAGTAGAGTGAGAAAATTAGACCCTGATGTCCTCCAGCAGCCTAGGCCTATCACAGCACAACTATAGAGATAGCTCAGGGTAACATGAGCCACTCTAGCTATATTTATCAAATCTAAACAACAATAGTTGCAAAATACTTAAGATAACCTTAAGAAGAAGCAAACTTTAAAACAAGGGTTACAAGACAACTGCACTTCAAACTTTTTTGTGTGTAAATTATGACACTGCCTTTTAAAGAAATTTGCACATCTGTGGATGTGTCATTAATACTATGTCTTATCAGGCGCGGGCAGAGGGGCAGATGGCCTCTGCTGACAACTGCGCGCAGTAATTGCTGAGCGCAATCAGCGCGCTCCGCCTCTTAGACAACCGATTTCAGGTGTGTTGGATTGTTAAAGGGAGAAAACCAACTTTTCTCTTTAATAAAGCTAATCAAAACATCACACATGAGCTGTCTTACTGTTAATCACCTTCACTCAATCCTGAGGATTTCCTCAGCTCAGAGTCTAACCGTGAACATTGATAAACTGTACAAAAATGACACACAACCAAGTGTCAGACTCTGCCTCAGATAAGTGAGCATCACAGGCCCACATGTGCTCTTTCTGCTCTCCTGTTTCCACTGTGCAAACAAAGCAGCAAACAAAATCATATTTTCTACAAAATATCATATCCTGACTGGTTGTACATCTAAAAAAAGCACTCACCAGGATTATGCTTCAACAAAAAACTTTGTTGTCTTGCTTAACAAGTTACAGGACGTAACTCCCACATCTTGTGCCTGAAAAACACGCTAGCTCTGAGCAGCCAGGAAGAAGCAACACTTGGTTCTGCTGTGGTGCATTCAGAGTTCATGGGACAATTCAGTACTCAACAAAAAACGTGATTTTCTTCAATCAATTAAAAAAAAAGATATTTATATATATATATATATATATATATATATATCAATCATTTTAAAATTGATTGAACAAAAACATGTTTCTTCTTGAGTATTGAATTTTCCCATGCACTGTGAATGCACCACACCAGCGTTGCTCACAGCTTCTGCTTGATCTTTTTTATATTCAATTACATTTTTAAAATGATGTGTTCTTCTCAAAACTTAAAGCTATCCTGCCTCTTCAAGTTTCTGCTCCGCTTAGAAAAATGGTATGGGCCAGATATGGGCAAAATTGTCGCCCTGTTCACAGTTCAGGATGGCAAAGCTCTGGATGATGAGAGCTGCGAACTGATCACAAAATTCATAAATTTGTTATAAATCAACGGTTTGCTCTAAAATTCTGAAAATATTTACGTATGTCCAAGAGGGCTTTATCTAAGTCATTTCCAAATCTTACCCTTTCCAAATCATATTTATAAATTTGTAACTTTAATTCTTCAGAAACTTTTTTCCTTGTAAAAAAACAAAATCTTTGTTTTATCTACAGAAATCTTGAATCCCCATCTAAAAGACCAATCTTCTATTTTATTAATGGCTTCTTGAACTTTTTTAACGATGAAACTTGGGGTTGAATTGCTCCATCATTAGCAAATAAAGAAACACCCATTTTATTTTCCACATCCTCAAACATATCATTAATCATAATAGAAAAAAATAATGGACTAACTATGGTTCCTTGAGGAATACCATTTTCAACATAAAGATTTTTTGATAATTGATTTCCTATTCTTACTTGTATAGATCTATTATTGAGAAAATCATTTATCCAATTAAACATTGAACCCCCAATTCCAATCTTCTTTAATTTTATCAAAAATCCTTCTTTCCACATCATGTCGTAAGCTTTTTCAATGTCAAAGAATACAGCTATCACCTTCTCTTTATTAACTTGTGCCTTTCTTATTTCATGTTCCAATAATAAAATAGGATCCATTGTGTTTACACCTTTCCTGAAACAAACTTTTTTTTTCTTTTTCAAAACGAACATTCAGAGCTGCAGCCAGCCGTTGTCCTAGTGGTCAAACCATTTTATGTTGGGGTGGGGGGAGTTATAATGGTCCATTACCTGTAATACCTGTAATACCCATCTTTATAATTTTAATTAATAAACCTTCTTTCCACAATATATCATATGCATTTTCAATATCAAAAAACACTTCTACAATACTTTATTAATTTGAGCTTTTCTGATTTCAAATTCCAATTTCTCCCTCTTCAAGTTTCTGCTCCGCTTAGAAACAGCACGGGATGTGACGTCATTTCCTGTGATGTGCCCAAATATGGGCAAAATGGCCGCCATGTTGTTGTCTGGAGAGTAAGAGCTCTGGATGATGAGAGCTGCGAACTGATCACAAAATTCATATATTTGTTATAAATCAACGGTTTGCTCTAAAATTCTGAAAATATTTACGTATGTCCAAGAGGGCTTTATCTAAGTCCTTGATTTTTAATATGGTCATTAATGAAACGGTTTCAGAGAAAAAAAACATTAAATTTATTATAGTCCTATACATGTAAATTTAAATTTCTTGTAAATTGGTCTAATTCGCCTGGATTTTTACCAAACTGAAACACATGTTTATTCTGGCTGTGCTTTACAGATAGAGGCCATTTTTATTGGCATTGACCAATATTTGTGGAAAATACATTGATTTCTCCAGTTTACAAACTTTGAAAAAAACAGAGTGTGGCACTTTCAGAAACTGGAATACATGCAGTGAGAGAATTGTTGCACCTTATTCAAGGAATACATCCTGAAAATCTGAGCTTGTTACACCACACAAGTGATTTTAGGTGAATTTTTTAAGTTTTCAAGTTTTTTTCCACACTTTTGGAAATAGGCCCCGCCCACTTGTTTCAATCATTACCATATTTAATACTTTAGTTCAGGGGTATGACTCGAAGGGGATGAAGAAGGTTTTGTAAAAATCCGATCAGCCATTCTTGCGTAGTAGATTTCTTGACATCACAGCGCCCCCTAGTGATGGACGATCCTCAAACGCGGGTCACATGTGCAAAATCTTATTTGGACTATGGCTTATGAAGGACATGTCAAAATCTGTTATGGTTTTAGAATAATCAGCAATTACATTTAGAGCTAGCTAGCTAACAATCACTTATTTTAGCGTTACTTTTCGAAAAAGTCAAAATTCAAAAATCCGGCGCGTTCACTTTTTGTATTTGTCCATTACGCGGTTATATATGGAGTTTTGCGCGGATTGCATAAAAAATGTAGGAGGAGTTTAACAAGAAAGGTTTAACCTTTGTAGCCATGTAGCGCGAAAACTAGCTGGGAAACGAAGGGTGTGCCAATTCCCTTTATTTTGCAGAATCATCCAATAAACAAAGTGATGTGAAGTTTTTGAGTGTGGGACCAGTAGTTTGGTGGTTATAGGCCAAAACGCATTGTCCTTTGTTATAGCGCCCCCTAGTTGTTGAGGGGTCTGAATTTCTGGGTTTGAGTAGCGGTACACATTCTGTACTTGGATACCTGATTCAATAGGTTCGTTACAAATCCGCATGGGCCGCCCAACGCGTTTTAGCGGAGAATAATAATTACCCATAATAATAATAAATAATTTAAAAACACTAGAAAAACAATAGGGTTCTCTGCTCACAGAGCAGACGAACGGCATAGCCGTTCGCCTGCGCTGCGGGCTTGGAACCCTAATAATAAATAATTTAAAAACACTAGAAAAACAATAGGGTTCTCTGCTCACAGAGCAGACGAACGACATAGCCGTTCGCCTGCGCTGCGGGCTTGGAACCCTAATAATTTAAAAACACACGAAAAACAATAGGGTTCTCTGCTCACAGAGCAGACGAACGGCATAGCCGTTCGCCTGCGCTGTGGGCTTGGAACCCTAATAATTTAAAAACAGACGAAAAAAAATAGGGTTCTCTGCTCACAGAGCAGACGAACGGCATAGCCGTTCGCCTGCGCTGCGGGCTTGGAACCCTAAATACAACCAAATTGCCTCTTCATTCTGCCACAGCTAGGGAAGTGAAACTCATGTTCAGTGCAGAGACTCAGAAAGAGGTTATATCCTCAGACATTGGGCTTCTCAACTCAAACCTGAGACACTCTGGTTTACATAGCACACTTTGCACACTACATTACTCAAAAGGGTTCCTTTATCACTCAAATCATGTCGATACTTTATCACTTGAACTTTATTAATACTCTTCTAAGTAAATTTTTCTCCCTTCTTGTCAACCATTCTTTCCATCAATGTTCCTATTTTCCTCCACTCTCATTTATTCTCCTTTCTGTCTTCCCATCTTCTTCCTCTCTCCTCTTGTATCAATCTTAAATTATTCTGAAACAGAGACATTATATATTTCAAATCACTTCCAAAAACATTAGAATGTACAAGATTAAAACATCCAATTATTTTTTTATTATTATCTCATCTGATTAAATACTAAAAATGTAATAACCACAATATTTGGAGCTACAAGCAAAAACAACATCATAAATCAACATTGAACAGGTGGTTATCTCTTACTCCATCATTCTCAGATCATGCCTCATTCAGTTCTCCTGTTACTGGCTGCTATGTGTTTATGAAGAACTTTCATATATCCAAACTGAGTAGTAGAAAAGTACACCTAACCCTGGAAGTCTATGCTTATAAATCACAACTATAAATCAGCAAAACAACCTATAATAACTTATAATAACTAACTATCTGAAATATAAACTAAAGGTCACCAATCAGTTCGAAAACATCTTTAGATGAACCCTTGTTGATCCCTGGAGAACCAGCGTACCAGATTAGCGCCTTACAAAGAGTTTTCAATAATTCTGTAACATTTTATCCGAGTGTCTTTTACTCAGGCGAGCACAACTCGTGTTTTTCTTGTATTACTTTTTATTGATTATTTTTTAACCTGGACACGAACCAAACTTTTATCACAGGATCAGCCCGATCCTAATAAAATTAATCGATTAACACACTTACCATAACACTGGGTAGCTCCCCATCAGTTGCCACCGTTTATGACAACAAACTTCCACTTCTTCTTCTTCTTCTGTTTTAAAAGTGGTGCGCTCTTCTTCTTCTTTGTGTTTTAATGGCAGCTGACATCCAAAAGGATCATTACCGCTCATCTAGTGGTGTGCTCTGTTTCTCATCTTTATATTATCAGCAGCGCAACCAGCTACCTTAACAGCTGTTTCTGTGCACAACAACTCTACCGTATTAACAGTCTACATGCAACATTTACCCCCTCATTCGGACGGTAAAATCTGGGACATTTCCGGGGACAGCTTTAGCTGGGGACAGGTGGTCCAAACAGTGACTATCCCCGGAAATTGGGGACGTCTGGTCACCCTAACTTTGAATGATTCATGCAGTTCTCAAACATGCTTAAAACAACTTCTGCGCAAGGGTCAGAACAGAAACAGCCACTAAAACTTTGAGCAGTGGTGTAAAGATTATGTATGCCTTTATTTAAATGAAAAAAAAAGCATGTACAAGTATAGCGTTAATAGTACAAGTGCATTATGTTGTACTGCCTTACAATTTTTACCAACAGTAAACTAAAGCCGCATCCCCAACAAAAGATACCGAAAAAAGATAAGGTTGGTATGACTGGTAAACAACAAATACACAGTATTACATACACTCCTGATCAAAATCTTAAGACCAGTCAAAAAATTGCAAGAATTTCCATTTTGCACTATTGGATCTTAAGAAGGTTCTAAGTAGAGCTTCACAATGTTAAAAGGACAAATCAGTGCAAGAGACAAGAACATTTGAGCAGGGAATTGTCTGAAAACTGCATTAATACTCAAACATGATTTTTTCAGCTGATCAAAAGTTTAAGACCATAGCTCAAAAAAACCCGAAAACCCCCCAAAACAGAAATCAAAATGTCAAAAAAAAGGACTCAGTAATGAGTAGCTCCACCATTCTTGTTGATGACTTCAAACAATCGTTTAGGCATGCTCGATGCCAGTGTTTCCAGGAGGCTAGTGGGAACGTTGCTCCAAGTGTTGAAGATGGCTTCACGAAGGGCATCCATTGTCTGGAACTGATGTCCATTTTTGTAAACTTCCCTTGCCATCCATCCCCAAATGTTCTCAATTGGGTTTAGATCCGGGGAACATGCAGGATGGTCCAAAAGAGTGATGTTATTCTCTTGGAAGAACTCCTTTGTCAGGCGGGCATTGTGAACTGCAGCATTGTCCTGTTGAAAAACCCAATCATTACCACACAGACGAGGGCCCTCAGTCATGAGGGATGCCCGCTGCAACATCTCCACATAGCCAGCTGCTGTTTGACGCCCCTGCACAACCTGAAGCTCCATTGTTCCATTGAAGGAAAACGCACCCCAAATCATGATGGCGCCCCCACCACTGTGCCGTGTAGAAAACATCTCAGGTGGGATCTCCCTGTCATGCCAGTAACGTTGGAAGCCATCAGGACCATCAAGGTTAAATTTTTTCTCATCAGAGAAGACAACTTGCTTCCACCTTTCAATGTCCCATGTTTGGTGCATCCTTGCAAAGTCCAAACGGGCAATTCTGTGGCGTTGAAGAAGACGTGGCCTTTGAAGACGTTTTTTGTTTCTGAAGCCCTTCTCTCGCAGATGCCGTCTGATGGTTATTGGGCTGCAGTCAGCACCAGTAATGGCCTTAATTCGGGTAGAGGATCGTCCCGTGTCTTGACGGACAGCCAATCGGATCCTGCGGCTCAGAGCTGGTGACATTTTTTGGGGTCTACCACTTGACTTTTTTGTTCCATAACCCTCAGGATCATTTAAAAAATGCAAAATGACTGTCTTACTGCGTCCAACCTCAGCAGCGATGGCACGTTGTGAGAGGCCTTGCTTATGCAGCTTAACAATCCTACCACGTTCAAAGTCAGTGAGCTTTTTTGCTTTTGCCATCAGGAGGTCTTGACAGTGTAAAGACTTCACAGAAAATGACATGGAATCCAGATGTTTGCACAGCTTTTGGCTTTTAAAGACTATGGTCTTAAACTTTTGATCAGCTGAAAAAATCATGTTTGAGTGTAAATGCAGTTTTCAGACAATTCCCTGCTCAAATGTTCTTGTCTCTTGCACTGATTTGTCCTTTTAACATTGTGAAGCTCTACTTAGAACCTTCTTAAGATCCAATAGTGCAAAATGCTAATTCTTGCAATTTTTTAACTGGTCTTAAGATTTTGATCAGGAGTGTATTATACATCACATCCAACACAGATCTGGTAACATAGTCACTACTCAAATATGCAATCAAAATCTTACAAACCTACACACTGAAACAGTGCAATTTCCACATTTAAACCAGTCCTCCAGATTAGTGCACTTTTAAGAATGTGCTAAATGGCTAATCGTGTTGTTGCTGAACAGCAATGTAAAACTGTACAGTGGGATCATTTGTACAGTGAATACACTGGGAAAACCAGCCAAAGTTGCTCCTCTTCTAAAAATGGAGTAGGAGGAGGTACACTTGGGTTGCTATATGATGGTGAAGATTCTCAGTCATCCACGTCATGGTCATTCCAAAAAAGTTAAAAAACAAAACAACTGGAGTTTTTTCGAAGTTTGAAGACGTTTTGCTTCCTATCCAGAAAGCTTTCTCAATTCAAAATGTCTGGAGTAGTGTGGAGTTCCAAGCTTTATAGTACTGCCCAACAAAGGCCTTGTAATGGCTTAGATAACATGCAAATTAAGCCGAAACTGGTCCAAGCCTCTGCAATGGGGAGTCGTTAGGGTCGTTATTGGCCTGGTTTACAAGAGCAATGTTTTGATCACCCGTATGGGGATGAGGATTGAGGTGATAATTGGAAGGGATCAACCCTATTGTGTGTGTAAGTTTTTGGGAGTTGGAACCTAAGTCCTCCTACTGTGTTTAAGGTTGGTTTTTCTCTCTTAACGTAGATGGCTTCCTTCACACCCCTTTCAAACCATCTGTCTTCTTTGTCCAAAATGTGAACAAAAGAGTGTCCTTTGTCCTTAAGGTGTAGGTGGACAGCAGAGTCTTGACCTGAGGAGGTAGCTCTCCTGTGTTAAGTCATGCGCCTGTGGAGAGGTTGTTTGGTTTCTCCAATATAAAGATCAGAACATTCCTCACTGCACTGAACTGCAGACACCACTCCGCTCATCTTAGGTTTGGGTGTTTTGTCCTTGGGATGCACCAGCCTCTGTCTGAGGGTCCTGTTTGGTTTGAAATGTACTGGGATTTTGTGTTTGGAGAAAATCCTCTTGAGTTTTTCAGAGACTCCAGCAACATATGGGATGACAATGTTTTTGCGTTTATTCTTCTCACCATTATGTTCTGCAGCGGGTCTTTTGGATTTTCTTGCTGATTTGACAAAAGCCCAGTTAGGGTACCCACAGGTTATGAGGGCATCTCTCATGTGTTTCTGTTCTTTGTGCTTCCCTTCTGTTTTAGTAAGGACATGCTCGGCCTGGTGTTGTAAGGTTCTGATGACAAAAAGTTTGTGCTCCAGTGGGTGGTGTGAGTCAAAAAGCAGATGTCGGTCTAAGTGAGGGGATTTCTTATACACTTCAATGTTGAGGTTTCCATCTCCTTCTATGCTCACCAAACAGTCCAGAAAAGGCAGCTTGTTGTCGTTGGCATCCTCTCTGGTAAACTTGATGTTGTTGTCCACCGAGTTGGATTTTGACAAAGGTGTCATCCACATAGCTAAACCAGTGGCTTGGTGGTGTTTCTCTGAATGTGCCAAAAGCTCTCTTTTCCATTTCTTCCATGTAAAGATTACAATTGGTGACAGTGGAGATCCCATGACACAACCATGCTTCTGTCTGTAAAAATTATCATTGAACTATAAATAGGTTGTGGAAAGACAAAGGTCCAGTAGTGTACAGATCTGGTCTGGAGTGAAATTAGTCCTGTTGTTTAGGTCACTGTCTTGTTGAAGACATTTCCTGACTGTTTCCACTGCCTCTGATGTAGGTATGCAAGTAAAAAGTGAAGTGACATCAAAAAACACCACAGTTTCTCCTGGCAACATCTTTAAATGTTTGACTCTGTTTGCAAAGTCTTTGGTGTTTTCTATGTAATGTGGTGTGTGTCCCTAACCTGACTCTCGCCAGATGTATGTCGCTCCGCCTAGCTTGACTCACATACATCTGGGACATCTCCATAGGAATTGCCTTTATTGAAGGCTGGGCCTTATCAAAAATCCTTGCATATGATTGGATAAGCCACTTGTCTGTCATCTTTATCGACGTGCTATTTCAACCACTCACACCGAAGCCAACCCGTGATGCTGTGAGAGCGACGCAGGAAAAAACAAAACTTTTTTTTTTTTTTAATGTGTTTGCAGCTCTAGTGGCACGCGTTTTATTGAGAGTGAGCTGACAGGAAGAGGGGGGAAGACAGGCGGCAAAGCGCCACAGGTTGGAGTCGATCCCGGGCCGACCGCGTCGACGACTAAAGGCCTCCTAACATAGTTCGCGCTAACCGCTCCCGCCACGGGCGCGTCCGCCACGGGCGCGTCCGCCACGGGCGCGTCCGCCACCGGCGCATTCGCCACAGGCGCGTCCGCCACAGGCGCGTCCGCCACAGGCGCGTCCGCCACAGGCGCGTCCGCCACAGGCGCGTCCGCCACAGGCGCGTCCACAGGCGCATCCACAGGCGCATCCACAGGCGCGTCCACGGGCGTCCGCCACGGGCTTGCCAAATCCGGTCAGGAGAAGGGCGAAAACATCGTTTCCACCAACAAAAGCCTTCAGAGGCGTTCTCTGATGTTCTTTTAATGAAACAATACTAGGTAGATTGGACAACACGGAAGAAATAGCAGCATCAATGCTAACGCTTGCTTCCTCGATGCGAGCCGCCATTGTTGTTGGAATCTCACGGTCGCTTCTCCACTACGTCACATCTATGAAACTCCAGCCCTGCGTCCTGATTGGCCAGACCATAAAATTAGTTGGAGAAATCACTCTCTATGGGAGATGTACCAGATGTATGTGAGTGAAGCTAGGCGGAGCGACATACATCTGGCGAAAGTCAGGTTAGTGTGTCCCACCAGGGGGGCTAAAATACTAGCAAGCTGTTTAGCAATGTTATATGTTACTGAATTAATGCTGCTGACAATGGGTCTGAGTGGTGTTCCTTCCTTGTGAATTTTTGGGAGTCCATATAAGCATGGAATGTCTTCCCTTGGATATAATATATAATAAAATGAACAGTTAATTACCTTGTCTTATTCTAGTTGTTGGAAGTACTCCGTGATTTTCTTTTTGTAGGCATTGGTTGGATCTCTTTTCAAAGACCCATACGTGGTGGTGTCACTCAGTAGAGTGAGAATTTTGTGCTAGTAATCCGAAGTGTTGAGGATCACGGTGCATCTTCCTTTGTCCGGTGGAAATACGTTGATACCGTACTTTGATCCTAGCTAAGAGATGTTATGGCTTTCCTTTCTTGTGGTGTGAGATTAGAAGGAGGTGGATTTCTCCCAGACAAGAACTTTACTGACCGTTCTATGTTGCTCTAAACCATCAAGGTATTTAAAATAAACAAACAATGCTTAGCCTTGGGGGGAAATAAAGGCAAAGGCAAATTTAATTATATAGCACATTTCAATACAGAGACAATGCAAAGTGCTTTACATGATTAAAATATAGGAAAATAAAACAGAATAAAAGCAAACAGGAATAAAATGCAGAAACAAAATAGAACACAGGAAAATAAAAATTAAAAACAAACAAGTAAAAACAGTGGGAATACAAAGTAAACTAATTATATTTCATTAATACAGTTCAATTAGAAAAGTTGAAGGCAATCCTAAACAAATGTGTTTTTAAAAGCCTGGCGCCCCGCCTTTTTTATAATACGGTGGGGTGGACTCTGCAGTTAGTAGTGATGGGTCGATGAGGCGTCATGAAACGTTTCGACACATTGCCACTCTGTGCCGATACTGTGCCGATACTGTGTCACTGAATACTGACACCTGCTGGACCTTAAAAATCCCTACAGGCAACCCGGTTGACAGAGTTAACTGACACTGATTTGATGACCAAGTATACACAATACAATTTAAATCATTGTATGTTGCATTGTATTATTTTATATTTTCATTTGAATTAAACATATATTTGATTTTTTTTAGATACAGTCAATAAATAATGTGAAGGAGGATGCTTGTGGACTGGCTTTTTTATTTTTTACAAATGGTTGATCGGGCGCTGTGTTTAGTTACCTGACTGATATCATCTGTTCTGAAATCGGACATGCTGAGTATGACAAAGGGAGGAAGAACTACTCAGAGTAGCAGCTTTCTACTCAGTGTAAATCAGCCGTTTTTTCTGAAACGACGCTCAGAACAAAGACGCACAGCGCAACCCGCCCAACCATAAAGGCGTCTGCCCAACCCATCAATCAGTGGTGCGCTCCGATCAGCACCTTACGCTCACAGAGCGAGACTGTGGTACACCATCACACCAGAGTTGCAAAATGGTTAAAAATTAACCATTGTTAACCGTTATTTTGTTTACAGTTCAGCTTGGATTTTATTTACTGCGCAGCATAGCTTTGCTGTGCGCGCTGCTGTGCGCGAATGCACACGCGTGCAGCTTGGAGGGAACAGAAACAGTTTGGCGCGTCAGTCAGTTCGAAACAGGTGCTGTATTGGTCACGTGACCGAAACAGTTCCTGTATCGGTCACGTGACTTTTCCGTAGCAATACACACATCGACACGGGTTTCGCTCTATGAGACCGACACATGCGCCGACGCATCGGTGTTGCTGGACCCATCACTAGCAGTTAGCATGGCTAGTAGCATATAAGACAGGCTTTATTGATCTCACAATGGAGAAATTCACTTATTCACATATGGAGTTATATTTTGCCTTTGAATTGAGCGCGCAGGAAGCAATCCGACCGCGCAGTGAGACAGGTATTCAGCGTTTAAACATCACACGCAAGCGCTCTCAAAACCTGTCTGCCGCACGCTCAACTCTGATAATAAACTCTTCTCAACCCACTATCCTCACCCTTGGTTCCGTCTCTGCTGGCGCGCTCGACCTGCTCCTTCCACGCTCAACACCAGCTGTGCGCTCGCTCGACTGTCTCTGCACTCACGACTTCAAAAACTGTCCACTCCACCAGCCAATCACAGACAGATTCTTTTCTATTCAATCAGAGTATGGCTTGCAAATACTGCATTCGGATGGATTAAATCAAAATGCTTTTGAAGCAAACTAATTGTTATGGGAATATTATTCTGAAATCACTATGGCCTCACCAGTGTTGGGCAAGCTACTTGTCCAGTGTAGTGAGCTAAGCTATCAGTTACTCAACAATAAATTAAGCTTCACTACACAAAAGCTACCACCTATAGAAATATAGCAAGCTAAGTTACACAAATGTGTTAAAAGTAGCTTAACTACATCAGAAGCTAGTTAACGTTGTACCAACCTAATGTCAGATCAATTCAAAATGAGTCTGATACACTGGTTAAAACATTTATTAAAGATCAGCCAATGACCTAACACAGTGTAGACATTGCTTTATGAGCAGTATAATAAAATACAAACTGAAGTAATTACTGATAGAAATAAAACGTGCGGTGGCGTTAATAACGTTTGGTGGCGTTTTTTGCATATTATATTATCAGGAGGTTGTCTTTTATGTGCTCAGCCACTAGATTTAAAGGTGTTTTACCCAATAAGAAAACTGCAGCACCAGACACAACCAGGAGGTCCCTGATCGTTGGGGAAAGGCAGAAAGAAGATGCACCATAAGCTTTTTCATATTTCTTTTGTCATTTTAAACATGAAACTACCAAAGCACAAGCCAAGTAGTAGAACTAAATGTTGAAAAGAAATTAAAAGCTAAATAAAATAAACCAGGTCACTTAATAAAGCTGCATTTTCTGTATGCTTTGTATTTATATTCACATGATAAGATTTTCAGAATTAATAATAACATTTCTGTTAAAGATTTCATTTATCTTCTGCACCAAGGGCATAAGTAGGGAGAACAAGCAGAGTGAGTTTTGTGTAATATCAGACTTTATTATTGAACTAAGCAGGATTTAGACAGGATCAGAAAGGAAGGTGCATCTTCTTTCTGCCTTTCTCCAACGATCAGGGACCTCCTGGTTGTGTCTGGTGCTGCAGTGTTCTTATTGGGTAAAACGCCTTTAAATCTAGTTGCTGAGCACATAAAAGACAACATCCTGATAATATAATATGCAAAAAACGCCACCAAACGTTATTAACGCCACCACACGTATTTTACGCGAGTAACGTAAGAAACGCGCGCTCGCGTAAAATACGGGTTCGAACAGCGCGTTATTGTACGGACGATAATTGGCCTCATCGGCTTGCCATAACAGACAGGAGAGGCAGAGTAGAAGCTCGCGCATGAACATGTCCAACCAACAACTCTGATTGATTGTTCACTCTGAATGTTGTTTCAAAATAGCAAACCTGGTTTCATTTCTTATTTATGTCCTGCATTTTGTAGCGTTTGTGGACGCTACGTCGCTACTTGATCAAAAAAATAACGTCACTACAGGAAAGTTACTTGATTCATAAAGCAGCGACGCTACGGTCAAGCTACTGGAAAATGTAGTTTAACTAATAGCTTCGCTACATGTAGCGGCGCTACTGCCCATCACTGGGCCTCACGCCACTCGGACATGTGAGCACGGGCGGCTGATTGCAAGCCAATTGCTGTGTAGCTACTATGCGGGATGATGATTGTCTAGGATAGACTGTCTTTGTTATGTCTCATGCCAAGGCCACTATAGAGTATTAGGGAGCGCCAAAAGCGAGAAGGGGCAGAGCGTGGGCAGACGGACAGGCTGCAGCCAGGGGTGCGATTACTTCCATCCATGTAATCTCTGCTCTGTTTCTCAATAAAGTGCTGGAATTTGACCACTTCACCGTTTCCTTATTCAATAACCCAAGGAAGTCAGTTATTGTTTAGAATTCCTTTAACACTAATCACTTTTAATAGATAACAGGAGAAATTACACAATGTCACTCTAATGTTGAAGTTAAGAAGAAAGTAGCCAAAGGAACAGAAGTATTCTTATGTTCATTCTTCCCTGAGAATGAAGTCACTTTGAATGATTCATGCAGTTCTCAAACATGCTCAGAACAACTTCTGGGCAAGGGTCAGAACAGAAACAGCCACTAAAACTTTGAGCAGTGGTGTAATGCCTCTATATAAATGAAAAAAAGAATGTACAAGTATAGCATTAATAGTGCAAGTGCATTATGTTGTACTGCATTAGAATTTTTACCAACAGTAAACTAAAGCTGCATCCCCCAAAAAATTTGGCTCAGCACCCCAAGGGGCACGCTGAGGTCCCACCAGCTTGTGTGTTATGGGCTGGTGAGTATCGCAGAGATCCATCACCATGTGCCGCTCAAAAAACTGGAAAGGATCTTCCCAGACATTCCCCCCCATGAGCTAACCAGACCCAGACAGATGAAGTTACTTATCAGTCATAAGGAGGGTCAGCTTGTGCCCCAGAAGTTGTGGTCAGTAGGGGATCTTGTTTTGTGGGATGGGCCACTGGGGAAGATTGTGGCAGGCTCTCACCTTGATCTCCTGGAGGAAGCTGGTGTTACGGCTCACGTGTCAAGAACTCACTTCGCTCGCTCAATGTGAACAGCTGCAGCAAAATACTGGGAGCACACCCTCAAAAGCAATCACAGGGGCACAGGTCAGCCGTTTCAGGTCACCCTTTCCTCCCCCTCAGATACCAGTTGTGAGTTTCTGGAGTGGTGGAGGTGGGACAGCATTGGTGCTGCCTGTGAGCCCATGTGTGGGGGCTGCCAATGTGGACAATGCCAGCCTGGAGGAAAGGAAATTATGAAGGTGTTTTTGTTCCAGAAGTATTTGTGCCTTGTAAGCATGAATTTGAAGTTGTAGAGGGAGTTAAATTCTAAGTTTTGTATTTGTAGAATAAAAGAAAAAATCATAAGTACAAGTTCTTTTTACACCTCTTCAAATTTTAAGTACAAGTACACAAATTGTGTTCTGTGAGTTGCACATCAAAAACCTCTTAGATTCTCAGTTTTGCTCCAAATGGTCCATAACTATTGTTGTATAATAACAATAGTATAATAATAATAATAATAACAACAGAAATGCATATTTTATTTTAACATTTTAAATAAATATTTTTACTTTGACTGTAAGGTACCTGCCAGAATAAAAAATGAATAAAATAACAACATAATAATCTTAAATGTGTAATATATTCTAGATTGGACTTGAAATTGAAAACACTGCTTTCCAAGGGACAATATTAAATTGAAAAATTGTTAAACTTATAGAATAAATAAATATATAATAAATACATTATTTCTGGCTAGTTCATTTAAGTAAAATTTACGTTGTAATTTTTTTTTTACCTCTGAATAGAAAAGGTGGACACATCCTTTTTATTATTTTATTATTTTTTCTGGAATAAAAATCCACATCTTTGGTAAATATCCCCTTTTCAATGAAGAACTGCAGGTCACGAAAGATTACAAACGAATTCATTGCGTGATCAGAACTGTGGCAGTGCACAGTTAAGTACAGAGAAAATCAAATATTTAAACAAATTTAAATGTATACACTGTATGACAGTGAGAGCTGTGTTCTTCGAAGGCATATGTGTGCTGGGTCCTTGGAAGGCAACATGGCAGAAGGCCTTATATGTATTTCCGGTTGGTACAGACTGACCGAGCAGGCAGCGCCCCCTGCTGTCTGATCAAGGGTACTACCTACAAGTCACAGATAATTTTTACCGGTGAGACATTTGTGTCAAAAGTCAAAATGAAGGCGTAACTTGTAAAGTTGAATTTGTAACTCACAGCAGCAGATTTGTGCAGTTGTACTCGTTGATTTGTATTTGTGTTAAGGAAAAAAATATATAAAAAATGTTTTTTGTGAAGATTTTAATACACGTGTTTGAATTTGTTTTGCACCATTTGTTTTAGATCAACTGTAGCAGAACTGAATGACAGACATTTATGATGTGCAACTCACAGAACACAATTTGTGTACTTGTACTCAAGAATTTGAAGAGGTGTAACTTTATTTTGTACTTGTGACAGATTAAAAATAATCTACAATTACAAAACACCAAAGTTACAATGCACAAATAGTTTTGCAACAATAGTTCTGGACCATTTGGAGCAAAACTGAGAATGTAAGAAATTTTTGATGTGCAACTCACAGAACACAATTTGTGTACTTGTACTTAAAATTTGAACAGGTGTAAAAAAAAACTCGTACTTGGGATTTTTTTTTTATTCTACAAATACAAAACTTAGAATTTAACTCCCTCTACAACTTCAAATTCATGCTTACTAGGCACAAATACTTCTGGAACAAAAGAACCTTCATAGAAAATGACCCTCATTGAGGAGCGAGTACTGGAGCTTGTGAGGAGTGGTTTGTCTTATTCAACAGGAGACTACCACTGTGATGAGGCGCATTGGCATGTTGGACTGAGGATCCTGCAACATTGCCCAATAATTGGAGAGCCATAGAGGCAACATTTTTGAGGACTGAGCGGCAGTTGTCGAAGGAGCCGGACTGGAAAGTCGCCTATAGAGCCCAGGTCCATGATATGATAGAGCGGGGAGCTGCCATTAAGCTGTCAAGAGAGATGGTGGAGAGCTGGACTGGACCTGTATGGTACATTAGCCATTTTATTGCACCTAATCCTCACTCAGTCACAACCCCTGTGCGGCTTGTTTGGAATAGCAGTCAAAGATTCAAAGGTCAAAGTCTAAATGATCTTCTCATCAAGGGCCCTGATGTGCTGAATAATATACATACTGTCCTCCCAAGGTTCCGCCAAGGTGTCTTTACCGCTCTAGGAGACATAAAAAAAAGTATAATTCAGTCTGGCTTGAGCACCGGGAGATGCTCCTTCACCGTTTTCTCTGGGGGGACTCCGAAGCAGATGATATCGGTGAATATGCATTAACAAGGGTCAATATTGGTGACAAACCTGCTGGCTGCATCGCTCAAGTTGCTATGTGAGAGACTGCAAGGTTGCAAAAGTTTTCTCACCTTGTGGAGGAGCAGCGTGTGCTGGAGGAAGACACGTATGTAGATGACATACTCACCTCTTGCAATGATCAGGATCAGCTAAAGCGTATAACAGCCAACATCGAGCAGATCCTAAAGGCAGGCGGATTTCAGCTGAAACCTTGGGTCTACTCTGGCCAAAGTGGGAGGGGCCCAGGAGGCCCGAAGAGAGCTGGTGCTGCAATCTTTGTCCTCCCAAATCAGCTGTCGGACGAAGACCATAAAGCTCTTGGGATGGGCTACACCCCAGAAGAGGATGAGCTCCATCTTATGGTTTTAGTAAACTTCTCTAAGAAACATAAGAAGATGAGGTTGGGAGAGAACTTATTAAAAGAGGAGGTGAGACAACGCGCACCAAATCCACTTACCCGAAGAGAGCTTCTCAGCCAGGTTTCTGGGCTGTATGACCCACTTGGGCTTAAAGCACCTGTTAAGTAGAAAGGAGCAAAGGCGACCAAGCAGAAGACACATGGGACACAGCGTTGTCTGATGGACTTCGGGAGGAAGCGGAGGTAGACCCTTGGGGCATTATGTTCTTTGAAAGCAGCGAACACACTTATGGAGCAGTTTTATATCTAAGATGGAGTTGCCGCAGAGAGGTGCTTGTACGACTGGTCGAGTCCAAGGCTAAGTTGACTCCGCTGCACCATAAGGGAGATGCTGTCAAGGCGGATATTTGTGGATATCTATGCTGGCCGTTTAAGGAAGTATTTCCAAGACAACTGCAAGGTTCCTGTGCAGAGGTGGTACCACCTGGTGGATAGCCAAACTGTCTTGGGCTATCCACCACCAATGCTGTACTAGGGCCCAGCATTGGTGGTGGGTCCATGGGTCACTAAATATAGCAGACATCACCTCAAGAGGTGCTGGGCCTGAGGACTTGGATCTGGGCTCCGAGTGGCAAACTGGGCCCAAGTTTCTTTACAAGTTTCACTGGGAGGGCCACGTATTGATTAAAAATTCACGCAGGGAGCGCCTCTCACAGGAGGGTGCCCCCACTGTATAAAGCCTTGGTGACCATAGACAAATGCCCTGAATTTTCTGTTTTGTTGGAACAGCATTGGGGAGCACACCCTCATCACTCTCTGCAGAGCAGAAGACCCGACAGGGTTCGGAGAACTGCCGGCTGGATCAAAGCTAAGTCTGCAGTCTACCTTCGGCATAACCAGACACCGAAGTGAAAGAATCCATCTATGCCGAAACCAGCCTTGTGATTTTTCTCAGCTGTTGCAGGAAAGCTGAAGCGAGACTCCTTGCCTGGGGCCAGGCCAAGCTGAGAGGAAGGCTTATCTGAAATCGCCCGCTGCAACTGGCACAAAGACTTGCACGAAGTACCCTGGAGCATTCACCGCCAGCATTCAAAAGTGACCAAAACATCAGCCAGAAAGCAGAGGAACTGAGAAGCGGTCTGTGGTCACCACCTGCAGAACTACTCCTTTATCGGGGGGGGGGGGTCGCCTCTAGTTTTGACCTGTTGTCTATTCCATTTGCACAACAGCAGGTGAGATTGAATGTCAATGTCAAAATAATTAATGGCTTCCTCATGTTTAGCACAATACATGTTTTTTAACCCTTCTAACAACCTAAAACATATCACCATCTTAACGATGACCATATACAAGCATGTGCGTTTTTGTTGTCTACTATTCCTTTTTGCTATATTTAGAAATACTACTACTATTGTCATCTCATTCTTTTTTTTAAAAATAATCTGAGTTTCTTACTTAAAGAATAGGTTTAAATTCTGCACCATATGAACATATGCTGATTGTCTTATGAGTAACTCATGATAGCTTAGCAACTATTCTTTGAGACTACCTCCTTTTCAGTTTGAAATTCTTACTCTTGGGTAATTTTGTTCTCTTGTTACACTATTTTCCTGGCTGTGATCTCCCCAGGTTCTTTTACTGAATAATGTGTGTTTTTATTGTAGACTTCTGTAGTAATAAAAGACTCTTGAAACCAAAAGTATATTTTACCATATTTAATCTAAAAGGCAGAGGGATGTTTACAGCTTCAATACTGGACTGTCATAAACAACGTGACTGGCAGATTTCCAGACGTCAGAGAGCCCCGTTCATACCTCTCACAGACATTAAGTAGGACCCATTGTGTACACCCATTCAGGGGCGTGCACGGTATGAGATCAGTATTGTTATGCCATGTTATGACGTGACAGACTCCAGCTCCCAGCATGCAACACGGTCACCCTGAGGTTTAGCCATGGCAACCTTATCTGGCAACATAAAAGCGGCCAACGCACTCAACTCAGCCTTCTTCACTGGCACGACGCCAACTGGGAAGACATACACCTGTTTTCCCCCATTGGGATTTCCCCCAAGTGACACATGATTCGATTTCTCGCTGGTCCGAGAGTTTCTGAATAATTTTTTTTCCGGCGATCGTCAGACTCCGCTCATTTGTTCTGGCCAAAAAAAGCTTTGGAGAGTCCCAGAGACTGTGTGGTTTTCCCTTTTCTTCTTGCCCCTCCGCTGCTGCAAGATGCCACTGCAGGAGCCACAGATCGGAGTCGGGACATCCCCACTAAGGCAACAGAAGTAAAAGGATTTCCCCTTTTATTTCTCTTTTTCACCCATAAGGTGATATATTTTGTGCCTGGGCAGAACTTATTAGGAAATAGTTTTAATGCTTAATTGCTCCAAATGGAGTTTGTTTAACTGTGCTGAATATGTTCTAATGTGTGTGCATGCATTTCATAAGTGATTTTAGCGGTGTTGTTTTTGGGTTGATGATAAACTGTCTATGCCGATAGCCGACTTTCCTTTCTCTTCCTTGTCTTCATCTTTCCTATTTTGGTCCGTGTTCGGTTTCCTGCATTTTCCTTTGAAAACCTTTGTTCTGAAGCGAGACCTCCTCCCAATCAAAAGTCCGCCCAAACTAGGCAAGCACGTTAGATACGTCATTAGGGCCGCCCCCTCACGTACGAGGCTGTAGGTCGTCATAGCCGCCATCTTGGGGCGGGACAGTGTAGCTCTAAACTGTTAGCTTAGCTTGTTGTGGAGCGCAGAGGCGTTCGTCATCTGGCTTCAGGTCTGTTTTGATACCCCAGTGGTGCTATCTCAAAGCTACTT
This sequence comes from Fundulus diaphanus, assembly GCA_037039145.1. Taxonomy (NCBI): domain Eukaryota; kingdom Metazoa; phylum Chordata; class Actinopteri; order Cyprinodontiformes; family Fundulidae; genus Fundulus; species Fundulus diaphanus. Next base: position 5,545,992 of record CM073124.1, on the reverse strand, counting down.
TGTCTATCAATGCTGCTATGTCAAAGTGCCGACTTCTTGAATCTACTGTCAATCACTCTTAACCAACTGTGAATTGATTTAAGCAGTACTACCTCCCATTTTAATCCATTTTTGACTTATTTTATTTTCGAGTAGTGAGTAGTGTTTCCTAGTGTTTTATTAAGTACAATTAGTTTAATAAATAATAACGTGTGAAATAGTAATTGTTTGTGGTTATTTTGGTCCAGAAGTTGAATGGTCTCTAAGAGCAAAAAAGGTACCTCTTTTTGAGTTAACAACTGAATTAACTGAGACATTTTCATTGGTTTGTGATAAAGAAGTAAGGGTTAAAACTCCAATTGCAATTATAATTTGAGTTATCAATGTTTGCTGGATAAGTCTAATCGGTCAACAACCGGTCAGATCACACTTTTCCAGCATAAATAAGTTCATAACAGCTAATTAATAAATGCATTGTTAGTGTTAATCATTACAGGCTCACAGCCCTTGGATCACAACCATTGGAATTATATTTGTTATAGCTACCATTTCAGTTTGAATGACCTATTATTAAATCATAATAGCAAATTATAATTTATAATAATATTCATAATCAAACAAGTTTCTGGCATAACAGTGTTCTGTTCATCACATTGATGGAGAAGATGGAGAGTTAACAACTGAATCAGACCGCTCTCTGCCAGTCTGAGCAAGAAGACCCTGTATTGAATCTGAAAATGATCATTAACAGGTATTTTAAGGATCTTTGGTGCCAATCAGATCCTGGTTCTCCCTATATCGAGGCAAACAGATTGCATAAACTGCAGGTCTTGGTGTATGGGTCCGAAGCAGGCAGTTTCCATTCTTCATCATAGAAACACAACGATCAACATAATGCAAATGCTGTGTCTACTTTCTACTGTGTCATGGTTCACCTTATCGCATTTAACACACAGTTAGTCTCAACAAAGAAGTATACTAAAACCTTTCGGAAACTCCTTGCTGAACCAGCTCTAAAATACTTTATATGTGTTCTTGATACCCAAACAGTAAACCCCTAAGTTCGTAAAAGATGTACCACCTTGCAGATTCCCAGAATTTAATTTTAATTTTAATCAGAAGCATTCCTACATATTTTTCTTACTTTGAAAAGCTCAGCTGAGAAATTGAAGTGTTTGCATGCCCAAGAGCACACCAAGTCGTAATTGGTTGTTATTCAGGAAGTGGGCGTAAAGTAGGGAGGAGACAGGAAGCAGTTCTGTGAATCAGTTTCAGCTTGACCATGCCTCAAACCGAAAGGACTTCTAATTGAAAGCAGATGATACTTCCTATGCCTAAAGTGTACTGCAATTCTGACCCTTTAATTGCATATGTTAATAATCCCAGTTGGCTTTAACAGAGAGTTTATCTACTCTACCCTGGTTGTATTCTATAACCCCCATTTGAATGTGTTTGAAACAAACCTTTAAACTGTAATATCCCGTGGAAAGGAATTGTCTAGAATAGACTGTCTTTGTTTTGTCTCATGCCAAGGCCACTATCGAGTATTAGGGAGAGCCGAAAGCGAGGAGGGGCACAGACAGGGTAGACGCAGACTGCAGCGGGACCGTGGGTTGTGATTACTTTCCATCTATGTGATCTCTGCTCTGTTTCTTAATAAAAGTGCTGAAACTTCGTCACTCCATCGTTTCCTTGTTCAATAATTCTGGGAAGTCAGTTATTGTTGTTTGGAATTCCAACCACAGTCTGCAACACTTTAGGACTTGTGTAGGAGTGGGGCAGCATCAAAACCGCCAGTGGGGTTGCTGCTGAACAACAAACCTCAAACCTGGAGGATCTACAACAAGGAATGGAGAATATGATGAGTAACATTTGCCTGAATTTCTGTATGTGAAACTGATCAAATATATGGTGTGGGAACATCGATAACAGTTTGACGGAAAACTTTTTCTCAAAATGGCCACTAGCATCTGGCCATCATTAAAATTACCACAGGTCACAACTGATAAATACCATGTCACAGGTCATAGGTTACCTGTCATAAATGTTAGGTCACGGGTCGTATGTCTCAGGTCACACATCTGGTAATCATTTATCTTACGTCATAAATAATAGGTCACACGATCAAAGGTTATGGGTCATAAGTCAAACGTCACGTGGTGACAACATAGGTCGAAGGGTCCTCAACCATTCTTTAGGGATGTCATGGTACCTTTAAAGTTGGACACATTAAACCTCAGTGTCCTTAAGATCAGTGTGGTTGGATGTGCAATTACATTATATTCACAACAGTGATTAATCATTTACAGACATATATTTTGGGAAGAAAACTTGATAACTCTGAAGGGACATCGGAACCGTGACCTGAATTCTTGCTTTATTCTTATCTCCTTTTGAGCTCATCAGACATCGTCCAGAATCTAAGATCAAAACGTTTCTGGAACAACTTCAGCTTAGACCCATGGGGTCTATGCTGATGGGACCTCATCAGTCAGGTTGTTGGTCATGTTTGTGGTGGTCTTCAGGTCACATTTTCCAGGTGGAGAAATTCTACGTACTATTGGTGCTGCAGGTTCCAGTTACATGGAAATGGGTGGAGGAGGGCGTGGACCCACCTTCAGGCGAGTGATGTTCATCAGGCTTGTAATAATTTACCAGTGTTTCTTGGGTATTTCCGCTGAAGTGTTTATCCATCCATAACCTGTCATCTACCTGACTGACAAAGAGTCCACTCCCACAAGAACTGAGTATATAAAAAGGCATGTCCACCTCCTGGTCCATACAGATCACCTTGGTCCAGTTGATGCAGGTAAGAAGAATCTGTTGGATTAACAGGCAACTATTTACAGAAACTGTGGTTTCTCCTGAGGTTCATGTTGCTTCTTGGTTGTTTCCCTGTCAGGATCTTTCTTCCCTCTAGGAAAAGATGTCGGTGGTTTACGAAGTTACCGTGTACACTGGAGATGTCGCTCATGCCAGCAATTTCCACAATGTCTACATCACCCTGGTGGGCATAGAGGGTCAGAGCGAATCCGTGGAGCTCACAAGCTGGTTTCCATTCTTCTACAAAGGAAGTGTAAGGCAAAAATCATCTTCAAAAACTGCATGTTTCATTAGGATTATTTCAACTATTTCAGCTCTGAAAAGCAGCCACCTTCGGCCAAAGCAAGTTTTTAACCAAATAATCTCAGATTGTTTGTAATTTATGATTTCCACAGTTTTCTGTACAATGGTGCAGTTTGGTTCACTCAGCAGAGGTTGGTCCTCAACCACTGGGACACATTACTGAAAGGGGAGTGTTGGTCTAGTGGTAAGAGCAGAGCACTTGCATCCTAGAAAGGCTACAAGTTCTCCGGGGTTGAATCCCACAGACTGCCACTCTGGGTCCCTGAGCAAGACCCTCAGCCCCAGAGCGGTTCGCAGGACAGGCCACAGACCCTCGGCCAACCCTATCCCGCTGCCCAGTGGTAGTCCGCTACTCCCTAAGGCAAAGATTCCCAAACTTTTCAGCCTGTGAACCCCAAAATAACAGTGCCAGAGACTGGCAACCCCCTTTTTGCGTTTGGGATTATTTTTTTTACTTCTATGGGGGGAACTATGAGTATAAAGTTAAATTATTCTACACTATAAAATCTGTTCTGTTCAAGTTCACCTTACTTAAAAAAAATCTAAGAAACCAATTGCCTTGGAAAATGGAAGTATAACCAAGATGCATTAAGTTGACTTTAAATAAAGTAAAAAACAACTTTAGCAAATTTAAATGTTGGTATGTGCAAGTTGTGAACATTAGGTTTGCATAATTCTATAAACTTAATAATTTTGAGTAGACTTAACATGCTGACAGTAAGTCTTTAGAGTTCATCTGCTTGCAGGGAGGATTCCATGTTTATGTCAAGTTACTTTTCATATTTCCTTATTAGGTTTCCATGTTGTTATCCATGCAATCGCAGGACACTGAGACTCTATCTGTGTAACGCACATCAGCAGATCACAATGTTCACCTTTGTAGAAAATCTTGTCCTCTATGATGTTGAATACATCCCATCTACATAACAGCTACTTCACTCATGGTTTTGTTAGGCCACATCCACTGCCAAGAAAATCTGCCGATGAGGTTAAACTTATCTGCACAAGTCTCCTCCTCTTTCAAATACTTAATTTTATGCGTAGACTCCGTCCATCCATCCATCCATCCATCCATCCATTTTCTGACCCGCTTTATCCCTCATGGGGTCGCGAGAGGTGCTGCTGCCTATCTCCAGCATTCAATGGGCGACAGGCGGGGTACACCCTGGACAGGTTGCCAGTCCCTCACAGGGCCAGTTTGCAGCACTTATTTAAAAATTAGTATAAACAAGAAGTTGATGAGAATTGAATTCTGCTCACATGAAGTTTTTAATTAAACTGAATTTACGTTTTACAGTGTAACAACTCTTTAAAAAGATGAATGTGGAGCATTTTGTTAATTTATACTTACTAATTGGTTTCACAAAAAAGGAAATACAAAATCTTTTTTGCACATCAGCATCTAATCATCTTGGGACACCCCAGGGGTCCTGACCTCCACTTTGGGAACACCTGCCCAAGGGATTGGTTAAATGCAGAGAACACATTTTTTCCATATGTACAAAGCTGCAATGATAAATAAAGATAATTATATTAAAAATCGTGGATATTTACCTCCTTGGATATTTACCTTCCCTTCGTGCTGATCTGGGATCTGAGATTTCCTTGTTGTTTCAGGTTGCAAAGTTTGAGGTGAAATGCTCCAAGCCACTCGGTGAGCTTTTAGTGATCATCCTTAGGAAAGAGCACCACATCGTCCTCCCAAACAGCCCATGGTTTGTTGCTAAAGTAGAGGTGAAATCTCCGATGGGAGATATCTACCCCTTCCCCATCTACAAATGGATCACTGACTGCGAGGAGCACTACTTCAGAGAAGGATCTGGTTTGTCCATCTTAAACACATTTTACTAAGCAGAGAAAGAATAGACTGAGAGGAAGCCAGAGCACGTTTCCAACAGACTGAAATGAATCAGATTCTGTTTAACTTCATCTGTTTTATCCCTTTTTAGCTGTGCTTCTCAGTCAAGAAAAACATCCCATCACCAAACTATGCTGGACAAAAGATATCATTGAGCAACAGAGACTCTATAAGTGAGTATAAGTAAAACCGTCCATCCACCCATTCGTTGTCCATACCTGCTACCAATGCACGGTCCCAGGTTGGTAAGGTGGGTTTTCTGCTTCGCTAACATCTCTTCTGTGTCTCTTAGCTGGGCTCAGTATAAACCTGGATTACCACACATCATGGAAGCAGAGACCTGTAGTGCATTGCCTCTTGATGTGCGTTTCTACTTCACAAAGGAACTAGAGATGGGCTACACTGCAGTTAAAGCGTAAAAATTAAATTTCCTGTTTTGACTTCCCATATGAAATTACTTTTGCACGATGAATTTATTGTTTATTTTCTATTTCTTAGACTTGCAGAGCTGAAATTGGTAGAATGGGCTCAGTGCAAAGAGAAGTGGACAAACATTGAAGATATTCAACGTCTGTACAGCTGCCACCGCACTGAAATATCTGGTACGGGATCATCACCAATCCAATCCAACTTTATTTGTAAAGCACTTTAAATTACCAAAGGGATCAAAGTGCTGTACAAAATACAGAAAAAAATAAAACATTTAAATGCTACAGTAAGGAAACAAAAATAAAACACAGACATGGGATATAATTAAAATGTATTAGCAGCCATGCAGTAAAAGCTTAAAAAAATAAGCAGAAGCTAACATCAGCTTCTAACAAGGTGTCGAAGGCAAAGAAATGAGTTTTAAGAAGAGATTTAACATCAGACAGTGATGTAGCCTGTCTGGTGTTCAGTGGCAGCTTGTTCCACATTTTAGGACCTGCTGCACCAAAGACACGGTCCTCCCTACGCTTCGGTTTTGGTTTAGGCACCCTAAGGAGCAGCTAACTAGCTGTCCTAAGGGAGTGAGATGGTGTATAATTGTGCAGCAGCTCAGAAAGGTAGCAAGGGGCAAGGCCATGAAGAGCTTTAAAAACAACTAGAAGAACTTATAATAATCTTATATTTGCACACTGCACATTTGCACATTGCATACTCGCACATTTGCACATATGCCATCAGACTGTTGAACAGCCACAAAATGGACTCTGTACAACATTCGTATATTTGCACATTCTATCATTGCATCCTTATCTAGCACTACAAATGCTGCCGAACTCTCAGTTACCACTGTCGATTTCTCCTGCACTGTTTACATTGTTTACATCTCAATTGTTTACTAGGAAATCACTGCTGCACCTTATCCTGTAATTAACTGCTATCTACTGTAACTTTTCAAGCTGTATGCGAAACGAAATTTTGTTCTGTACGCACTCTGTGCATACAGAATGACAAATAAAGTTGTCTAAGTCTAAGTTTAAAATGAATCCTAAAATGTGCAGGAAGCCAATGAAGTGAAGCTAAAATGGGGGAGATGTCCTCATATTTGCATTTACTAGATAAAAGACGTGCCGCTGCATTTTGCACTCTCTGTAGCTGGATAATATCTGATTAATATTCTGATTAATAATCTGATTAAGACATGTTCTGTGATAGCAGTCTGTGCTCTGACAGCAGAGGAGGATATTTGCTGAGTTCCTCAATGTTTTCCAGATTATGTCCATGACCACTGGAAGGAGGATTCCTTCTTTGGCTACCAGTTCCTGAATGGAATAAACCCCATGGTGATCCGCCGCTGTCGAGCTCTGCCTCAAAACTTTCCTGTCACTGATGAGATGGTCTTCAACGGCAATAAACAGTGTCTGAAAGATGAGATGAAGGTGATCATCAGACATTATATGGCGATTCCTGAATATTTAAACATCCCAGTAACTTTGGCTTCCTCCTGGTATTTTCAAACAGAAAGGCAACATCTTCCTGTGTGACTACAAGATCCTGGATGGAGTGAAAGCAAACATCATAAATGGGAAGCAGCAGTACCTGGTGGCTCCTCTTGTTCTGCTGCAAAAAACTCCTGATGACAAACTGATGCCGATTGCAATCCAGGTGAGATCTGCAGTTAATGGCAGCGTCCTCCGATAGTCTCTCCTGATACTTTGGACATCCCCCAACAGGGTAGCACCAAGTCTTCTGTAGGTGGGTTAAAACATTCAGAGGGAGAGATTTCAGGCAAGCCTCTATGCCAAACTTCTCTGGATGGTTCCTGGTTCCTTCCATTTGGGTGCTATCTACGGGATTTGTGTCTGGAGACTGCAATGGCCATTGAAGAAGCTTGATTTAGTTTCTCCTCAACCGTTTCTTTCAGCCTCCTGCTGAAAGACATAATGAAACCCAGTGTTATTTTTTGGCAAAGGCCACCTGATTTTGACTTTAAATGTTCTGGTTTCTGAAGGTTTCTGAACCTCTAAACTGGTCCCCAGGAAGAGAAACAGGCCCAAAGCATCTCAGAATCAGAATCAGAATCAGACATACTTTAATAATCCCAGAGGGAAATTACTTTCGTTACATGCTCCAGATATACACACATTTATTTATATAAATATAAATATATTTATATATACATATATATAAGTCTATATATATATATATATATATATATATATATATATATATATATATATGTGGAAATTGCAGTAAATCGCAAGAGACAATTTCTCATGTTGAGCACACAAAATGCGTGTGTCGTTTATTTTGATAGGAAAAACACTGCGCGTCTAAAATGGCGCTGTCCAACCACAACACAGGCATGGGGCTACACGTCATCACCCGTCTTAACATTTAAAGGGACCGCGATCCCTGAACAGTTATACTTACATGAAGTAAATACAGACAGAACAAAGTGCTGTGTTTAGTATGAACGGTGTGTAGAACCACACTTAATAACAAAGGTGAATTATGCCGGTCACATTCACTACATATACATGTATATATATACATATGTATAACTATAGATCCAGATACAGTGATAGTGACTTGTGCAAGAACAGTGCAAAGAATGCATAAATGTCAGTTACAGAGGGGGGTGTTAGAATCACTGAGGGAGGCGTTGTAAAGATTGATGACCACAGGCAGGAATGATTTCCTGTGGCGCTCTGTGGTGCATCTGGGTAAGAGGAGTCTTCTGCTGAAGGAGCTCATCTGCTCGGTCAGTGTGTCATGGAGAGGATGTGAGACATTGTCTAAGATGGACTGGAGCCTGGACAGCATCCTCCTCTCTGCCACGGTCGTCAGAGAGTCTAGCTCCTCCCCCACAACATCACCGGCCCTCCTGATCAGTTTGTTCAGTCTGTTGTTGTCAGCGACCCTCAGCCCACTGCCCCAGCATGTGACAGCAAAGAAGAGCGTACTGGCAACAACAGACTCATAAAACATCCTCAGCATCGTCCCACAGATGTTAAAGGACCTCAGCCTCCTCAGGAAAAAGAGTCGGCTTTGGCCCTTTTTGTAGACCGCCTCGGTGTTTCTGGTCCAGTCCAGCTTATAGTTAAAGTACACTCCCAGGTACTTCTACTCCTCCACAGTGTCTACAGGGACCCCCTGGATGGAAACAGGGGTCACATGTGATTTTGTCCTCCTCAGATCCACTATTAGCTCCTTAGTCTTTGTCACGTTGAGCTGCAGATGGTTCCGCTCACTCCAAGTGACAAAGTTGCCCACCACAGTCCTGTATTCACTCTCATCACCCTTTTCAATGCAGCCAACTATTGCTGAGTCATCAGAAAACTTCTGAAGGTGGCAGGACTCAGCACAATAGTTGAAGTCTGAAGTGAAAAGGGTGAAGAGGAAGCGTAACAGTGGTGTGACGGGTTTTTATACAGCTCTTGATGAAACTTCCATCCGTCTCAGTTATTTCTAGTTAATCTCCCAGCAGAGCTGAGCACTTTGGGGTGTAGGACAGAAAAGGATTTTTCTAGCATCATTGCTAAACAACCAACTGGCCTGTAGATAATTTGACGCTTGAGGGCTGAAGAACCCCAGGATTATGCTCTTTGCTACAGTTCTCCATCAGCAAGGTCTGGTCCAACCTGGTCTGTTTCTGTTTCATTTTTGCGCTGACCAAACAAGATCATCAACATTTTGAGCTGCACTGATTTCATTGTTAGGAGCAGTAAGCTTTGCAACTGTAATGCTTTAAAGACACAATAGTTAGTCGCTGCTGGATCCATGTATTTAAATTAAAGGGCAGATTTTCTAACATTTTCAGTGAGAGATTCTTCTGCTGCGATAAAACAGCTTTTAACTGGGCATTATTACCAGAGGAGGGGGAAAGCCACTGTGGAAACACTGTATTTCTGGTAAATGAGGTCAGATGTGAAGTTTTCTTTGAATGGGGCTCCTGTGTCTAGACCGCAGTTTGATGGATCTCTAGCTAGATCTGTCTGGCTCTTTCCTCTCTTCAACACTAGTTCATCATGCGTTTAACACACATCTTCTGCACCATCACCAATTAGTCTGGGTCATTTCCTGTTCTCCTCCTGCAGCTCAAGCAGACTCCGGCAGAGGACAACCCCATCTTCCTTCCTACTGACTCGGAGTGGGACTGGTTGTTGGCCAAGACGTTTGTGAGGAATTCTGAGTTTAACCTGCATGAACTGAGTTCTCACCTGCTGCGCACCCACCTGCTTGCTGAGGTGTTCACAGTGGCTCTGCTGCGCCACCTGCCCATGATGCACCCTCTCTACAAGGTACCTGAAGCTCAATGGTTACATTTATACCTGTGCTATCCACATCATTTCTAAATCATGTGGTTTTAGTTCTAACTTTGAACTATAAAGACCTCTCTGTCAGGCTTTCTTTACACAGGATTCAAAGATAAATTCAGTAAACATGATGTGTTGCTAAATAGTGAGCTGCTACGTTACTAACAGGACATTGGTTTCAGCTTCTCATGCCTCACACTCGCTACACTCTGATGATCAACTTTTTGGCACAAAAGCTCCTCATATCTGATACAGGCGTTTTCACCAGGGTATGTAAGGAAGAGAAAACACAGAATCAGGAACCATGTCCACATTTTCTCCTAATCAGCTTACACCACTCTCACTGTCTCCTTCCTAGTTTGCATCCTCTGGTGGAGAAGGTATGCTCACCATCCTGAGGAGGGCGCTGTCCTCTGTGACGTACAGATCCCTCTGTTTACCAGACGACATCTCTGACCGTGGGCTGGAAGATGTGCCCAACTTCTACTACAGAGATGATGGACTGGAACTGTGGAACATCATCTACAGGTTCTACAGATTGTTTGGTTTTAACCATGTGATAGAAAACATCCAGGTTAGGCTTATGCTCTATTTTGGGGAGTGATGACCTAGTTGTTAGAGAGCAGGCACTTGTGTCCCAGAGAGGTTCTGGGTTGGAATCCCACAGACTGCCACTCTGGGTCCTTGAGAATACTGAATGCTCCTCAGGTGCCTCCCAACTGCAGCCACAGTCCCCTGAGGTACAGGTTAAATATATAGAGGAAGACCTTCATTGCAATGTGTGTTGCAATGACCATTATTATTATTATTATTATTATTATTATTATTATTAATAATAATAATAAATACATCCCTCAGAAATATTATTTTGTTAAATATGACCTATATGCTCCCCTTAAACCTCTGGGACAGCTTTCTGGGCTATACCAAACATGCTCATTACATTTTCTGCACAAAATCATTCTCACCTCCCCAGTTTAGCCTATTTTGAGCTCAATTTAGAATGTGCTGTTTTTAATGTACGCAAATAACCTGTAGCTGGCCAAGCCCCCAACTCAATGTTTATACACGAGAAAATGGCCTCCAGTAGATGCACAACAGTACAGCAATTTATCTGAGTCAGACCCAGAAGCAGAGCCTTCAAAATGTATTATTTCAAATGTATTAATTCAGACAGACCACAATATCAAAGGACAGTTCCCGTCGGTGATAACAAGCTCACGCTCTGCTCTTTTTTTTATCATTTAAAGGCGGCCGGCACTCTGCCCTCTTTCAAAAGCCCCACAGCTACCATAAAGGCTGTTGTTGTGCACAACATGCTAACTTAGCCTGTCTACTCACCTACCGTAATACCACTCTACACAGGACATTTTTTAATCATTCTTCAAACACTAAAATGGGGAACATGTCCAAGGACAGCTTTATCTGTGGACAAGTTGTCTAAAACAGAGACTTTCCCTGGAAATCAGGGACGTCTGCCAGGGTATCCCTAGGCTATCAGTAGGCTAATGTTAGCGTTAGCTTGTGCTAAATGGCAAATCGTGTTCTTGCGTTGGGTTGCTAGTTGAGGGATAGCATCTGCTGCAATTGTGACGTAAGAATTGTGAGGTTTTTGAAACAGCGCGTTTTATAGAAACGAACTAAATATTGACAGAGACCCAATTGGAATAACAGAAATATGCAAACATTTATTTTCATAATAGGCCACCTGTAAGCAATAGCAGATGCATCCATGGGGTTGAGCCATGCTCAGGGGTTGTGGACTCAGGTTCCATCTGTCAGGCTGCTCTTTGGACAGATCACCAGAAAACTGGCACACAGAACCTCAACAGAATTTGAACCCAATACTTATAGAGCACCATCCTCAGGTCCGATCAAGTCCATTAGATTTTCATCAGCTGAATATGTTATAGAAGAAAATGGTTTTGTGCAGGTTAGTAAAGAGTACTGTGGTTGAGGGAGTCCAGTCGACTGCAAACGGTTCTTTCTTCCCTTTCAATATTTTTTCTGATTTATTCCCAGGTAGAGAAGATATTAAAAGTGCTGCTCTTGCTTTTCTGTATAACGTCAGCCGGGCTTTTAACTGCCATGTAGATGGACTGTAAACTGCAACATGACTGAATCCTGAATCTTCCTTAAGGTTTGTGGAGGGAACACTCAGCTGCTACTACAAGAACGATAAGATGGTCCAGGATGACCAGGCTCTGCAGGACTGGATCAACGACATATATTCAAACGGATTCACTTGTGAGGAAAAGACAGGTGGGCAGAATTTTTATTACTAGCTAGAAAGGTCCAAATTCTGTCTAACAGTGAACATTTTTACCTGAAGGACTTTAAATACTTTCTCTAATTTTCAGATATTCCAAAGAGATTGAACACTGTGAAAGAGCTGCTGAAGTTTGTCACCATGGTGATCTTCACCTGCTCAGCACAGCACTCTGCTGTGAACGCTGGACAGGTAAGCTGCTCTAACGTAGATGTATGAAGAGGGATGTGTGGGTATCCCTCTGGGAAACCTGATGGGGTATCAGAATCAGAATGAAGTTTAATCGGCAAGTAGGTTTGCACTTACAAGGAATTTGACATGGTGTTGATGGTGCAGAAAAAAAATAAAACTACAGTAAAATAAAATGGATATATATACAGAGGCTGTATACACTCCGTAAACTGTGCGTTAATGTAACGCAGAAGCTTGTGAGTCCTGAACGGGGGGGGGGGGGGGGGGGGGGACAGTGTCCAGACAGTGTCCAGATTCACAATACAACCATCCCAGCTCTGCTTCAGGAGAAGCAGAGCTGGGATGGTTGTATTGAAGGCAGAGCTGAAATCCACAAACAGGATCCTGGCGTAGGTTCTTGCAGAGTCCAGGTGCTGGAGGATGTGGTGGAGGGCCAGGTTGACAGCGTCGTCTGCAGACCTGTTGGCTCTGTTGGCAAACTGTAGAGGGTCCAGGAGGGGGTCAGTGATCTCTTTTTGATGTGAAATCACAAGGCGCTCAAAGGACTTTATGACCACAGAGGTCAGTTCTGTCTTCTGAAGAGTTTGTTAACATCTCTCTCGTGTATGGAAAGAGTTGTCACTGAAGTAGAGGTGTACAGTCTTTAATGTCGGAGCACTTTTAATACTATGTGAGGGAAACACAGAGATATTTGCATGACATTAAAACAGGCCAAGGAAACAAATAAGAACTAAAAATGAAAAATTAAATGGGGAAATTGCAGCTCACCTTGGGATTGAGGCCGTTTCTGCAGCCAGCTTTGATCTTTTAATTTCTCCACATCAATGTCAGGAAGGGTTTGGTGCTCAGCACATCGGAGGAGTGATGCCTCCGGCATCCTCACCTGAACTCTTTACTCTTCTGGCATAAACATGTGGACCCAGTTCAGGAGGAGCAGTGTGTTGGGGTACCATGCTGGGTACTCTGGTCCAACTGATGTCCAGTTCTTTGGATGGTCTTGCTGCTATCATCCTAAAACAGGAGATAGTAGCAAGAAGCAACATTTCCAATAAAACCAGTTGTTGAGGTAAAAATAAGACATTTTAGCAGGGTTTCTAGTAGTGGATATTAATTATGTGTGGTCTTTTTGCTATGAATCCAGCATAGAGAAACATCAACTGTGTTCAGTTATTGACTGCAAATCACATCATTATCACAGCATTCAACAGTAATATGGGATGTTTTGCTGAACTCATGCACCCCTAAGCTACATACTTCCTTTGTTTCATTGATGCCCTGGAAAATCCACCGATCAATAGATTGTAAAATTTTAGCTGGGATCATTTTTCCTGCTAACAACTGATTTTCCGCAGTACGACTTCATCGGCTGGATGCCCAACACCCCACCCTCCCTGGAGCGTCCTCCACCATCCAGAAAGGGAGAAGCTACGGAGGCCACGGTGTTGGACACCTTTCCCTCTATTGACGTTACAGTAAATGGGATGGCAACAGCCTGGCTGCTCAGCAAGCCGTCCTCAGACTCAGTAAGTTGTTAACTGCTCACAACTCTGCTCTAAGGTCTCTAAGCATTGAGCCCCCAGCTACACTATCATGTAAAAGCACACATTTTTCTTCTGTGTTTGAAACCAGCATCTATGCTGCTGGGGGGGGGTGGGGGTTGATGTCAGAAACACTGATTCATATAAGAGGCCGTGATGACATTGATACGAATAACAAGGAGAAGATCCTGAGTGCGTAATGCAGCATTAGGCTGAAGAGAAGAGCTTTTACTCTGAGTCTGTTCAGTCTTTAATGTCTTCTGCTCATGTTGGGAGTTCAGGGGAGACAGATGACGAAAACGGCTCCTCTCTTGCTTTCCAGCATATTAATTAAAACACATGAAGTTCAGTTTGTCATCCTTCCTTATTTCCAGATATTCAGTTCACATACTTAACATCAAATACAGTTTATGGCCCATTAATGTTCATTAATTCTAACCTGGCCAGTCAGATTGACAATGTGTAGCACTCTAGTTGTGCACAATCAGTCTGGGACTGCTCTATTTGAATCAATTTGGGGAAAGGAGAGAATTTCAGTAGAACCTTCTACTGACTGTGCCTCTGATGTCAACAGGAGTTTCTTGGTAACTACCCAGAGCAGCGTTTCACCGACGATGTTCCCCTGGAGAAGATAAAGACCTTCAAAGAGCAGCTTAAAAACCTGCATCTGAAAATCCAAGAGAGAAACAAACATCTAGAGCTGCCTTACACATACCTGGACCCAGAGGTGGTGGAGAACAGCGTGAGCGTTTAAGTGTCGCTTCCTTCCAGGTTTCTGCCTGAATGAGAAAGCCTGGTTAAGGCTAGGCTGTGGTTCTTAGGGGGTGGAGGGAAACTATTGCTTCATATCTTAGATCCTGAGCTTATATCTTAGAAAATGTCTATGATTTTTGTTTGAAATAAAATCAAATTGTTTCTGAATCTGTACCTGAGATCTTTGAAGCTTTTGCAATGAAATAAAAACCAAAAAAAAATATTCTTGGTGCTAGAATTATTTAATCTCTGCTGGGGATTTAAATGGTGATTATGATTATGACTTTTTAACAATTGTGGGAGATTTCAACATCCATGTTGATGATCCAAAATACAGAGAAATAAAAAGCCGTGTGATGTATTTGCTAACTTTGATTTGACTCAACATATCAAACAAGCAACGCACAATTGAGGGCAAACTCTGGACTTCATGATCACCAAGGGTGCAAATATTTCCGTCTCTGTAATTGATGTCTGTAAACAGGCCACATAGGGAAGCTTAAAAGTATAATGTTCTCGCCTCAAACGATCTGAAAACGTACTTTTGAAGAACAGCAGCAGAAAAGGGAGTGTTTAACTTACCACTGTGATCTCTGCGCTGTCTCGAATCAAGCTGCGGCCGCGGTGCAGACTGTCAGTCTGAAGAACCCATGCGCGGCTCCTATCTTCGCACTCTGTGCTCCATTAACCAGCCTTGGAAACCGTGATGTCAGATCACTGTTGTGAATTCGTATTCTCAAGCAGCTGCTGCTGTTTGTGTTCATGAAGAATAAAGCACAAATTTAAACTTGAAATTTGTATTTATTAGTTATTGAAGTTGTAACTATTTAAACTGTATGTTGTATCTTTTGAATGCGATTTAAATTATAAGTTTACAAATGTTTTTTATGCACAACTTCTGACTAATATGCACACATCTGCCCTTTTATGTACAAGTCTATTTTGGAAGTGATCTTACCTCATACAAAACCCAGGCAAAAAAGTTGAGCGTGGTCCCGTTCTGAGGCTCCAAAACCCAGGGAAAACGTGCAGGAAAAGTCTGTAGCTCCAACTGGTTAGCGGGAAAAAACAATAGTCCACAACGGCACAGATCCAACCTCGTTCATGAACGGCCGCTGGCCAACTGCCAGTATGGAGTAGAGGTGGGCGGATCGATCCTAGGATCGATACTATCGATACCAACGCGGGTATTGATATTGAACAATATTCTTTTAACAGGATCGATCCTTTTTATTCTCTCCCGCGCGCGCTGACTGCCACAGATTCACCAGTCTCCCCTTCTGTGTCACAGGCCGGCACTCTGCTGGCTGCTGCTCCCCATCCTCTCTCGTACATGGCTCAGCGGCGCCAGCCAATCCGCACGCAGGCTCAGCCTGGCCCGCCCACTCAGCTCTCTCCACTGAACACACACAAACAACCGCCGCACACAGCACGTGGCTCCTGTTCAGACACGGAGAGAGACTGCCAGAGCGGAAAAACATGAAGAGAGAAATAAGCCCCGTTTGGCTCTATTTTAATACTGTAAATTATATCAAGCTGTATGTTTTGTAAAAAGCCGGTTAAATTCAGTGGAAACACAACAAATTTATCTAAGCACGTGAAAAACAATGAGCAAGAAAACGTCGAGTGGCAGAAGGAACTTCTCTCATTGCCCCGACAGACCAGACGCACACACAGACGTCTCTGACTGAGGCGTTTCAGTCCTCCAGAGAACATCCAGGTAGATCAGTGGTCATCTTCAGCAGCAGTTCATGTTAACTTTCAAAGTAGATATTATCTATCATATGTAACTGGAGCCCACAGAGAAAATGTAATTAAGACCTTCAAAGAACCCAGTACATGTATCCTGTAGTGACTACTTGTCTATGGAAAAACTTAAAAGTAAACGAACAAAAATTAAATGTAAATCAAATAGTTACTTGATGAATAGTGGGTTTCCGGGTTTACGCAGTACAAAAAATTCTCAAAATACGTCAAAAAATGCAGTTCTGAGAGTTTATTCCAGGCCTCTTCAGGGAAAAAATAAACATGATACAAACAGAAAAACTACTTGCTGCCTTGGCTGCCCTGGTTTCAGCCTTTGTGCTCGCTTCACCTGCTACTCACTGACTAACCAGGCTGAGTGACTTGCTTCCTGAAAGGACTGGTAGACTGCCCTGGTTGCAGCACTGGAAGACTGGTAAAAAACCATAAGCCCACCCACTTTCCATCCTGAGCTACCTGGAGTCCATGTATTTATACACCAGACACACCCAAAACCCAAACAAAATCAATTAACTAATTAAACAATTTACTAAGAAATAATTGTATTCTAAACAACTGTATTCTAAATGCAACAAATAACCAAATAAATACAAATGAACTAAATAATCTGAGTTCTAAAACAAAAATAGAGAAATGGCTCCTACACTCCGGCCCCTAATTGTGCATTACATCACAATTACTTCTCTAACTAAAGGAGCTATTCTAACAACAATTTCAATACAAATATTTCAATGCAAATCTTCTGGGTTCTTCATTCTTCTTTATGATGAACCTGCAAAGAGATTGGATATAGACAGAGAGAAAGGAAGAGAGAGAAAGAAAGAATAAAATGTCCTTAGTCCGCAGATGCTTCCAAAAGCAAGCAGAGCTTCGTCACTGGTCTCTCCAACACACTGGTTTTGGTCCGAAGTTGCACTGAACGAACCAGTCCTCGTGCATCAGCGTTGACAGCCAGGACTCTCCCCATCTGCCAACATCCTCTGGGTGCCGTCACATCTGCAATCAGGACAATATCGCCAGCAGTGATGTTTCTTCTCGGTCTCATCCATTTTTGTCTTTCCTGCATCAAAGGCAAATACTCAGAGATCCATCTTTTCCAAAACAGTTCAGCCATATACTGTACTTGTTTCCAACGTCGTCTGAGGTATAGATCTTGCTTTTGAAACAGTCCGGGTGGCATAACAGGTTTGTTCTTTAGTGTCAGGATGTGATTTGGTGTGAGGGCTTCTAAATCATTTGAATCGTCAGAGACCAGTGTGATGGGTCTATCATTCAAAATGGCTTCAGCCTCACAGAAAACAGTTTGCAAAGTTTCATCATCCACAACCTGCTGTTTTAGAACTGAGGTGAGTATACTTCTGACAGAACGAATCAAGCGCTCCCAGACACCACCTTGATGTGAAGCTACCGGTGTATTAAAGTGCCAGTTTATGCCATCTTGGACCAGAACTCTTTGTATTTTGCTCTGGTTCAAGGCAGCCAGATTTTCTCTTAGTTCTCTGTTGGCTCCCACAAAATTTGTGCCATTGTCTGACCTGATGGAAGAGACTGGACCACGTCTACAGATGAATCTTCTAATTGCATTGATACAAGAGTCTGCATCAAGGGTATGAGCCACCTCCAAATGAACAGCACGACTTGTTGGGCACGTGAATATTACTCCATACCGTTTGAGCAGACTTCTGCCTCTCTTAACATCAATGGGGCCAAAATAATCAGCTCCCACATCTGTAAATGGAGCTTTGTCTGGTGCAACCCTTTCCTGGGGTAAGTCAGCCATTTTTTGTTCCAAAAGCTTTCCTCTATTTTTTCTACAGGTCACACAGTCAAGATTTTTCTGGCAGCAGAGTTTCCATTGATTATCCAGTATCTCTGACGCAGCCTGGACAGCATGTGGTTTCTTCCTGCGTGACCAAGCAGATGGTGAATGTAGAACAGAATTAATGTTGCCACATGCATGTCTTTGGACAGGATGACAGGATGTTTAGTTTCAGACGGCATAGCAGCTCTTTTGAGGCGTCCACCCACTCTGAGGACTCCATTGTCCAACACTGGATCAAGTCTGTACAGCTGGCTGTCTTTAGAAACAATCCTGTTGGCTTTGATCGAGGTGATCTCTGGACCAAACCTGCGATGTTGTTCAAACTGAATAATGAAATGCTCTGCTTTAGCCAGATCTTCAGATGTCAAACACTGCTTCTTCAGCCTAGCTTTAAATTGCTGCATCTTTTGTGACACCTTTTCCTGCTTGGTGTTTCCATCTTCTGCAGACTGCTGTAACATGGCAGAAAACTCTTGTCATTTTTGAGACAACAAAATAAGGAGTTTTTTGAGCTTTAAAACCCAAGCTACAGATGTCTTTAGCTTGGCCCAAGATGAGAAATAGGAGATGAAAACACTGATAGGGCATTTAATCTTCTCAACAACAGCGTTGATAGTCACATTCCTTTTTATTTCAGAATCATCAGCAGGAAGAGAGTCATACCTTACTTCCAGTTTAGGCCATTTATCTTCAGACTCAAGCAGGAACTTAGGACCATTAATCCATTTACTTTGCTCCATAAAGTCTTCCGCTTTCATCCCTCTTGATGCTTCATCAGCTGGATTATCTTTAGAGCTCACATGTCTCCATTGATCAGTTTGTGTAGCATCTCTGATGATGGACACTCTGTTTGCAACAAAGGTATGAAAACGCTTTGCTTCATTGCAGATGTACTTTAAGACAGTGGTACTGTCAGTCCAGAAAACAGATGTCTCAAGTTCAAGGTGCAACTCTCTGTGTAGTAGTTGGTCTATTCGAACAGCGAGGACAGCTGCAGTGAGCTCCAAACGAGGAATGGTTGTCTGCTTAAGAGGAGCAACTCTGGCCTTTCCCAGGATGAATGCTAGGTGTATGTGATGCTCATTTTTTAATCTTAGATACGACACTGTACCATATCCCACTTGACTGGCATCAGAGAAGTGGTGAAGCTGTGCAGTAACAGGACAAAAGTCTTTAGGCTTAATGCAGTGGTCCACTTCAAACTCTGAGATCCTCTTCAGATCTTTCATCCAGTCGGTCCATTGATTGGAGAAATTATTAGGAACAGCATCGTCCCAGCCCAGGTTTCTCCTGCATAGCTCTTGTAGTATAATTTTGCCAGTGATGATGAAGGGAGCGAGAAAACCCAAAGGATCTTTGTATTGCTTCTTCTTCTGTAGGCAAAGATTTCAGGCAATCATCCACATAGAAATTATGCTGGATTGTACTGACCACTTCGGCTGGAAATTGCTGAGCATTATCTTCTGCTGTTCTTCTTAATGCATAATTTGCACAGCTCGGCGAGGACACTGCTCCAAACAGATGCACTGTCATTCGATATTCTTGTGGAACTTGTGATGTGTTACCATTGGGCCACCAGAGGAAGCGAAGAAAGTCTCTATGTTTCTTTGGAACATAGACCTGGTGAAACATGGCTTGAATATCTGCCATAATGGCAATTGGCTCTTGTCTAAAGCGCACAAGGACTTCCACAACTGAGTTGGTCAGATTTGGTCCTTGTAACAGCTGGCAATTCAGTGAGGTCCCCTTGAATGTTGCAGCACAATCAAAAACAACTTGTAGTTTGCCTTTTCTGGGGTGATAAACACCATGGTGGGGTATATACCACACTTTTCCCTCATTGCCCACTAAGCGATCACTTGGAACAACTTCAGCATATCCATTACATATCATGTCATCCATAAATGCAATGTAGTCTTTCTTGAAGGTGATGCTCTTATCAAACTTCCTTTTAAGGCTTTGAAGACGTTGCTCTGCAATACAGCGGTTCACTGGCAAGGTGGCATTTTCAGCCTTAAAAGGCAAATCAATGCAATAATGTCCATTGATTAAATGTGCTGTATTGTTCATGATATCCATAAACTTGATATCTTCTCTGGACATTTCAATCTGTTCTTGGGATGTTTTTTCATTGAAATCATGATTATATTGTTCAATCAACATTGTTTCCAGATTTTGTACAGAAATCCTGTTTGCGGTGAAAGCATGACAGTCTGTCTTTCTCCTTTCACTCCTAAGTGGTCCATTGATGACCCATCCAACTTGAGTCCAAACTGCATATGGGCCATCATCCTGGCTGTTTATCAGCTCCCACGGCTCCATTACTTTAGGTGCGTCTGTGCCAATGAGTAAATCTACATCAGCATCTAAGTTGTGGAGCTTGATACTTTGCAGGTATGGCCACTGGTTAATGTCCTCCTGTTGTGGAACATTTCGCTTTGAAACAGGCATTCGTTTTTGTGTCATGACATCTGGAAGCTCAATGAAATCATTTTTATCAAACGCTGCTACTTGCAATCCAGAGATGATGTTTGTACTCACAATGTCTTTATGACCCATCGTTTGCAGCTGAATGCTTGTTCTCTTGCCCTTCAGTTGCAGCCTTCTGGCCAGACTTTCTGTGCAGAATGTTGCTGTGCTGCCCGGGTCCAGAAATGCATATGTATGCACAGTTGTGTTGGTTTTTGGACTCCTAACTTGAACTGCAACAATAGAGAGAATTGAATTATCTTCATCACAGACCCTAATATGACTACAGGTTTGAGTCATTGTGGACGTGGTTCTCAGAGAATTCTGTGGACATCTGGAGAAAGCTTTTGTGGTTTCCTTGTCAATGTGCAGGACACTGGGATGTTGTTGGTGACAGACAGTACAGATCAAGCGACCTCTGCATTCTTTGCTTATGTGTCCCACCTTTAAACAGCCAAAACACATGCCTTTTTCCTTAATAAAGTTCACTTTATCCTTGTGTGGCTTGTCTTTGAACTTAAAACATTTGTCAACTGAGTGATTACTTTTGAAACAATACAAACAGTTGTGGTTTTTAGAGGACTTCATCTCATCTTCAGATGATTCATTATTCACTGAAAGGACTTTTGTGAAAAAGCTGCTCCCCTTTTTCTTTAGTTTTGTAAGGCCGCTACTGGGGTTTTTAGAGATGAGCTGTTGAACATCAGTGATATTGCCAAACAACGGATCAGATGCAATTTTAACCTGCTTTTCAACAAAAGCAAAAAGATCAGTAAATAGTGCTCTTTGATTCCTTTTTTTTTGCAGGTCACAGGCTGCATTTCTCCATCTCTCTCTCATTTTGTAGGGAAGCTTAAAGATTATGCTCCTCATATTAGAAGGCAAGTCCAGTTCTTTCATATGAATGAGGTGTTTCGTTAAATTTGAGCATCCCTTAAGAAACAGAGCAAATGCTTGCAGTGATTTAATATCCTCACTTTTAATAGCTGGCCAGTTGTTAATTTTATCCATATAGGCCTGTGCAATCTTGTATTCATTTCCAAAATGTTCAGAAAGAAGATTTTTAGCTTGAAGATAGCCCAATTCCGATGGTAAATGCTGGCAACTATGTACAAGGTCTCTAGGTTGTCCCCTAGTGAATTGTTCTAGAAAGTGCAAACAATCGCTCAAGTTAGATGTTTTGGCCTCCACGCTGTTCTCAAAAGCTCTTATGAATGATTTGTATTCAAGAGGGTTGCCATCAAAAATTGGAATGTTTCTTGGTGGCAAGACCGAACTCTGACTCTGCTGAACCAACATGGCAGTGATGTCATTTTGCCTTTGCATGATGTTAATTATACTGGTTTGATGATCCAATTCTTCCAGTTGTGGCTTTACACTTGTGTCTGGACTTTGAACATTTAGTTGAACATGGACACTTTGTGGCTCAGTGTTTTGAATTGCTGACTTATGTTTCAATCGAACAACTGGATGCTCAGAGATTGCAAAGGACATTTTAACAACGTCCATGTCCTGAGGGACAAATATGTTGGCACTTGGATTAAGTTTTGGCGCCGACTTACAAATACCCCTTTTAATGTAAGAGTTCATGCCATCAGAACATTTCGAGCCACCTTGTGAATTTATTTCTAATACGCGAAGCTTTGCATTAGCAGCTGCTAGTTCCGTCTCAAGTTCAAATTGCTCCTTTTCTTGCTTTAGCTTCTCCTCCATGGCTTCAAGCTGATGCTTCCTTTTGAGAGCTGCAGCACGCTCCAGCAGCGCTGCTCTTTCAGCCTCTGCTCTTATGCGTGCAGATGCAGTGGAAGAGACACGGGACAATTGAGAGCATACATTGGACTTTACAGAGCACACATTGGAAACACTGTCTTCAGGGTTAATTAAATATTCAGCGTTGTCTTTGGCTTGGTCATCAGCATTTGGTATCACAAAGGGCTCACTCAGTTCACATAACCAGCCCTTGACACGTTCAGTAAACGCCAGGTAAGTACTCATTTTACTTTGAAAATGTTCATTTTGTTTCTTAAGTTCATCACAGGGGAGTGGCAAACTTGTGAATTGTTTATGCGACACCTCTGCATCCTCACAACATTGCATAAATGTAGTCAGAAGTGACTTGACTGAGTCAGCATTATCCTTGGAGTCCATCAACACATTTAAATCATCTTTTATCCGTTTTGCTTGTTTCAATTTAGCAGTTCTTTTATCTTGGCATGTTTTCATATATGACATCAAGCCTTTCTCAGTGAATTTAATGCTTCTTTTGGATGAAACCTCTGAGTCACTCTTTGCCATCTGTGGTTTTGTTACATCAGACATTTTTGCACAAACTTTAAACTGCGTGTAACTTTGTTGTTGCCTTTGTTTCGTTTATATTTCAAATCCACTTGCTTTGTTTAGGAGTGCAATGCTTTAATTCAATCTTTAACTCATCTTCATGTTGACAAACTTGTACTTTAACATTGGTTGCTATCATCAAACTCCAATCGTGTGGCCGTTTTTCCTTTACAGCATTAGCAATCTTTGTACATACCGTTGTCATCGAAGAGGGACATGAGTGTTTGTGGCTTATATCTGAGGCACCTCATGGCTTGTGGGCGTGGCACTCCTCCTCCTGACATCGTCCAAGAACAAAGAAGTGGAATCCTCCTGGCTTTACCATCCACTCATCAGCAGATTTGATATTGTTGAAAACAAAGGTCCAAGGCCGGGTTTTTTACTTGTTGTAGTGACTACTTGTCTATGGAAAAACTTAAAAGTAAACGAACAAAAATTAAATGTAAATCAAATAGTTACTTGATGAATAGTGGGTTTCCGGGTTTACGCAGTACAAAAAATTCTCAAAATACGTCAAAAAATGCAGTTCTGAGAGTTTATTCCAGGCCTCTTCAGGGAAAAAATAAACATGATACAAACAGAAAAACTACTTGCTCCCTTGGCTGCCCTGGTTTCAGCCTTTGTGCTCGCTTCACCTGCTACTCACTGAATAACCAGGCTGAGTGACTTGCTTCCTGAAAGGACTGGTAGAATGCCCTGGTTGCAGCACTGGAAGACTGGTAAAAAACCATAAGCCCACCCACTTTCCATCCTGAGCTACCTGGAGTCCATGTATTTATACACCAGACACACCCAAAACCCAAACAAAATCAATTAACTACTTAAACAATTTACCAAGAAATAATTGTATTCTAAACAACTGTATTCTAAATGCAACAAATAACCAAATAAATACAAATGAACTAAATAATCTGAGTTCTAAAACAAAAATAGAGAAATGGCTCCTACATATCCTATTAAAAAGTGTTATTTAAGATAAGATAACATTAGCTAATCCTTTATTTATCCCACGATGGGGAAATTTATAGGATTAAAGCAACAGGCAGGTGCACACAACACAGACAAAATTACATAAGGATTGAAAGATATAAGAGGTGGATTAGGAAAAAAACACCGAACATAACATTATTATTATTTAATTGTAATAATAAAATAAAAATCAAATGTTAAAAGTATTGGTATCGGATCGATATCGGCGATACTGCCCCTGTATTTACTTGGTATCGGATCGATTAAAAATTCCTGGTATCGCACACCACTAGTATGGAGCTGCAGGCAACGCACACTCCCAGTCCCGTTCTCCTCCCAGTCCATCACAACCAATCAAATTGCTTAAACTTGATTTTTTTTTTTTTTTTTTTTGTCTTTATTTTATTTTAAACTTGATTTTGCCCTTGACTGACCAGTAGGGTAGGGACAAGTAAAAGTGATGCATTTACTGGCGGTAGTAAATAACAATTGTTAACGAATCACTACATTTACTGTGCGTTTTTAAGCCAACGGAAAATACCTGTGTGTGCTATATTGTTATGGACTTTTCCAGTGTGTAAACATCCAATATGTAAGTGTAAAACGTTAACCAAACTAAGTAAAAGGTGGTTATTACTATTCAAAGCGAAAAGGTCTACAATGCATTGTATTTAAGAAAATGTTTAAGGGGTGTAGGAGAAAAAAGGTTATATATGTAACCTGAGGGGTTACAATCAGTTAAATAGCTTCCTTACAATGACCAACTGCTTTGATGCTTTTCAGTTTGGTTTCCGTTCTCACCACAGTACTGAGACGGCCCTCATCAAAGTTTTCAATGACATCCACATACAGACTGTGGAAGAACCACAGTGCTGGTTCTGTTGGACCTCAGCACAGCATTTGACACTGTTTACCCATCCATCCATCCATCCATTTTACAAAACACGCTTACCCCTTGTGGGGTCAAGAGGGGTGCCGGTGCCTATCTCCAGCTGTCAATGGGCGACAGGCGGGGTACATCCTGGACAGGTTGCCAGTCCATCGCAGGGCAACACTGTTGACCATGATATATTATTAAAGTGACTGGAGAGCTGGGTCAGACTCTCTGGTACAGAACTCAGTTGGTCCAAATCCTAGTTAAAGAACGGGGAATTCTTTGTTTCAGTATGTAACTTCTCATCAGAGAGGACAAAAGTCACATGTGGGGTTCCCCAAGGTTCAATTCTGGGACCCCCTTCTATTTAATATCTATATGCTCCCACTACCTGAGGTTATGGCAAGAAATAAGATTAGTTACCATAACTATGCAGATGATACTCAGCTCTACATTACAATGTCACCAGGTGACTCTGAAAACATCCATGACCTGAACCGATGCTTAGAACAAATCACATGAAGACAGTCACAAAGTCAGCCTTCCGCCACCTGAAGAACATTTCCAGGATTAAAGGACTGATGTTTCAGCAGGATCTGGAAAAACGAATCCATCCGTTTATCTGTAGTCGCATTGATCACTGCAACGGTGTTTTCACAGGTCTGCCCAAAAATCAATCAGACAACTGCAGCTGATCCAGAACGCTGCTTCTCACATTCTCACTAAAACCAGGGAGATAGAGAACATGGACCCGGTTCTAAAGCCCTTACATTGGCTCCCTGTAGCTCAGAGAATAGACTTTAAAATACTTCTGTTAGTTTATAAATCACTGAACGGCTTAACACCTATATACATTGAAGACCTGCTGTTGCTGTATAAACCCTCCAGACCACTCAGATCTTCTGTTTCTGGTCTACTCTGCAAACCCAGAACCAGAACCAAACAAGGAGGAGCAGCATTTAGTTCATATGCTCCAAAAACCTGGAACAAACTTCCAGAAAAGTGCAAATCAGCTGAAACACCGACTTCCTTTACAGCAAGACTGAAAACCCACCTGTTTAGAGCTGCTTATAGCCATAATAACAGGAACATACACCAACATATTTGATGTGTATTGATGTTTTCACCTGATACAATTTAATGTTTGTTACTGCTCTCACAACTGGCGACTGTTTCTATATGTTTAAGATGTTTTAATGTTTACATGATGTAAAGCATTTTGAACTGCCTTGCTGCTGAAATGTGCTACAAATAAACTTGACTTCCTGATTCCCTACTTCCTGATTCGGATGCCGTGCCTTGAGAGATAGAGCCACAAAGTGCTTCAAAATGGACCGTGCTAAAGAGAAAAGTAATGGACTGTACCGAGACAAGCTAGACCCTGTTCTGAAGGTTCAATATCTCAAAAAAATCTCAAGGGTCCGTGGGATTGCTCCATATAAGCATGATAACTGGAGAAAGGATTTACATGAACTGCCGCCGCTGCCATTCTCAGAAATTAAGCTTACTTTCTATCTCATCAATGGAATAAATTTTTATATCAGCGAATGATTCAAGGATAAAACAATTTTGGGTTGGTCAGCATATGCCGTTGAAAGTGAGGTTTGCTCATCTCACGGCTGCTATCCAGAGTCCATTCAGCATCTCTTTGTTACTTCAGAGATCCATGCCCTTGGCTTTGATTCTTAGTTGGAAAATTGAAAAATTTTAACTCATAGTTCATTTTCCCAAAGCGATTGCGTGAAATGGTGTGATAGTTAATGACACAGCATGTTTGCACCATATTTTTTAAACCAAAAGAAAAGAAAGACAGCGTTGTGGATGAAGGCTGAGTAAAGAAACAGAAACCAGTTTCCTGGGGTCCGTTCTTCGTACGTTGCTTAAAACATCCGAGATTAAATGAGACATCCAAGATGATTTCATCCGGCTAATCATGATCCGGCTAATTGGGTTCTTCAAACACACCTGTTGTTTATGATTAGTATGGCTGGATTGAGTTATCTGAGATAACTGCGTGTTCATGGGGAAATGTATCGATAGTAGAAACATTGATCAGCAGCGCTGCTATTGGCTGTTCAGCATGGCCAAAGAACGCCCACAGTTTTTTCTCTTAAGCAGAACACAAGTTTTTAATGGAAGGTTATGCTGAATTTGAGTCATTAATTAAATCAAAGTCTGCTAAAGCCAGGAGAGAGGGTTGGCAAAAAGTAGCAGACAAATTAATGCGTAAATACTGTCCATGGTAGATGTTTCTATCACTTTCTACAGTATGAATTTTTGCATTTTAATAATTTCATATTTACTTTCTTTTATATTAGAGTCTCCACAGGACCCAATAGAACAGGGGGAAAAAGTGAAATACAATAATATTCTACAAAATGGTAGCCTTTAATTATACTTTATTTTAAAAAGCCACTTATGTCAAGAGATCCAAATTTCGGTGTCATTCCTTAGACACTGGAAGTAAAGGACATGTGCAAACTGGGATTTTTAACAAAAAATTCTTTATCTATAAAAAAAAAAAAAAAAAAAGAAGTTCTTCCTTTTCCAAGTCATACACGGTAAAACTGTATTGCTCCGTGTCTAGATAATCCATTCTAGTTTTTTTCTAATACAATATACGGCTCGACAGGAAGAAAGCCTTTCAAAGTAAACTAAACTTCACAACAAAATGGCCCGAACAAATCTTACTGAATATGATAAAAATAAAAAGCAAATCACACAAATAACTTAAAGATTTTCTATTTATGGCTCCAACACAACTTTTTCCTCTTTAAAAGCCACTGTTACATGGTTTGTTTATAACAGCCACCAAGAGAAATCTCTGTCGCGCTGCACTAAAGGATCCTGTCTATTGCGCAATACGCGAATAATTCGAAAAGCTCTAAAATTATTCTTGCACCTTCTGCAACAGGTTGCTGTCGTAAAAATGGACATGGCTACGACAGACTTCCCTATCTCCTCCGCTTATACAGCTGCGATCTAATCTTGTTTACATGAAATAAGCCTGTTAGCGAGCAGGCTTAAGCTGGCGCACATGTTGCTATGACAGCAAGTCCAGGATGAGTTTCGAAGAACCAAACGATCCAAGATCACAAATCGTCAACAATCAAATCCAGCTAACTGAGTTAGCGACGTACGAAGAACGGACCCCTGTACACTGATCGCACATTGTTTACATTTCAATTGTTTACTGTTAAATCACTGCTGCACTTTATCCCGTAATTTACTGTAATTCTCAAGCTGTATGCAAACGTATTTGTGTTCTGTACGCACTCTGTGCATACAAAATGACAAATAAAGTTGTCTAAGTCTAATTGTCACGATTTGTCTATGGATGAACCCAGAACCACACACACGGGACTTAAAATGACAGTCTTTATTGAAGGTTTGATGGGATGGAGGGTGATGTAACCAGCGAGGTAGAACTGCACGGGAACAGGGTGAGCTGATGGTCTGGAGAGAGACTTCTTGGAACCAGGAACAGGCAGCACGGTCCACAGCTCGGCAGAGAATTGACAGTTCAGGGGAGAACTGTCAGGTTCAAACACCTAAAACATTCATTAACAACACCAGAAGGAGACAACAATGAAGTTGGTTTTCAAATAATCTTGCAAGGAGATCGAACGGAGATGCTTAATACAGATGTCCAAATCCGATCTGAAGCAAATCTGTCGCCCCCTCTCTATTTATTAGGAAAAGGAATCCCTGGTTCCATTGTCAAGCTAAGGGGTAGGGATAAGCAAAATAACTGTGACCTTCGAGATAAAACCAAGCAGTTCACACAGCGCAGCACTCCAGATGGCTGAATAGTAGTGATGGTGAGATGAAGCCTCATGAGGCATTGAACCACTTGAGCCAACTGGTTCGAGAAAGGGTTAATTTCTTGATGCTTCATGTGCACACGACACCACCTACTGGCCAGGTGTATAATCACAGCCAGCTGGATCTTAACACGTGTGATGCATTGAATTTTTGTCTATTATGACTCTTGGGAATGACTTCACAAAAGGTGTAGGACGAAATAATTTGTCTAGATAAATTTTGTATACACATGTATAATAAAACATTGTTTGAATGTATTCTCTGTGTGTAATTATTCCCGAAATAGTAGTGTCATGTGATATGGCATGGTGTGAAAAGTTGTTGCTAGATAAGCTAGGGGTGATATAACTTCTGTTTTTAATACCAGCACCTTACCAATAAGTGTTAGTTCTCTATCTTTCCATTGTATTAATTTGCCGTGAAGTTTTACCAGTTTAATTTTCCAATTCTCAATCTCCATATTCTTCCCTATTTGGACTCCTAAAACTTTTATCATGTCATTTTTCTCTAGTAAACCCCATTTTTCTTTAATTTCCCTCCAATTGCAGTATAAGACCTCACTTTTTTGTTTGTTAACCTTCATACCTGAGGCAAGCGTAAATTTCTCACATGTTTTTAAACATTCGGATATAGAAACATTATCAGATAACAAAAGGGTTAGATCCGCGGTTCTCAAAGTGTGTGGCGCGACCCACTGGTGGGGAATTGAGACGTGACAGGTGGGGGGGAGACGACGACACGTTGTCCGCGGAGCGGGGGGTATCCATGTGTTTTTTCCCTGCCATTCACGCACGCGCGAAAGCAACAACAACAAACCGCGTGTTAACGTCACTTTTTTTTTTTTTTTTTTTGGGAATGTTGGCGAGGCGGTAGCGTGAGTTTGGCGAGGCGGCCGCCTCGCCAAGATAGCGCTGCGGGAAACCCTGAACTGAAGTGCCAAAATAATGATTGACATGACGTCGGCATATTATTTGTAACGGGATAATCTTTCGCGCCCCAGTGTTGCCAACTCAGCGACTTTGTCGCTATATTTCAGACCCCTCCAGCGACTCTTTTTCAAAAAAGCGACTAGCGACAAATCTCGCGAATTTTGGAGACTCTTACGTGAAAGCACGTATCATTCCTACTCTTGTCCTCCAGCGGCAGCTGCTGCCGTGAGGCACCTCCCCCGTCCCAACCCCGTTCTCCCGCTACCGCAGGAGTCCCTCTCAGCGCTGCAGTCACAGCATGTTTACCCTCAGCGTCCAGACTGCAAATAAAGCGCATGCGCCGGGATTGACGGCGCAGGTTGATCATAAATAACAGAATTTGAAATATTTTATCTTAAATAAATAACGGCGTTTGATTCACACAGCCACATGTTCATGTTTTACCGTGATTTGTAGGCTCCTTGGTGGACCACAAGGGAAATAAGAAAATGTTAAAAAAAAATTTAAAAAAATTGTAACTCCGCCATAGTGTCTCTTTATGGTTTATTTTGCCGGTCTCAAACCCGGGTAAAGGAGGAGGGTTAGTATTGAAATAAATTAAACATTAATTAAAAAAATAAAATAAAAATAATAATTATAATAATAATAATAATAATAATAATAATAAATAAACATTAATGGACAGAAAAAAGTAGCTCTATATATTCTGAGTGTTTTTACTCACTTTTTGTCTCTCTCTAACAACGTTATTTCTCTCACAGCGCCAATAATTTACACATCACATCGTGTGGCAGATTATGCAAATTAGGCGATGATGTCATTCAGCGACTTCTAGAGACTTTTAGCACAGCCAATAGCTACTTTCCTTACTGAGGAGTTGGCAACACTGTCGCGCTCATATATCTGTATCTATATGCATCTGTTTCGCGCCAATGGGCAGGCTGTTGCTTCACTGAAAACAAAATACAGATCTCAGCTGAACATTGAGCATGACTTGAGAGTGGCAGTATCAAGCCTGCAACCCCGTTTTGAGAAACTGTGCAATGCAAAACAGGCTCATTGCAGCCACTAATGCAGGGATAAATAGACCTGTCTTGCCAGATGGATTTTACTTGTTTTCTTTTATTAACATATTGCAGAGTGGCACTTTAATTTTTTCTATCTTTGAGCTTGATACAAATTTTGACACAGCCGCATTTTTATTTTCTTTATTTGTGAGCTTGCTGTTATTTGATGTAGATAGTTTGTATTTAGATACTACTTGTTACTTCAATAAAATTGGAACATTTTAAGATTGTTGCATATTTCATTAGCATTGTGTTGGGGCGATGGGGACAGGTGGGGCTTGAAAATTCTCCCTTGTCCAAAGTGGGGAATGACAGAAAAAGTTTGAGAACCACTGGGTTAGATCATCCATGTACATAGTTAGTTTTAAGTCTTTACCGTAATTACCAGGAGGGATTATTCCATTAATTGCTTTGCTTTGCCTCAAAGCGCATGCTAATGGTTCCATGGCCATAATGAACAATAAAGGAGACAGCGGGCAACCCTGTCGGACTCCTGCTTTTATTGTGAAGGGGAGGGTTAATTTCCCGTTCACCATCACCACACTGCTACATTGATTATACAAAAGTTTAATCCACTTTTTAAACGTGTCTCCGAAGTGATATTGACATAATATTGCTTCTAAAAACTTGTGGTTAACGCTATCAAAGGCTTTTTCTAGATCTATCCCCACAATAGACAGAGGGAGTTTCCTCTCCTGACAGTAAAGGTAAGTATCTCTGATCAGAGCTAAACTGTCTGTCATTCTACGTTCTGAGATCCCACAGGTTTGTTCTATATCTATCAAGTTAGGAATAATTGTCTGTAACCGAAAGAAAAGAGCTTTGGCTAATATTTTAACATCAACTCCTAACAGAGTTAGGGGTCTCCAATTTTTCAAATCATTTTGAGGGCCTTTCTTGTATACTAAGGAAATCATGCCTTGGTTCATGGTGCCAGGCAACTTGTTCATCTCCAAGGCTTCTTTGTAAACCTGCAACAGGGTGGCTTTTAAGAGGTCCCAAAAGGTGGAATAGTACTCCTTTGGTAAACCATCTAGTCCTGGTGATTTATTATTGTGCATGCTCAACATAGCTTTTGTTATTTCATTAATTGTCATTTCTTGGTCTAAGTTCTCCCTCTCAGTTTCCGTTAGTTCATTATTCATTTTAGATATGAAATAAAGCATCTCTTCTTCTTGTATCTGCTGGCCTTCGTATAGTTTCTTATAAAATTCATAAATTTCAGAAGTAATCTGCTGATTGTCGTTTAATTCTTCCCCTTTAGTATTGGCTAATGTATTAATAGATGTTTGGGTCCGGAATAATTTTCTAAAGAAATATCTTGTGCATTTTTCATTCTCCTCCAGATGTTGTACTCTACTCCGTATCAGCACACCTTTACTTTTTTCGTTCAAAACAATCATCAATTCTTTTTTAAGTTGAACTATTTCATCATTCACTTGAAACCCAGCGTGAAGAAGGTTGTAGAATCTCTGGAGTTTTGCTTGCTTCCTCTTTTGCCACTTTCTTTTCTCTTCCGCTATTCTTCTTCCTTCTCTACTAAAGAATTTCTTGGTTCTCTCTTTTATGTCTTCCCACCATTCGCCTACAGTGTCGAATAGAGGGCATAAAGAAATCCATTGGCTAAGCTTAAATTTATATTTTGTCACTACTTTAAAGTTAGTCAATAAGCTTGTATTTAGTTTCCAAACTCCCCCAACCTGGGAGACCAACTTCTACAACAATCAATGGACTTAACGACGAGACCTGCAGAAGACCAGCAGCAAGAGGACACGGAGGAGCGAGAGGGAGCTACATTGGACCCAACAACCGGAGGCTCCTGCAGAGACAACAGTCCTCCCAGAAGGCACGATAAGAAGCTTCCCCCAAGTTGTGACGACAGGGCAATGCGGGGAAATTTTGGACCTAATGATGAGAAACTTAATACCGCCCCAATCAGAATTAACCCAAGACTTTTTCCTGAAGAGGACGGAACTCTTGAGGGACTTCAACAGCTGTTTGAGCCAAGAGATGACGAACAATCAAACCCTCGGAAGCGGCCCCAAAACCCTTCGACTGACTCCTCAGGAGGACCAGAAATAGAAAGCTGGCCATCTTCTTCACAGAACCCGACACCCTTTCTAGAAGATCAAGGATTGGCAACCTTTTCCAGCATTACCCAGATAACTACGGGGGAACAAGAAGACCAGCCGGAAATCGAGAAAATACAGAGAAAGAAAAAGGTAAACAGGGTTTCCCGCAGCGCTATCTTGGCGAGGCGGCCGCCTCGCCAAACTCACGCTACCGCCTCGCCAACATTCCAAAAAAAAAAAAAAAAAAGTGACGTTAACACGCGGTTTGTTGTTGTTGCTTTCGCGCGTGCGTGAATGGCAGGGAAAAAACACATGGATACCCCCCGGCGATTCGGTCCGCGGGCAACGTGTCGTCCAACAACCCCCCCCCCCCCCCCCCCCCCCCCGCTCCGCGAGTCGGTCCGCGGACAACGTGTCGTCCCCCCCCCCCCCGCTCCGCGAGTCGGTCCGCGGACAACGTGTCGTCGTCCCCCCCCTCCCCCCCGCTCCGCGAGTCGGTCCGCGGGCAACGTGTCGTCCAACAACCCCCCCCCCCCCCCTAAACAACGTGTCGTCGTCTCTCCCCCCCCCCCCCCCCCCGCTCCGCGAGTCGGTCCGCGGGCAACGTGTCGTCCAACAACCCCCCGCCTCGCATAACCAAATTCATGCGGGAAACACTGGTAAAGACTAATGGCAAACAATAGACTCGTTATGACCTCCCCTGAATCCCCCTCCCTTTTTTCTCTTTAAGTGAACATGTTCTCATTACAAGTATCCTCAATAAATACAAGAGGATTAAATGATCCAGTGAAATTTCAGACGGTACTTAATTACTTGTATAATAGTGGAGGTGATGTTTTTCTACTACAAGAGTGTGCCTTATCCTTCAAAGATAACTATATCAAATTTCAAAATAGATGGAAACATGGCCAACCCTTTTGGTCAGGGGATAACTTAAATAGATCAACAGGAGTGGTGGTGTTGTTGAATAACAGATCACTTTATATAGAACTGACTGGACAAGAGTTAATTTCAAAACGACCCAAGGTAAACAAACAAACAAACAAACTTGGAGTATAATACTTTATTTGCTACTAACTGATTATAAAAGTATCTAAATCAGCTTCCTATAATCAAAACATATTTTCTTTAACAATAAATCAGGGGAGAGCGCGAACGCAGTCCCCCACTACCAGAAATTATGCAGTCGAGATATTGCTAAAAATATTGTTTTAGCAAACTCACACACCGAAGCAACACCAACTTTGGTGACCTCTGATCGGCGTGACCGGGTGTCATTACCGCCAGCGTGAATAACAATTTTGCGGTATTTACGCTTATCCTTAGCCAGCAGTTTTATGTAGGATTCTATGTCGCCTGTTCTGGCCCCTGGTAGGCATTTAACTATGGTTCCTGGTTTCTTTAGTGCCACGTTTCTTATTACAGAGCTGCCAATAATTAAGGTCGGCTCCTCGGCGAGACTGTCGCTCAGAGGGGAAAATTTATTAGAAACGCAGATGGGTTGGTGGTGATCTGGGGGCTGAAATCTAGAGCTATGCTTACTACGAACCGTCACCCAGCCGGCCTGCTTAACCGGCTGTTCGAGTGCGGCTGTTTGTTCGCTACGTGAAGTTACTCTTTGTGAAGTTACTCTTTGTGGCTCCTCGCTAGCAAAGGAGCGGCTATCAGCTGGTTTTTCAACAGCACGGAGCCGGGTCTCCAGTTCTGACACCCTCGCCTCCAAAGCTACAAAAATACTACATTTATTACATGTACCATTATCACTAAAGGAGGCAGAGGAATAACTGAACATCTGACACAGAGAGCAGCAGATAGGAGACTTAGTCAGAGACGGAGAAGCCATTATGAGGCTAAGGCTTGGCTAACGCTAGGCTAACGCTAGGCTAAAGCTAGGCTAGCGCCCCGTTATCACGCCAAAGAACAAACCGTGTGAAACACGAGGAGTTCCCAAACGTGATGAGCAGCGACAGAAAATGTTTTAAAAGTGCTTATGTTTGGAAACAGGTGTTACAACAAAGAGGTTTAAAGATAAAAAGCGAGAGAGCCTGGAGCAAAAATCCGTTGTTCACACAGCAACAACAGGAAGTGACACAATACGCCTTACCGCAAACAGGAAGTCAGGAAGTCAAAAAGATAATCCTTTATTTATCCCACAACGGGAAAATTTGTAGAATTAAAGCAACAGGCAAATGCACACAAAACAAACAAAATTACATAAGGATTGAAAGATATATCATAAGAGGTGGATTGGAAAAAAAGCACCCACTCTGAACAGAATAATTTAACTCCAAGCAATATTTACAAAGCCATACAAATATGAAATGTGACCGCTTTCCCAGAATGCACTGCGGCGTAACTTTTTTAGATTTTTTTTTAGGCTTTTTTTACATATTAAAAATATTGTTTTAAAAATGTTTTCAATAAAAAATGGTGTAGTCTATAAATAGATTTGTATGTTGGAAAAAGCTAAAGAACTTAAATTATAATTTATTTAACACAAAATATTACCTCTCACTTTAAACTATGAATACATTATTCATACAATTATTTAATTCCATGATCAATATAAGTAATAATTTATTATCATCTAGACCAGAGGTCACGGATTAGCGGACCACGGTCCGGCTCCAGACCCACCTGCTGGCTAATCCGGACCCAACCTGATTTAAAACATTTATATATTACTGCATGTTGTCCAACGACAGTGTCTAACTCAGGGGATAAAGTTCTCCGTTGCTGCGACGGATTTCTGTCATTTGGAAATTGAGCGCAAAAAGTCCCGTCTAGACTTTTTATTCAAGGTTTTGCACTGAAGCTGCTCCCAACCAATTAAACCTGGCAGAGCCGGGACATTAGCCAATCAGAAAGAGAGTAGGGCGACATTGCAAAGCGGACATTGCCAGTCTGAGGTTTATCGTGTTCAATCATTTTAACTTTTGGAAGAACATCTCAAGCTGACCACAGATGGTATGAATGAAAGTAGCGGTGGTCAAAGGCTTACTTTGGATTAATGCAAACCAGCAGGTCAGAAAGTTCACCGGATAAAACAGCTGACAACAACTTCCCTCGGTAAGCGTTTCTGTCGCTGCTCCTGCAGTTAATCGATGAGTTATTTCCACCTGTGGCCATGTCATCTGTCAGCGTTTATTCCCTTGCTGATAAACGCGGCGACCAATCAGGGATCTCCTCGTGATTCGCTATTATGTTTTATTTAAACACAAAGAAGAGTAACGCGCTAGCTCAGGCTAATTTAGCGTGACCCTTGAAGAAGAAGAGTCGGACTGTGAAACAATGTGCCGCACTTGACTGAGTTCGATTGGGAAAAAGTAAAAAAAAAAAGCTGCGCTGTTCTGAAACAAAGAAGGCAGAGCTATATCTGCTGTCGGTATGCAGCAGTGATCACCTGATGAGCAGCTGCGCTCCAGGACACTAAATAAAATGACAAGGATTTTGATGCTTACAGATTGTTAAGAAAACTACATCAAAAAGATAAAATAAATAAACTGCAGCTACAACATGGACTGGAGAACGGGTTCTAACTGGGTGAGGCCAGAGAAAGGAAATTCTCAGAGAGTTTTTTTATGAAGTTAAAGTGGAGCGCAGACACAGGGTTCATCCTGGACAGGTCTCCAGTGACTGGGCTAAAATATAACAATTTTATTAAACTTCAAAAAAGGTAAATCATGCCTTTTTTTATAAACTGTAATGATTAATTGGTGAACAATAACGGGCAAAGGAGAGACTGATTACTGTCGTGCAATCTGTGTCAAATTAAAATGTATTATGTCATGATAGTATTGGTGATGTGTCCTGCATTTCCAAGGCTGTGTTTGGCCTTGTATGATCATAAAATTGGTTTATATTGAATGTGACCGGGAGCACCTTGATATGTGCTTGAGGTTGGCTTTGTTGCCAATCGAACTCAGGTTTAAAATCCTTGCAGGGTAGCCTAAAGCTCACTTCTCTCATTAAGCCATAAAAAAGAAATTAAAAAACGTTCAGGTGTTTTATAAAAGATGTGAAAGTCAGGAAATTGTCTATATACCAAATTGTGAAAGACTGTGGTTCTCTATTTCAAAAAGCACTTTGGATTTTAAAATAGAAAAACGTTCTATTTTTATGTTATTTTTTTGTGGATGTATAAACATTTTATTTCAGTGTTAAATACTGTTTGAAGTAACGGATTGTAATTACAAATGTCTCCGGACATTTACTAGTTGTTGATTTTCTTTATTCGGACCCCGCTGATTTTTAATTCGTGACCCCTGATCTAGACTACTACTGACAGGAGGTGGAATCCAGACGAGCTGTGCGTGTGGTGACGTCACGAGTACATACGTTGTGCGCGCTCCCGTTTTCCCAAAGTCAGTGGCCGTTTCTCAATTCACGAGAACGCGAGTCCGTACTCGCGTTCTCGTCAAGTCTGTTCTCGGTAAGAACACAGGAAGATCGGACTTGACGAGAACGCGAGCACGCAGCACGTATTGTGCATTGGAACAGAAGTATACTCGTGACGTCATCACACCCACAGCGCTTGAGCATTCCTTTAACGTTCAAAACTATTTATACACTACACCATCATATCTTATTGAAAACGTTTTTTATTTAAATTAATTTCTATAATAAAACCAGCAATAGTGTGAATTTCTTTGTGGGGAGTTGTAATTGTTCTAGTTATAGAGGCGATTGAATCTTCTTTAAAAATCAGCACTTTGTAGAAGCAAAATGAGCGATACGAGCAATATAGCTGTTGCTTCGGTCGTTGGTCAGCTTTACCAGCAGGCTGAAGAGGAGGTGATACAGTTGAGGAGGAGAATCCGAGCAAGGAGAAGATAGATGCAGCAGAGGAGGCTCAGAAGGCAGGCTTTGCTCACCCATCTATTGCCAACTGGTAGGCATTTTAAGATTGACAGCCTATTTCCTACTTTTATCTTTAAAAAAAACCCATTGATGATGATATTAAAAACGTGATCAGGTTGAAATTGTGACTATTTTTCCTATATTAATAAAAATGAAGACCCAGTTTTAACATTAATAACAGTAGGGTTAAGCTACTTTATTGCACCTCCTGACCTTCACAGCATTGATCATTAAGAAAGGAAAAAAAAAACATTTTTATGTCTGTCCACCTTTACAGTGATCTATAAATTATGTGCAGTTAGTTCAGCCCATTTTTTCAGTGAAATGGTAATAATACCAGAGAAGGGAAGCCATTTGTTACATTTACTATACTTGACTAGTTTTACAACACTATACATTTTATCTTTTCTTTCTTGAGAACTATAATAATCTGCATGTTAAACAGGTATAGTTTTATGCATAGAAAACGTGACAAAAAACAATTAACATTTGGCATTTTATATTTACAGGAAGAAACAGAAACAGAATATGTGAGGATAAACACCTCGGTGCCGATCCTCCAAATATTTTTTAATGAAGGGGACCTGAAACCAGCCTTCAGGCTAAACAGGGCCACCATCGTCCTCCTCCTTCAGCTGCTGTCCATCCAGAAGGTCCATGGATGGCCACAGGAGATAGAGGTGACCCTCTGCTGGCTGGTCTGTGGTGCATCCTATAGGGAAACAGCTTGCCAGTAAGATCTCTTACCTTCTTGTTCTTAAATAGAGCCAACAATGACACACAATTGATAGATGATATTAATTGGATAGAAGATTAAGACAGATCAGCATATTATCTAAATTACAAGTTAATTTTATATTTGGTACAGGTCAAGTGGAGGCCCGCTACAACAGGCACCACGCCAAGGCTGATAAACATCATTGAGCTTGTCTTTGGTGGTCTGAAGACACGGTGGTGTTCCATCTTCTTCAGGGTGCTGGAGGTCTGCCTGACGTTTGTCCCAAAAGTAATCGCCGCCTGCTGCATCCTCCACAATATTTGTATAGAGGCAGGGGACCAGCTGGACGTGGAGGATGAGGAGGTTGATCCAGAGGAGGATGACCATCCAGCGGCTGAAGACAGGGAGCTGCTCCAGCTGGCTGCATGTTTAAGTGAACATGACTACACCTGACCTAATGTAGATCAGTTGGAGTCATGTTCACATGCTGCTTCATTTCTTTTGTTTTCACCACCTGGAAAAATACATAAAATAATGCGTAAATTAATTTCCATTCCAACTATTTTTAATTGTAAGTTTATAGGCATTGTCTGTTTGTATAAGATCTTAATGAGTAATTTCGTTGTTTTAAACCATGTTAGTAACTGTTAATAATTTGTTGAATATATTACACCTTCATTCTGTTCCAAAGATAAAACATTCGTATAAAATAAATGTCTGTTTTTTCATATACTATTATTACTATTATTTTCTTTCCCTCTTTCTCCTCTCAATTATTCGTGTCCTGACTCAGAAGAAACTCACTTAGATAGGAAAAACATTTATAGAATGTATTTATTTATTTATTTTATATGCTGCTGCCGTCCTAGGGAGACATTTATAATTTATTCCAGCAAGTATTGAGTTAATAAAGCAACACACGTCAGTCAGATAAACACAAAACAAATAAATCATAACCAGCGGTATTATGCACACTACTTTTTTTAAATTACGCACTAACTCTGTAAACAGGCCACATAGGGAAGCTTAAAAGTATAATGTTCTCACCTCAAACGATCTGAAAACGTACTTTTGAAGAACAACAGCAGCAGAAAAGAGAATTTTTTAACTTACCGCTGAGCTCTTTTTGCGCTGTCTCGAATCAAGCTGCGGCCGCGGTGCATTCTGGGCAAGCGGTCAGTCTGAAGAACGCACAAGTCTGCTCTGATGCATGCTCGATAAAGAGGGCGGGGCGAGAACAACATCCGGGGAATTCGGCGCGTTCTCGATTTGGCGTTCTCAGCCACAGACATGAATACGAATATGATGTCTATGTTCTCAGCATTGGAACAGTGCTCGGGCTGAGGCTGATGACGTGTCACGAGCACACGAGAACGCTCAAGAACGCATATTGAGAAACGGCCAGTATTTCCTGTGTTCTTGCCAAGAACTGACTAGACGAGAGTTAATTTCAAAACGACCCAAGGTAAACAAACAAACAAACTTACAGTATAATACTTTATTTGCTACTAACTGATTATAAAAGCATCTAAATCAGCTTCCTATAATCAAAACATATTTTCTTTAACAATAAATCAGGGGAGAGCGCGAACGCAGTCCCCCACTACCAGAAATTATGCAGTCGAGATTCCCACATTTGGGGAATTCGCATAGGTCAGCACAGCCCAGAGTGCAATGGCTGAGCCTCACCATGGGTGAACCACCTTCTTGATCATGGTATCTCCCCTGCCAGGTAAGTATGAGTTGTTCACCTCACGCTCTGCCATGTCTTTCACACACACACCTTCATGGGTCACGGTGCCGTCACTCTGTCAGCTGACAAAACCACAGCCTGGAAGCTGCCATTCTACATCTGTTAAACCATCTCTGACTAACTGTGTGCTACTAAACAGCATTTAGGATAGATCTAACGTTTTATAAACAACGTTTGGTTACCCACAATTCAATGCTGCGTAACCAAAGCTAAAGCTGTTAGCCTTCTAACACGTTTCTTCTATTTTTAACCGCCAACAAAACAGCAAGAACTCAACCTTAAATTAATATGCAGAACATTAATCTATTGCTTATTTACAAGTATTTTTAAACACATCAGATAGAACAGAAACGTTAATATGCTTGTTTTTCTGTTAGCACAAGCGCTTCCTGTTGCTTAGTTCAGAGAAACAGGTCTGGTGCTGCCACCTGCTGGTGTGGCTGCGGAATAGCATTTATTCAGGAGGAAGACA
Organism: Fundulus diaphanus; assembly: GCA_037039145.1. Lineage (NCBI taxonomy): Eukaryota > Metazoa > Chordata > Actinopteri > Cyprinodontiformes > Fundulidae > Fundulus > Fundulus diaphanus. The sequence continues at coordinate 5,505,601 of CM073124.1, read as the reverse complement.
CCATGTGGCAAATTAAAGGAAGAAAATTCAGCTTCAACCTGCATAAAACCAGATTCTGCAGTTCTGTAAAGCTTCAGAAGCAGCCAGAACATCTTTCTACTCAAATTATGATAAACGGAAAATAACCTGTCGATTTTATTACTATTTCTTCTGTTCATTGTTTGACTTCTTCATATTTTGCCAGTTAAAGACAGAAGCAAATAACCTTAGTTTTTTCTTCATGCTTCAGGACTCTCAGTCCCTCATTAGTCATTGGAAAGATGAAGATGCTGGTTGTGAACATAAAATAACTCCTTAAATGTGCATTTTACTGTCTAGCTACCAGTAATTAGGTTCTTCTCAGACCAGCATTGTTGCCTAGAAGCCAGACGATCGTTAGACCCAGATCCCCGTTCCCTGAAGTCACCGAGCAGAAGACGTCTCACAATCTTCACTTGTTACTGCTCCAGTCTTTGTCCGTTTGAATCCAAGGACTCATATCTGACGATTTAAAGTCCACATTTTATATTTTACATAAATGGAAAAAACTCACCTAAAGAAAGAGAATAAAACATAATTTTCTTTAATGTTCTGACAAATTTTATGTATCAACACAACAAAGAAGTTGCATTCACATTCTACAAACGCAGGAGCAAACCTAGAACAACAGTGATATTAGTGTCACTAATAGTCATTTAGCATTTTAATTTATTTTCTCCTTCCACACAGATATCCCACATAATGTACCGCTAGTCTGCCTTAAGAAAATGTGGTAATAAAACTTCAATAAACATTAAGTTATTTACCAGCAGGAGATCACAAGTATATTTAGTTTGAGCTGGGGAGTTCATAATCTGAATCTAAACTGACCTAAACTTGGATCAGAACCATTATAAATTAAACAAGGATCTTCAAAAATATCTGAATAAATTATCCAGGAGATTCAAATCTTTTAAGGATTATTTGTCTTCATGGTTTATAAAAAATACAACTTACAAAATTACACGAATGCAGTACAGCAGGCAGCATTTCCCCTGATTTATCCAATGGCTCAGCCCCCAAATCAGATCGTGGCATCTAGTAAATTAATTAACATCTTTTTAAACGAACCCAACCTCTAAGGATGGCAGCACTAAAGGCTCCTCCAAAGTCAGGAGTCCTGAGCGTCTGCTATGAACCAGGCGGACGGCAGCAGAGTCAACAAACATCGGCACGACACTGATCATTTAAGCACATTTAAGCTTTAATGCTCACCGATCTTACAAAGTAATCGACCGCGGAGAATTTGTATCCTCCGCACCAGGAGCACAACTGGCAGGACGGGCAGATCCAGTCGACTCCGCCTCACTTCCAACCATCTATACGTGGAAGTAGAGATGTGTTAATTCCTTGGAAAAGTGAAATATAAGTGTTGTTACTTCTTCCTTTAGTGAGTTACAACTAGGGATGGATACCAAGTACTGCCACTGACACACAAACCGGTGGAACAATGATAAAAGTGTTTTCATTGCCAATGTAAACCATCTGAATTTTTTTCTTAATAATCTCAGAAAAATAAAAAAGTTTTTTTCTTCTGCTTTGTTGTAATGTTGTTGAACAGCTTTTGTTAAACTTCTGTTGACAAAACAGCCGTTTTTATTTTATTTTATTAATAACAAATAATGTCTTTAATAAAATAAAATGTCAAATAGCATTAAAAACGGTTTTGTGCGTCCTGGTTTACTGGTTAGATTATTTGCCGGCTTATTTCTGCTTCCACAGGTCCTGGTTTTATTTTTCTTATATTATTTTCAAAGAGGTTCACACCAACATAGAAGCTCATTGCTATTGTTTTCATCTGCCTGCATTTTCTCCACATAACGTCCTGCCATCGCTGCGGCACATTGCAGCTGCCTTTGGGACGATAATGACAGACTAATAATGAGTGCAGTTATTTGTAGTTTTAGTGAATAACACTGCATGTGTTGTTTAAAGGTGACCCGGCACTGCGTCGTTGAAGACAGGCTTGTTAACTGGATGAGGTGATATTTCACACTTCTTACCTCGTTGTGCATGTAAATAAAATCGCGCCACGTGTTTATTCAGATGCTGAACGGCTTCAAAACATGCAAACATTTGGTATGTATCTTTTTCGTCTCTAGACAGCCGGAGCACAAACTAAAGAAGAGACGGGGAGAGAGAGATCCGCCTCAGCCTCTCGGCAAAATCTGATCCGGCCCGCATGAATGTCTGGTGGGGCCAGATCACGGGTGGGCAGGGCCGTAAAGTAGGGGGGCACCAGTGGTGTCAGGCCCAGGTATTGAGCAACCAGGACCTGCTCCCCTCAATTTTTAAAAAATAGCATTTCCAATGGGGAACATAATGAAAAACTAACATGACCTGCTCATCTGTAATCCCATATCAGACATAGGAACATGTAATATGATTATTTTAGCTGTTATAACCTTAATTTTCTGTTCAGAAAAAGCTTTAAACGTATTTTTACCTTTACCAAAGAAACAATTTAAACAAAATCTATGTGTAAAGCACATATTAAACTGTCTACCCTTTATACCTGTTGTCATCATTTTGAGGTCATCAGCGACTTTGTGGACTGGTGTGAGAAAAACCATCTGTGTTTAAACACCAATAAGACCAAGGAGATGGTGATGGACTTCAGGAGAAGACCCCCACCTCACTCACCTGTGAACATCCAGGGGCAGGACATAGAAACTGTGGAGAGTTTCAGATACCTGGGTTTTCATGTCAACAATAAACTGGACTGGACACATAACACCGACGCTCTGTACGAGAAGGGCCAGAGCCGCCTCCACCTTTTGAGGAGGCTGAGGTCCTTAGGTGTGAGCAGGCCCCTGCTTAAGACTTTTTATGACTCTGTGGTGGCCTCAGCCCTCCTCTACGCTGTCGTCTGCTGGGCCCCTGGCAGCGCAGAACGGGACAGAAAGAGGCTGAATAAGCTGGTGAGGAAGGCCACTTCTGTCCTGGGCTGCACTCTGGACTCTGTGGAGGAAGTAGCTGAGAGGAGGGTGTTGTCCAAGCTCACATCCATCATGGACAACACCTTCCACCCCCTGCACCAGACTGTAGAGGAGCTGAGCAGCTCCTTTAGTGACAGTTTTAAACACCCTGTCTGTAAAAAGGAGCGCTACCGCAGGTCATTCATTCCTGCTGCTATCAGACTTTACAATGCTGCACTGTAACTGTAATTACAACTGTAATAACTAATGTGCAGTCTGTCACAAGCCACAACAAAGCTCAGCTGTTTTTTGTAATTAATTACTTTGTAAATTACAAAGCAATCGCTTTAACACGTCAATAAAATCACTTCCTCACCTTAATATATTTGCCTCAAGTGCTGCAGAAAGCAACCAACCTAAGAAAAGTAAAGTTAGAAAGATAACAAACCATCAATAAAATATACGAAGTTTTAATTTAGATGACAACTGCTCAAATTGCTGAGATAGAACTATAATCTACATTTTACACAGACTGTGACAGGTCAACAAAATTTCAAGAATAATCTTTTATAAACTGAGACAATAGATGATTTCTAGAGTCACCATGAGATTATCATTTAACAGGTTTAGGGGGGTGCACCGTTCCTGGAGGTACTGCAATACCAGGTCGATGCGTGGAGTGGACGGAGCAAGCCCCTATTCCATCTCCCTGTTCCAATAATCAATTTAATATATGGTCCCCGGGTAGGGGACGTATCAGATATTAAACTGATAAGAACAGATACTACACTTGATCTTAGCCAAAAGGCCGAGAAGCGATACCAGAGACACGCTGGAGGAGACCACCTCATTCTCACAGACTACGGTTTCACTCCTGGTTCGGGAATCTTTAACATTTACAAACCCATAAAACAAACCGTGGAAACAGAAAATGGCGATTAAATGCTACTCGTGTTATTCTGTCGCGTTAAAAAACGACAAATGAGCCAAATTAAACTACAAACGTCAATGAAAAACGAGCCGAGTTGTTTATTTCTGGTCACGTGGTACGTTCTCCTCCAATAGGACGCTTCAAGGCTAAAACGTTTAAAAAGGGTACTTTCCACACATAAACGTTTAAAGGTGGACGTAACTATGATATATGTGTGTAAAATTAAATATGTTTGCATTTGATCGGTTTGAATAAAGCTGTACGGCTGAAATTAATGAAACCTTTGACGGTATTGACTCTGCACAGAAAGTCTGCAGCGGTCTCTAGTGGCGACTCGGTGTTACTGCAGTTACTGCATGTTCTACACCAGTGATAAAACAGAACAGCGCTGGTCTGCACAAACTAAACGTTAAATTTGGGGAGTTCATTTTCGAGACACAATTCCTAAGTTTTTTAATTTGTTTAAACAGTTTGCGAAATAAAGACTTTAGGCCAATTATTAAAAAATGTTTTAAAAGTTTTCGTGAAAATGTAACCGAGGCCTGCACAGCACACCGCGACCTTCCGACATGGCCGTGACTCATGACTCTCATGCGTCAGAAAACTTTTAACTTTGCATTCTGCTCACATTTCAAGTAAACTAATTTTAAAACAGTAAAAAGACAGAAAATGTGAGAAAAGAACAAGAAACCGTCATAAAATACAAACTGTCAAACTGTCTGTAAATGGCGTTTGTTAAAAATGTTAACCAATCGTGCGTTAGCGGGAAGAGAAACCTAAAATTACTTTTTAACTATTTATTACAACTATTTATTCTATTCTATTGTATTCCAGCTACTTATAAGACTACCATGAGATAACATAGCAGATAATTGTAAGACAAAAAACTCACAAATTTGTCGGGTTGTCCTCAAACATGCCGTGTTGTTCGTAAGCTACCAAGTTCCTCTGACAGTGCCTTCGTCGTGCGCATGCTCAGACAACGTGACCACGTGACCTTATAGATGTTTAGCTAACAGTGAATATATTTCGACAAGTCAATATTAAACAATAACACACATTTTAATTTATTGATTTTGTCTAAAGTGTGGTTTATTCCTTGCCAAGTTGTGAATGCAGCAAAAAAATTTTTTTTAAACATCTCTTTATTTTTTGCTGTTTAGGCCCAAACAATGTCGGAGAACACAAAGTAATATTTTTTAAACCTAAATCTTATTCTAAAATCCAAATAGTTTAAGCAAGAAACAACAAAAATTGAACAATGAAAATATAACTAAAACATGTTAAAAATAATAAAATTAAAAATGTTTGTGTCTGCAGCTCATATATGGCAATTTAAGGAGAAAGTGATCAATCAGCTTAAGGTTTTAATATTTCATCTTTAAAGCCAAGAACAGAGGCCAGATAACTCAACAAGGGAACTTAGAAATACCTCCCACTTTATCAAATACCAGAGAGGGCAGAGCAAACCAAATATTGGAAACCATTAAGTTTTAAAACACCATTATTTAAAAATTTATTGCTTAAATTCCTCCTTCATATTTTTTTACTGCATCTCCTTTTTTGATATATTCATGTTTATTTCTCCAGATGAAGATAATTTGTTAATTTCCTTAATAATGTTTGAAAGTCTGGGTAAGGAGAGTATGTGGGTATATAATCTTGATAATGTCGCTGTGTTAGTGAGCTGTTGATCAGCTGTTAATAATTTATTTACATTTATTGTTGTTTTCAATATTTAGTTTGACACTGCTGTTTGCAAATTTTATTACCCAAATCCCCAGGTATCCAAGCTCCAGTTTGACCGTTATGTTGTCGAGAGGTGATTGAGAGCAGATAATGAATGCTCATTAATTCACACTTCCATAAATTTTAATTCAAACCTGAAGCTTAATGGGAAAAAAACAAATAGATAGTAATTCAGCTGTAAGAATAGCAATATTTTTTTACTCATTACAGGAAAACAAAATCACCAAACATTAAATTTTGCCTTTAATGCTACAAAAAGTAACAACTGCTCCTCATACGAAAAACAGTCAACATCATCATCATTAAAACAATATTTATTACCATCCACATCAACAAGAGATAACACCGAGAGGATCTCAGCCATTTAATGAACACATGTCGAGTTCAGGCACAGGGGGTAAAAACAGTAAAGTAAAATCATCTGAAGCATCAGATGTTTCTGTTCCTGAGAATCATCAACATATTAAACCAATAAAGATCAAAGTACCAAACTCCACACTATTCGCACATGTTTTGGTGAGTTTTTTTTTTTTTTTAACTAACTGATGAACATCTCGTACGTTTTTTAAACAAGCTTCATGCATCTGTACCTCTAAAATAACAAAAAGAGGGTCTGAATTTGAGAAAACTATCCACTACGTCAGCAGGAAAATCAGCTTAGACAGTCAGACTAAAACCCAGAGAAACAAAATCATGGAAGTAAACAACAAACCACATCGTGCAATTCCCATTTTATAACATAAAAAAAACATCCTGAAATACTGTCGACCATCCCATAACAACTAAAGGCTCCCAAACAAACGATGCAAACAAAAACACAAAATGTTTTTTTCTGTACCATTTCACAGAGAATCCAAAGAGCTGATCACACATTCAGTTCCTGAAAACAATATTTTTCTCCTCTGAGGTTTTCCCATCTTCAGAAGAATCTGTCACAGGCTTTAGAGAAGCAGCTGAAGCCTTTTAGGTCAGAAATGAGAAATTAAATCTGAAGCACAGATTCAAACAATCAGCTAAAGTCTGAATAACGGTCGTATTCAGGCCCAGCAGCTGACCTCACCAAAAGAATCTGTAAACTGTCAGAGATCAACATGTAAACTCAGACTGAGAGGATCTGATTTCAAGCCATATTCTTCAGCTCTTCTGTCAATGCAGCCCCTCTGATGGCAGCTTGCGGTATATTCAGTTTTTTTCCCAGTGTTTATAACAATCATATCTGAAATACAATCAACAGTTTAAGAAAAGAAATTCAGTAAAATCCTGAAATGCAAAACCAACACTGGTTTCGGTCTTTTGGCATCAGTTTCAGGTTATTTCTCTCACAAGAGGGAAAAAAAGCCAGCTCCATGTTGAGCACAAAGCTATAGAGCAGGGGTGTCAAACTCATTGTGGTTTAGGGGCCGCATTCAGCTTAATCTGATCTCGAGAGGGCCACACGGGTAAACTCATTGCAAGATTAAATAGAACTAATAAAAGTGGACTTGTTGTTGATTTTTATATTAAATTAATTTCCCTTTTACACGATATATTATGAATAACCTCAGCGTTTTTAAGAAAAGTATGTGCAATTTCAACAATACTTTTACTCAGTTAAACATTTACTTAAGTGCATTATGCATAAGAACTGATCACAGTGATTGTACAATGTTGAAAAACATTTATTCACATTTTTTGGAACTTAAAAACACTGTCCTGCATGACAAAATACATCAAACAGATAAAAATTAAGAAATTATTTAAAATCAATTTTCCACATCTGAAGCTCAGTGCCACTATCTTCTGATTAAAACACAGCGCCCCTCGTGGACAATATAGGGACTGCAGATTTTCAATTAAACGAAGTACAAGTTTTTTTCAATAATTGATTTATCATTCTCTTCCTTTTATCTCCTCTTTCTTTCACTTTTTCTTCTTGTTCTTCCTTTCCTCTCCTACTTTCTCATTGTAGTGTCCATATCATTTGAGATATTCCCCGCATGAATCATAATAAAACTATTCACATTCATAAATCAAGAGGAGCACTATGGCAAAAGCAGTACTGCTCCACTGGTGAAAGTCAAATCTGATGAGCTCTTTTTGGCATTAAGACAACAATTCATATTGCAACATTGCCAGACAGGACACTGGGAAAAAAAAAAAAAAAAAAAGACAATACATTTAGCCACCGGGCTGGACTAAATTGTTCGGCGGGCCGGAACCGGCCCGCGGGCCGTATGTTTGACACCCCTGCTATAGAGCATTTTTACGACTCCATCATTATTAGGGGGCTCCAGTCCAATCCAGCCAATCACATCACTTGCTGACCAAGAGTCCCGCCCTCTCCGGTTTTACTGCCTGTCTCATTGAGTCCTGGCAGCAGTGGACTGAGCTCTAAAATAAAAAATAAAACACAAAATTCAATAAGGAAGATTTATATTCCTCTCTACTGTAACCTGCCAGTATTTCTTTGTCGTTCAACATCTTTTTATAACTTTAATTTGTCAATTTTACCTGCTTTGGTTGTAATTCAATGTAATTAACACTTTTGTAAAAGGTATCTACAATTTCTTTCTTTCTTACACAGTCATGCCAAATCAATCCTATCTTAAAATCCATCTGCTTTTATCTGTCTTTTCTGTTTGTTCTGCAGGAAACCAAAAACTGGTTTTCCTGGATATAGCAGATAAAGACAGATCTTTCTACACCTGCATGAAGACTTCGTCTCTGATCCGTGACGTTTTTAGAACAAGTTCTTTACAAAAGTCAGATCTAAGCACTTGTGCTAATCTTCCAGCTCTTGGATTTGTTGATAACATGTTAATGAACAGTGCAGTTCCCCTTTGCATCACAATATATCAGTCATTTGCTCTAAATCACACCTTAAATAATAAAAGAAAACTGTGAGAAAGTGAAAATATTCTACTGAACACAACATAACCTGTTAAATATAAAACAGCCTTTAAACAAATTCATTTTACTTTTAGGGTAATTCTTTGCAAAACAAAAGCAGCAGTCTATGGGAGAATACATTTATAAAACTTAAATAAAAATTAATAAAAAACAGCAGCAACCTTAAAGCAGGTAAACAATTTCCTGAGTATTAGATCTAGATCTAATCTAGAAAAGTAGTGTAATCTACTTATTATTTACTACTAGGCAGCTTAAGCAGTTTACCAAAGTATTACTGTAAAATACGTTTTAAACCCTGAAAATACCTGATTAAAGGCTCAGGCGTGCAAATCAAAACATGGAGGTAGTTTTGTGAGCACAGCTGCAAGATGAACTAACAGGATAAAACCAGAACAATAAAGCAAAGCAGATCCTTTTTACTCAGGCTGGAGGTCCAGTTTGGTGAAGTGCACAACTTTGATCTGTTTCATACTGTTCCAGAGTTTTCTGGACGCTGCAGGAACCCCGTTAATCCAGCAAAGACTCTACTCACCTTGCATCTCCGTTTCCATCTTGCTGTTGTTTCCAGACGCAGAGTTCAGACGGCTGACGTTGTTCTGAGCTGCTCCATCGTCGGCAGCTGCCTCTGCAGGACTGGTTTTCACTTGATCCGGTGTAGGTACACTGAGCTATATTATACACTGGAGTGCTAATAGCCGCTGTTAGAACGAGTCGCTTTGAAGCCACCAGCCGCCATATTGGTACTCCCTATTTTCCCCCAGTAACTAGGGAATATGTGCGCTACAGCATCGAATAACGAGGATTTTCTCATGTTCAGGGGGGGCTTAAGACTTTTTAAATGTCAAATGCCATATACCTTTATGTTATGTTCTAAAACTATCAAGTACTGAGAAAGTCATGTGCTGAAATATTTTGCATTTTATTTATTTAAAAAAAATAATATATATATATATATATATATATAACATTTATACATTTATAAATAACAATATACAAAAACATATATTTACATATATGTATACATATATATACATATACACATACTTATACTTATACTTATATGAGGGAGCTGAACATCAACTCCCTCACCAAGAAAGCCCAGCAGAGGATGTACTTCCTGCGGCAGCTGAAGAAATTCAACCTGCCAAGGACAATGATGGTGCAGTTCTACTCCTCCATCATTGAGTCCATCCTCACCTCCTCCATCACCATCTGGTACGCTGGTGCCACCGCTAAGGACCAGGGCAGACTGCAGCGTGTCATCAGGTCTGCAGAGAAGGTGATTGGCTCCAATCTTCCATCTCTCCAGGATCTGTACGCCTCCAGGACTCTGAGGCGTGCAGGAAGATTGTAGCTGATCCCTCGCACCCCAGTCACAGACTATTTCAGACACTTCCCTCTGGTAGGAGGCTGCGGTCCATCAGGACCAGAACCTCACGCTACAAGAACAGTTTCTTCCCATCTGCTACCAGCCTTATGAACAAGGCCAAGATCCGCCCGTGAAACTGGACACTGTCTCTCTCCCCCATTCAGGACTTACAAGCTTCTGTGTTACATTAACGCACAGTTTACTATGTATATAGCTTCTGTATATATATATATATCCTTTTTTACTTTTTATTTTACTGTATTTTTATTTTTATTCTTTGTCTGCACCATCAACACCAAGTCAAATTCCTTGTAAGTGCAAACCTACTTGGCGATTAAACTTGATTCTGATTATATATACATATACACTCACCGGCCACTTTATTAGGTACCTCATGCTAGTAACGGGTTGGACCCCCTTTTGCCTTCAGAACTGCCTCAATTCTTCGTGGCATAGATTCAACAAGGTGCTGGAAGCATTCCTCAGGGAGTTTGGTCCATATTGACACAGACCCGGCTGCAGAAACAAATCACAGGGGGGGCATTCCATTTTTTTAGGGGGGCACACTTTAAAAAGTTTTTTATTACTTATATATATATATATATATATAGCAATAGTGTAGTCAGTTTTGTCAAATTAGGCAGGCTTCCAACCAATTAGGCTTTTGAACACAAAAGCCTAATTTTTGTTTCAATTAGCTGGAACAAAAATAGTTAATGGGCAGGTTGTAAAAAAATTGGGAAGCTTTTCACAACATTTGTTGGGCTTTTAGAAAGAATTACTAACAAAATATATCAAAATAGTTGTCAACGTCGGACAGGAAACCAAAACATTTTAATAAAATGCCATCTCCTACAACTCATACTGGTCAATTTATTTTTTAAATAAGCCGAATCTGTCGATCTGACATCATCATTGAATAGTATTTATAATGAATAATATTGATTGGTATGATAAAACAAGAAAAGAATAATGGTTAATCAAGTGTTTGGTCAGTGTAAACGCCCAGGAGGGGTTGAGTTCTACTTATCAACTTAAAAATATTTCATGACTGCGTGTAAGAGATATGTTTAATTGACCTATACTGAGAGAAATTAAGTTTATATTAAGGTAGATTTACAACTCATGTTGGGAAGCTATTTATAAATAATTTTTTCCGGTTGATATATCATGATTGTTAAAGAGATCGTGTGTGTTATTTGGTTGTCTGATTGCATATTTTGTTCGGAGGCCGTATGCAGTTTTTTCTTTGCTTCAGTGCAGTTGTGTGCAAATGGCATATTCTTATGTTTAATAGTTCTTATGTGTTTAATAGTTCCGTGCTTTTAACGTGAGAGTTTGAGATTTGGGCTTTTTTTTTCTTTTAAGTTGGGCAGGTTTTATGTTGGGTTACTGGAAACTATCAGTGAGATAGCGTAACCTGTAGTGCTGTGTCTGTGTCCAGCATAAGCTACACGCTTATTAGCATGAGATCAGGCTGAACACTGACTGAAGTAAAAAAAAATCACACTAAAAGAGGTTCTGTAATTACAGCAGGTATGGAGCGCAAGGAGCAGAACAAAGCAGAGTTCCCTTCTGTCTGCAAGTAACCCAAGTTTCTCCAGTTTGGCAGTATATCTGCTCCTGGTGCTGCTAGCTGTCGTAGCTAACCCTCCTAGCTGTCGTAGCTAACCCTCCTAGCGTCAATGTTTACTCCACTTTAGACTTCAGTGCTGACATTTCAAACAGTAATTAATCGCGCTCCTTCCAGCTCGCTCTTGTCTGCTTTGTTGTCACTTCTTGTAATTGTTTGGTAATCAGACCAAATTTCCATCCCGCTCTACCGACACCGACGGTGACCACAGCCGAACACCGCGTCGGCGACCGAAGGCTATAACTCAGTGTCCCGCCCCACTCCATCGGTGATTGGCTAGCATGTTGCCTTCAGTCGTTGATTTGATTGGTTAAATTGTATGATTGACACATCAAAGATAGTACTAATAGAACGATGGCCACTCCGAGGTATATATATAAAAACAAAAGACAGCTTCCAGTCCAGGGCGGGCACAGCTGGCTCACAGGGCGGGCACGGCCCCCCAATGCCCGCCCATGCCGCCGGGTCTGTATTGACATGATGGCATCACACAGTTGCCGCAGATTTGTCGGCTGCACATCCTTGATGCGAATCTCCCGTTCTACCACATCCCAAAGATGCTCTATTGGATTGAGATCTGGTGACTGTGGAGGCCATTTGAGTACGGCGAACTCATTGTCATGTTCAAGAAACCAGTCTGAGATGATTCCAGCTTTATGACATGGCGCATTATCCTGTTGAAAGTAGCCATCAAGGGTTGGGTACATTGTGGTCATAAAGGGATGGACATGGTCAGCAACAATACTCAGGTAGGCTGTGGCGTTGCAACGATGCTCAATTGGTACCAAGGGGCCCAAAGAGTGCCAAGAAAATATTCCCCACACCATGACACCACCACCACCAGCCTGAACCGTTGATACAAGGCAGGATGGATCCATGCTTTCATGTTGTAGACGCCAAATTCTGACCCTACCATCCGACTGTCGCAGCAGAAATCGAGACTCATCAGACCAGGCAACGTTTTTCCAATCTTCTATTGTCCAATTTCGATGAGCTTGTGCAAATTGTAGCCTCAGTTTCCTGTTCTTAGCTGAAAGGAGTGGCACCCGATGTGGTCTTCTGCTGCTGTAGCCCATCTGCCTCAAAGTTCGACGTACTGTGCGTTCAGAGATGCTCTTCTGCCCACCTTGGTTGTAACGGGTGGTTATTTGAGTCACTGTTGCCCTTCTATCAGCTAGAACCAGTCTGGCCATTCTCCTCTGACCTCTGGCATCAACAAGGCATTTCCGCCCACAGAACTGCCGCTCACTGGATGTTTTTTCTTTTTCGGACCATTCTCTGTAAACCCTAGAGATGGTTGTGCGTGAAAATCCCAGTAGATTAGCAGTTTCTGAAATACTCAGACCAGCCCTTCTGGCACCAACAATCATGCCACGTTCAAAGTCACTCAAATCACCTTTCTTCCCCATACTGATGCTCGGTTTGAACTGCAGGAGATTCTCTTGACCATGTCTACATGCCTAAATGCACTGAGTTGCCGCCATGTGATTGGCTGCAACTCAACGAGCAGTTGGACAGGTGTACCTAATAAAGTGGCCGGTGAGTGTATATATTTAATATGAATAACATGTAAAATATTTCAGCACATAATTTCCTAGTAGTTAATAGTGTTAGTACATCCACTGACTGTAGAATTACCTATGAAACGTTTTCACACAGCCAGAAAACTGCTTGTTGTTGCAACCAAATCCTATGGGATGTGAAAGTAGGGAGTAGCAAGATGGCGCCCAGTGACTTCAGTTTTTCGGCAAAATCAGCACTCTAGTGTATAATATAGCTCAGTGTGTAGGTACCAGATCGGCGAAGAATATTGTTAACAAAAACGGAAGGGATAGCCAGATTAATTTATCCAGCATATATCTTAAATATACCAAATACTACAATAAAAAATTTATCAAATTCATCACAATTTCATCTGGAATAATAAAAAACATGCGATCAAAAAGAACGACATAGTAATCAGTAGGAAAAGGAGGAATAAACGTTATTGATTTTAAAGTGATGAATGCCGTAATAAAATTAAAATGGCTGCAGACTTTCATTAAAAATGAAAAGAGTTTATGATTTAGTTTCCCTTCACAAGTTTTTTTTTTTTAAATTGGAGAAAGGAAATTTCTCTTAAGATGTAACTTTGATCCTGCAAAATTACCGATTAAATTGTCAGACTACCACACAAGCATTCCAAAATGATGTTAATAGTTTTCATGCCTCGATTAACTTACTGGAAAATAACCGTAAATTAACAAAATAAAATTGATTTTTAACAAATGGAGGCATAATGTAGTTTGTTTGAGTGGAGTTGCCATATAATGACGTCATCGGGAAGCGCAGGCCCCCCGAGCCGATCTGGTACCTACACCGGTTTGGGCTTGGCAGCAGTGGTTCTGTGTGCGTCCACGGTATCCATCTTCACCAGGCAGAGGGTCTGAAGCAGCCCCACCGTGTCAAAGTTTTCTCCAGAGCATTCGCCGTGCTTCCTTAACATCTCCAACACCTGCAGAGAGAAAACACACAACTTCAACCTAAAGATGACTAGGGCTGTGCATAAAAATCGATACAAAGATTAATATTGATGTTTTTAAAAATGATTTAATATCAATACTATGGCTTTCAATATCAATATACCTCCCAACCACTAGGGGGTGCTATTACAGCAAAGCATCACTATTCACAGTGAGGAAGAGCAAGTGAGACGAATTTACGGAACGGCCGACAGGATTTTAGAAGCGCCTTCGTCCCTAAAATCAGACGTTTTGGCACATTTTTGGTTTCTGTGATATGTTAAATGTATTGAACCAAATGCACTTTATTTTCCTGTTAATATATCAGTGGTCAATAAATTGAACATAAATATAATATTTGGCTGGTTTTGTTGATTGAATGACTTTGAGCATTAATTTGAAAGTAATAAATATCGATATTAGAGTCAAATCAAATCAAGCTGAGCTAAGTATTGAGAATCGTATCGAATCGGCTCATCCCAGCCCTAAAGATGACGCTGTCTAAGTTACTACAACACAGAAATTCTTATCGATCCACAAAACAGCAGCTAAAAAACAAAATAACGTCTGAGTTTACATCTGGGGCTCGTCTTCTGCTTATCTGAGGTCAGATCATAAAGGCAGCAGACAGACCCAACATCCCTCGCTGCAGCATCGCTCTAAAGTTCTGCCAGGAGGATCCCAAGATGCTGACCGGCCATGAGGATTTATAACCCGCCCAGCGAGTTCTGTGTCGGGCCCAGGCTCTCCTCTCTGGAGCAAAAACCTCCAAGCATCTGCGATCTCATCATTTCAGGCATGAAGCATAACTCCTGGAGGTAGAAATCTAGATAGACAGGAAATGTAGTGGTCTGGATTTAGACCAGTTTCCCCTTTAAGCTCAGCTTCCTCACCCTGATGGACCGGAGCAGAACCCCTCATTCCTGCATCCGTCTGTCCGTGTCCCGCTCCACGCCGCCAGCCATGAACAACACATTTGTTGAGCTTCTCAGTTTTAAGCAGAGACTCGCCTCAAGTGGGGAACATCGGAGATTAATCTTGTTTCAGATCTTTTATTTAGACTTTCTTTGTCTTCGCACTTTTATTCTGGAACAGACAGTGGATGAGTTTTATGATGAAATGTTCTGATCCAAGGATAATGTCAGCATTTAAGGCTGCAAGGAGCTTAGAGGGAACACCTGAAGCCAGTGAACATCCCACCTAAATCAAACTCTGAAAGATTTACCGACATGTGTAGCGTGTAGCAGCCAGGAAGTAAACACACCTTCATGTACTTGTACGACTTGAGCTCGCTGATATTCTCCTCCAGGTAGAGCAGAACCAGAGACAGGTCGTCCCATTGGCCGTCAGGGGAGGGCCGGACACTCACAGTGGGAAGCGACTGGTAGGTTTCCAGGAAGCGGGCGTATCCCTGGCAGAAGAGGGGCCGGACGCTGGCGTAGATCACCACCGGCATCAGTGTGACGAAGATGGCCAAGTTGACAGCGCTGGACAGAGAAATAAACAGAGAGGCTGCAAACTCTTTGTGGTGTAAGTCGTACCTTAACTGCTGACATTAATCTGGAAATATTTTCTGACTATTTCACTCCTCTCCGGGCAGCTCTATTCATTTTATTTGTTTCTAGATTCGCCCAAATATGTCTTCATACAATATTTTCACCATTGATCCTTTATGTTATCAAGCTTAAATCGTTGACAAATGAAACAGATTACCTTAAAAATTGATAAGATCAAAAGTTAGATCCACATTCCTTCCTCAGTGATTTCTGCAGCGTTTATCTTTTTCTCCACATCAGCACTCAAAACGTCTGCATGCATCAGTGGATTTAAACCATTTCATGCAGAAAGCAACATATTACACCCTGAAGCATCTTGTTTTTTTTCTGTTAAAGCTGCACATTAATCATATAGCATTATAATGATGAGAATGTGGCGTTAGGCACTACAGGCAGTTTTTGGCCCTATTTTATATAATAAATATAATATAATATAACTTATATAAACTCCATTTCGCTTCAGTCAAATTTCCAATAGTGCAAATATTGCAGGTGCTCGTGCCTAAACAACAAAACAGAAGCATCAGTAGATCTGCAGATGCACATAAAAAAATTTAAAAAATTACCTGAGCAGAGAGAAGACGCCTACGGCGATGAGTTTACACTGGACCTTCTCCGGGATGCTGGTGTCGTGGACGAGCAGGCCGACACCAAGCGGGCAGCCGAACTCGTCGGTGACGGAGACCAGGCGGAGGTAGTAACCCAGGTAGAGGCAGGCACAGAGCAAGGTGACCAGGGTCAGGCCGCGACACAGCAGGTAGTACGACAGCAGCACCCGCAAGCAGCGCTTGGTCATCTGGCAGGACGGGCAGATCCAGTCGACTCCGCCTCACTTCCAACCATCTATACGTGGAAGTAGAGATGTGTTAATTCCTTGGAAAAGTGAAATATAAGTGTTGTTACTTCTTACTTTAGTGAGTTACAACTAGGGATGGATATCAAGTACAGCCACTGACACACAAACCGGTGGAACAATGATAAAAGTGTTTTCATTGCCAATGTAAACCATCTGAAATTTTTTCTTAATAATCTCAGAAAAATAAAAAGTGTTTTTCTTCTGCTTTGTTGTAATGTTGTTGAACAGCTTTTGTTAAACTTCTGTTGACAAAACAGCCGTTTTTTATTTTATTTTAATAATAACAAATAATGTCTTTAATAAAATAAAATGTCAAATAGAATTAAAAACGGTTTTGTGCGTCCTGGTTTTCTGGTTAGATTATTTGGCGGCTTATTTCTGCTTCCACAGGTACTGGTTTTATTTTTCTTATATTATTTTCAAAGAGGTTCACACCAACATAGAAGCTCATTGCTATTGTTTTCATCTGCCTGCATTTTCTCCACATAACGTCCTGCCATCGCTGCGGCACATTGCAGCTGCCTTTGGGACGATAATGACAGACTAATAATGAGTGCAGTTATTTGTAGTTTTAGTGAATAACACTGCATGTGTTGTTTAAACGTGACCCGGCACTGCGTCGTTGAAGCAAGTCTGTTAACTGGACGGGGTGATATTTCACACTTCTTACCTTGTTGTGCATGTAAATAAATCGCGCCGTGTGTTTTCCAGATGCTGAACGGCTTCTCTGTAAAAATCTCTCTGCAAAATCTGATCCGGCCCGCATGAATGTCTGGTGGGGCCAGATCACGGGTGGGCAGGGCCGTAAAGTAGGGGGGCACCAGTGGTGTCAGGCCCAGGTATTGAGCAACCATTACTGCTCCCCTTAATTTATAAAAAATAACATTTCCAATAGGAAACATAATGAAAAAACCTGCTCATCTGTAATCCCTATCAGACATAGGAACATGTAATATGATTCTTATAGATGTTATTTTTCTGTTCAGAAAAAGCTGTAAACGTGTTTTTACCTTTACCAAAGAAACAATTTAAACAAAATCTATGGGTAGAGCAGAGATTAAACTGTCTACCCTTTATACCTGTGGTTTTAATTCTCTGCAGCAAATTTAAACCATCTGTCCATAATTTCTGACAGTTTATCCGGGGGGGGGGGGGGGGGTGTTGGACTGTCACTGGGTGAGAGGGAGGACAGGTCGCCAGTCTGTCACAAGGGACAACAAAGCTGAGTTGTTTTTTGTAATTAATCAAATACTTTGTAAATTACAAAGCAATCGCTTTAACACGTCAATAAAATCACTTCTTCACATTCAAACCTCCTTGAACCTGAGGAGCTCTCAGCACCCACAGCTTACCTTCATATATTTGCCTAGTGATGTTACGTGATGTGCCGAGGCTTCGAGGCGTGTGTCGAGTAATGGAGGGGGCGTTTCCGTAAAGCGCGTATCGAGGCTTGCTTCATTTAGGGGAGGAGCCGAAAACGATGACGTCCGAAGCCTCGCTGCCCGGCTGTACCACGTGACTGCTTCGGGAAGTGGCTCAGATGTTGGCGCGGCTTCGACAGCTTTAGAAACCCCACAGGCTCCATTCAAAATGTGGGTTGTTGTAGGCGAGTTGCGGTAAATTGAGAGAGTGGATAGAGTTTTGATAGTTTGGATAGCAGAGTTTGGATAGTGGTTATTTAGTTTGAGACAGTTAGTTTGGTGTTTGGAGAGTTTAGGAGAGAGATATATAGATAGGAGATCAGTGCTCTCAACTATCACGCATTGACCGTCACTGACTTCACACGGTCACACGCAAACATGGCATTTTTCACGCATAAAAATCCCAACGCCCATCTGGGCAGCGCACGATAAAAACTCCGCCTTCTGCTGAGATGTTTCAGCTTCTTTCACAGCTTGTGACCATCAGTAATTCCTGCTGCAGTTCATGTTAACAGAGCAGCAGGAGGAGCGATCAGAGTTATGAATCATTTTAGTCTTAACCAGCGGTGAAAGTGAGCCGGTAAGGTCCTGTACTACGTACGCAGGAGGGGAGGGGGCGGGGGAAGAGAGCTGCTGCCAGATTCAATTCAATTCAATTCAATTTTATTTATATAGCGCCAAATCATGAAACATGTCATCTCAAGGCACTTTACAAAATCAAGTTCAATCATATTATACAGATTGGGTCAGATTATACAGATTGGTCAAAATGTCCTATATAAGGAAACCAGTTGATTGCATCAAAGTCCCGACAAGCAGCATTCACTCCTGGGGAACCGTAGAGCCACAGGGAGAGTCGTCTGCATTGTACATGGCTTTGCTGCAATCCCTCATACTGAGCAAGCATGAAGCGACAGTGGGAAGAAAAACCACCCATTAACGGGAAAAAAAAACCTCCGGCAGAACCGGGCTCAGTATGAACGGTCATCTGCCTCGACCAACTGGGGTTACAGAAGACAGAGCAGAGACACAACAAGAGAGACAAAAAGCACAGAAGCACACATTGATCTAGTAATCTGTTCTACATTAGATGGTAGTAACGGGTGAGCCGTCTTCTCTGGATGATGTCAAAGTTAACAGAACGCCAGACCAGGTGTACCTACTATGAAGAAAAAGAGAGAGAGCAAAAAGTTAAAAGCTGAAATGACGACAGTCATTTCAATGTAATACAATGCAAAACTGGAGAACCGTAGAATGAAGAACAGTAGAAATCAGTAGAGTGAGAAAATTAGACCCTGATGTCCTCCAGCAGCCTAGGCCTATCACAGCACAACTATAGAGATAGCTCAGAGTAACATGAGCCACTCTAGTTATAAGCTTTGTCAAAAAGGAAGGTTTTAAGATTAGTCTTAAAAGTAGACAGGGTGTCTGCTTCACGGACCAAAACTGGGAGTTGGTTCCACAGGAGAGGAGCCTGATAGCTAAAGGATCTGCCTCCCATTCTACTTTTAGAGACTCTAGGAACCACCAGCAGACCTGCAGTCTGAGAGCGAAGTGCTCTGTTAGGAACATACGGAGTAATCAGAGCTCTGATATATGATGGAGCTTGATTATTAAGGGCTTTATACGTTAGAAGAAGAATTTTAAATTCTATTCTTGATTTAACAGGAAGCCAATGAAGGGAAGCTAAAATTGGAGAAATATGATCCCTCTTGTTGATTTTCATCAGAACTCTCGCTGCAGCATTTTGGATCAGCTGAAGACTTTGAACTGCATTTTGTGGACTTCCTGATAGTAAAGAATTACAATAGTCCAGCCTTGAAGTAACAAATGCATGGACTAGTTTTTCAGCATCACTCCTGGACAGAATGTTTCTAATTTTGGCGATATTCCGGAGGTGAAAAAAGGAAACTCTGGAGACCTGTTTAATATGGGATTTAAATGACATGTCTTGGTCAAAAATAACACCAAGGTTTTTTACTTTATTACCAGAGGCCAAGTTAATGTCATCCAGATTAAGTGATTGGTTAAGAAGTTTATTTTTTGAGGACTCTGGCCCAAAGATTACAACTTCGGTCTTGTCAGAATTTAGATGCAGGAAATTTAAAGTCATCCAGCTTTTGATGTCATCAAGACATGACTGCAGTCGAAGTAATTGATTGGATTCATCAGGATTTATGGATAGATATAGCTGAGTGTCATCAGCATAACAGTGGAAATTAATCCCATGCTGTCTGATAATTTTGCCGATCGGAAGCATATATATAGTAAAGAGAATTGGTCCAAGGACTGAACCCTGTGGTACTCCACAGGTGACCCTAGAGTTTGAAGAAGATTTATTATTAACATGAACAAACTGGAATCTGTCCGACAGATAAGATTTAAACCAGCCTAATGCTTTTCCCTTAATCCCTACAGTATGCTCAAGTCTTTGTAGGAGAATATTGTGATCAACTGTATCAAATGCAGCACTGAGATCTAACAGGACAAGTATAGACACAAGTCCATTATCTGAGGCCATGAGAATATCATTGGTGACCTTCACCAGAGCTGTTTCAGTGCTATGATGAGCTCTAAAGCCTGACTGAAACTCCTCAAGTAGGTCATTACTTTGTAAATGTTCACAAAGTTGATTAGCAACTACTTTCTCAAGAATTTTAGATAAGAAAAGAAGATTAGATATAGGTCTGTAGTTTACTAGCTCATCTTGATCAAGATAAGGTTTCTTAAGTAAAGGTTTAATAACAGCTACTTTAAAAGCCTGTGGTACATATCCATTTACTAAGGATAGATTAATCATGTCTAAAATAGGACCACTGATCAGAGGGAATACCTCCTTAAACAACTTGGTTGGGATTGGGTCTAACATACAGGTAGAAGGTTTAGATGAAGCTAATATTCTAGATAGCTCAGAAAGCTCTACTGCTTTTAAACAGTTCAGACACTGCGCAGGTTCTAAGGATTCCTCCAATGCTGCCTCACTTACTGAGGACGAGGTAATCATGTTTGGGAGGATGCCAATTATTTTATTTTTAATGGAATCAATTTTATTTATGAAGAATCCCATAAAATCATTACTGCTAAGAGCTAAGGGGATGGCTGGATCAACAGAGCTGTGGCTCTGGGTAAGTTTGGCAACTGTATTGAAGAGAAATCTAGGATTATTCTTATTCTCCTCAATTAATGATGAAAAATATGCTGCTCTAACTCTGCGAATGGTCTTGTTATACAACAATAGACTGTCCCTCCAGATTAGGTAGGATTCCTCTTGGTGTGTAGAGCGCCATTTTCTCTCCAATTTCCTAACATTGTGCTTCAAGGAATGCAGCTCTGAATTAAACCAAGGAGCCAGCTTCCTGTGAATAATCACCTTCTTTTTCAAGGGAGCTACATTGTCTAATGCAGAACGCAATGACAAAGTCATACCGTTTACAAAGACATCTATTTGTGAATTGGAAGAAACAACATTGCTGCCATCTACTGGGCATTTCTGCAATACGGAGGATATTAAAAAGAGGACAGACTCTTTAAGTTTTGATACAGCATTATCCGATAAAGATCTACTATAATGGAACCCTCTTTTGGGGGTGGAGAACTCAGTTAGATTAAACTCAAATGTTATTAAAAAATGATCAGATAGGACAGGGTTGTGAGGAAATACTGTTAATTCTTCACAATCAATGCCATATGTCAGCACAAGGTCTAAAGTATGGAGCCAAGAGTGCGTCGGTTTATGCACATTTTGAGCAAAACCAATTGAATCTAGGATAGTTTTAAAGGCTACACTAAGGTTATCACATTCTGTGTCAACATGGATGTTAAAATCACCCACTATAATAACCTTATCAGTATTTAACACCAAATCAGATAAGAAATCTGACAACTCATCCAAAAACTGAGTATAAGGGCCTGGTGGACGATACAAAACAACAAACAGAAGAGGTTTTATTGCTTTGCAGTTTGGATGAGGGAAACTGAGGGTTAAATGTTCAAAAGAACTGTAGTTATTAATTGGCCTGGGACTAATTAATAAATCAGACTGAAAGATGGCTGCCACTCCTCCTCCTCTTCCCACAGATCTGGGAATGTGGAAATTTGAATAATTGGAGGGAGTTGACTCATTTATACTAACGTAGTCCTCTTGTAGCCAGGTTTCTGTGAGACAAAAAAAATCAATCTGTTTATCAGAAATCAATTCGTTAACTAACAAAGTCTTTGGAGGGAGAGACCTTATATTTAATAGACCACATTTAATTGTTTTATTTTTAGGTTCAAAGTGATCCGTATGGATTTTTATTAGATTTTTATGATTTGTTCCCTTTAGATCAGTTTTTGATCTGTTAAGTTTTGGCCGTGGGAAAGACACCGTCTCAATAGGATAATGGGTGGGTAACAGTACAGAAGCTGCAGAGAGGTGTGTTAAACTACGGCTCTGCTTCCTGGTCTGGACCCTGGGTTGTCAGCATTTAGGAGAACTAATAAATCCGGCCAGATTTCTAGAAAGAAGAGCTGCACCATCCAAAGTGGGATGGATGCCGTCTCTCCGGATCAGACCAGGTTTTCCCCAGAAAGTTCGCCAGTTATCAATGTAGCCCACGTCGTTTTCAGGACACCACCTAGACAACCAGCGGTTGAATGATGACATGCGGCTAAACATGTCATCACTGGTCAGATCAGGCAGGGGACCAGAGAAAATTACGGAGTCCGACATTGTTTTAGCAAACTCACACACCGAAGCAACACCAACTTTAGTGACCTCCGATCGGCGTGACCGGGTGTCATTACCGCCAGCGTGAATAAAAATCTTACTGTATTTACGCTTATCCTTAGCCAGCAGTTTTAGGTAAGATTCTATGTCGCCCGTTCTGGCCCCTGGCAGGCATTTAACTATAGTCCCTGGTGTCTCTAGTGCCACGTTTCTGACTATTGAGCTCCCAATTATCAGGGTCGGCTTCTCAGCGGGTGTGTCGCTGAGTGGGGAAAATTTGTTAGAAACGCAGACGGGTTGGTGGTGAACTGGGGGCTGAAATCTAGAGCTATGCTTCCTACGAACTGTCACCCAGCCGGCCTGCTTACCCGGCTGCTCGGGTGCTTCTGGAGGACCACTAAGTGAAGTAACGCTAGGTCTATGTGGCTCCGCGCTAGCAAAGGGGCGGCTATCAGCTGGTCTTTCCATAGCACGGAGCCGGGTCTCTAATTCTGACACCCTCGCCTCCAAAGCTACAAAAACACTACATTTATTACAAGTACCATTATCACTAAAGGAGGCAGAGGAATAGCTAAACATCTGACACAGAGAGCAGGAGATAAGGGGAGACTTAGTAAGAGACGGAGAAGCTGAAGTAATAGTAGGAGAGGAAGCCATTGTGGAGCTAAAGCTAGGCTAGGCTAAAGCTAGGCTAGCGCCCTTCTACCACGCCAAGAGAGCAAACCGTGAAACACGAGGAGTTCCCAAGCGTGATGTGCAGCAACAGAAAATGTTTTAAAAGTGCTTATGTGTTAGAAACAGATGTTACAGCAAAGAGATTAAAGATAAAAGCGAGAGAATCTGGAGCAACAAACCGTTGCTCACGCAGTGAAAACAGGAATTCGCCTTACCGCAAACAGGAAGTGACGTCAGCGACCACAAGTGATGACCACTGGCAAAGCCAGTGTTCAGTTATTGACTGCGAATCACATCATTATTGTAGCATTCAACAGTAATATGGGATGTTTTGTTGAGCTCATGCACCCCTAAGCTACTGTTGAGGAAAATAAATATCTTAGTTGTATTGATATGGAAGAACTGAGAATCCATGGTTTTTGTCTGTGTCTTCCTTTCAGGGTAAAGTAACATGCATCTGAGTTTTATGGCTATTAGGTCATTTGGCTTGACCCCTTACCGGGAAGAACAGCCTCTTTGTTTGAGAAACAGATAGCCCACAGACCCCCTCCCTCCCGAACTCAGCGGAGGAGGGCAGACAGTGTATTAAAAGGATGTCTTTGCAAAACTTAGATCAGACAAAAGCTGCAATACCTGGGAGAAGGACGTAGGTAACTATGGTGTGTAACTCTTGTCTCCGTTGGGAATTTCTAATGAATTAAATATGCATAATTACAATGTTTACCTCTGATCAATGAGTCCTCATTTATTGTCAAATCTTAAACCGGGGTAAAAATGGGCCTTCAGAGCTAAGCAGGATTAGGCCAGTACTTCAAAATTAACACTACACACATCCTTTGTTTCATTGATGCCCTGGAAAATCCACCGATCAATAGATTGTAA